>OW387024.1:32941865-33464865 GCA_936439885.1 Nowickia ferox | reverse complement strand
TAGCATCATCTATGGTGTTATTGAATATGCTCGGTAGATATATATATTTATTCGCTTCCACCAGACAACGAATTTTTGTCCCAAAGCGTGTTTGTACACGCTCCATCTTCGTAATTTTATAGTTATGGTTAAAAACCATCTCTTTTACAGGGAGAATGGTTTTATTTTGACTTTTTTTAAATATTGTTTTTAGGTGTGCTTCCATTACTTGAATAGTAATTAAAGTAGAACTAGAGAGGGTTTTTATACAAAATTCTGAAATGTAATTTTGTTTCTAAACAGGAAAAATGTGGTTAAAATTTTAATGTTGTGAGAATTTAATTTTAAAAAGTTTCCGTTGCGGTTTTTCAATTTTATAAAGTTGTTATTTAATTAAAATGTATGAGAAAATTTTAAAAAGTTTCTGTTGCGGTTTTTCCGTTTTTTTTTTTATAAAGTTTCTATTTAATCAAATGTGAAAGAAATTTTAATGTATGCAGAGTTTTGTTAATATATATATATATATATATATATATATATATACATAAATATATATGATTTTAATTTTAAAAGGTTTCTGTTTCGTGCATTGTTTAAAATGTGTTTTCTATTTCATCATCATCATCATCATCGTCTTCTTCAGTACTGTTATACAAGTTGTTGTAGAATACAAATTGCTTCTTCTTTTTAAGGATTAGAGTATATGACCCCTTCACTTCTTTAACTTTCTTTAAAATGTGTGGAGTTGTGTTTAGATAATCCATCTGATTTTTAGTAATAATCAGAAATCGTTTAGGTAAATAAATGTAATATTCGTTATTTAGATCACATCTTATACTTTCACCATATTTTGTATCTACTCGATCTATCTTGTTGATTTCATATATAGTATTTTCTTCCATATTCTTTAAAGGTAAGTATGTAATATTAGAACTTTGAAACAATTTTCTTAAGCTTGCCCTCATTTTTTTTATTTTTTTTTTGCTTTCAACTTTTCACCGTAAGACGAACTTTCAAACTGATTCTTTATATTCAATAATTGATAGTATAAGACGTTTTTAGATATTTCAATAACTTCTTATCAGTTGCGGTTAAGTATACGTGTATGCATACATATACATATATATATATATATATATATATATATATATATATATATATATATATATATATATATATATATGCATATATAAAAAGAGATTCAGTTAAATTAAAACTTTGATAAATATGTATTGGGGTCAATTTTTAAAAACTGGTGATAAATATTGTACTTGTCATGCACAGTGGAAAACTTTTCAAATAATAAATGCAATAGTTTTGGATATTATAATGCAGGTGTTTCTAACTGCAGAAGGAGGGACTAGAACGCAAATTTTTTCTCTTAATAGAGGACAACAAATGCCAACAAATATTCCAATATTTCAATTTAGTCACAATCAACATATAAAAATTGAGGTTATTGGTGGTATGATATCACTAGTCGGAACAGTCTATGAGGGTGGTTTTAAAGATATAAATGTACACTCATACAAACCATCATGCGCGTATAGTGAAATAGATGAACATGTTTTTAGTGGTACAACTAAATCTTATAATGGTAAGACTGGTATCCGCTCATTGAATAAAAATCAACAAAAACCTCTCCTCCTCCTCCCTCAAAAAATGGTTAATAATAGTATAGTTAAGAAAGCATTTCAATACGAAGATTATTAAATTAGTATATAAATATGAGAAACAATTCTTATCATCTCATTCAAAAATATATCGCTAACTTAAGAACATATATACATATATATATATATATATATATATTAAAAAAAGAAAAATTAAAATGAAAAATATTTTTATCATATTTTTTTCATATATCTATATCATACAAGTGTTTTCAGCTTCATTACCTATTGATTTGAGTGAAAATGAACTTAAAAATACAGAATTTGCAATAAAATTACCGAATAATGATACTGTGAGCATACAACTAAATTTCAAACTTTTAAAGTATAGTAATGATTTAAATAAAAACATCGAGTCAACAACAACAACAAAAGCAGAATATGAATCAAACGAAGAACAAGAAGACTCCCCACCACCACCACCTATAAATCAATCTTTTACTGTTGAACAAGCTATTGAAGCATTTAGGCAAGATTTAGTAAAAAAAGAAAAAAATATTGCAGGAATAATTGAAAGTTCGGCTCCATTTTATAGACATTTTCAACTTCAATACAAAGATAATATAAAATTGAGAATCCGTTGTACATATAACAGCAATTACTTGAAACGTCGATTAAATATTTCATGTTTCGAATACCGTCAAGTTGAATACGAGAGAATTTTAAGTAATGGTGAAATTGAGACGGTTTCTGAGGATGATACTACATACCGATCCGATATGACATTAATCAACATTCAAGATTATACACATGATTTGGATATGGAAATATCATAAATTAACTAATATGATGAAATACATTTACTACTACTTAATATAAACTTTGTTGTTGATGTGTTAAGAACATTTATTTAACATAAATAAAAAAATTAAAATAAGAAAAATAATGAACAATCAGTTTTATTCGAAAATTTTACATGACTTCTTGAACGAAGAAAGGTTTTTGTGGTATGAACATGAGATTATTTTGAAGAAATTAAAAACTCAATTCGATGAATATGCATTTTATAAGAAAAGTAAATCAAAATTTGGATATCATTACACCAATTGTGTGTGGTCCAACAATGAAACAACTTGTGGACCTGATACCTGTAAATGTTCCCTTATCGATAACAGTTGGGATCAAGCATTATATATAATGAATTTTTATAATAATTTAAAAACATAGACTTTATAAACAGTTCTACAGTCGTCGTTGTGACTTGATTAGTACTAAACAATGTCGGAGGAGAGAATATTAGTTGTAGACGTACAAGGTTTTTATCTCAACAATAAATTCATTGTAAAAGAACTGAGTATTTCAATTGACGACTCACAAGTTCAAACATTTATTATTAAACCACCTTTTCCATATTCATCGTTGACAACAAAAGAAAAATATTCAATTAATTGGCTTTATAATCATCATCATGGATTAAAATGGAAAGATGGCGATTCAACCTTAGCAAATATTGTGGAATATTATATTGCGCATGTTAAAGATAAAAATTATATTTATTATGCTAAAGGATTAGAAAAAATTAAGTGGATTCAAAATATTTTTAAGGATAAAATTAATTTTTATAACCTGGATGATTTAAATTGTCCAAATTTAAAAACATTATATCAAAATGATGAATCTGTAAATGTTTGTTGTTATCATAGAAAATACTGTATATGTGCTCAAAAAAATGTAATACTCTTAAGAAAGTTTATTAAATCAAATATTAATAAAGAAAACATAAAATTATAAAAGACATTTTTTCTTTTTTTGGATTTATTATTTAACACTTAAATCAGATAGAATAATCATCAAACATCATCAGTTCATTCTGAATACTTGAAATGTCAATAACAATATCTTTAAACGGAAACAAATCAACTCTGGTTGGAGAATATTTTCCTCCAATTGAACTCCCTACAAAATATGTTTGTGGACTTATTGATTTTGTAACATTCAACTCCATACCTAATGTAGATGTTCACAACAATTTGTTTCATATAGGAAATCATATTATTACTATTCCGGTTGGTTCATATGAACTTGAGGATATTGATTTTTTCTTAAACTCAAGCTTAAAAGATATTGATGAATCAATTTATCTAGTAATTGAAGCTAACAATAACACACTTAAAACTGAAATAACCTCATCAATGGATATAGATTTTTCACAACCAAACAGTATAGGAAAGTTGCTCGGATTTAGCAAAAGTAAATTAGAAGTAAATTCAACTGAATATTATAACACTGATCAAAATCTTCAAAATTATAAATCTGTGGAAGTGATGATTGTAGATATTAATCAATTGAATACTACAAGGTTATTTGAATCTGACTTACCTGCACATATTACGAATGTTAATACAATACGCATTGAAAGCAACTTAACAACCGGATCATTTATTAATAATACTTCGAATCATGCTATTCATGAATTTCCTCTTGATGTTCCTCCAGGATATAAAATAAGCGAAAAACCTCGAAATGTTATTTATTTTCCCGTCAACTGTCAGCAAATAAACAACATAACGATTAGAATCTTAAATCAAGACGGTGAACTTATAAATTTTAGAGGAGAAAAAATCACTCTTAGACTCCACTTCAAACCAGAATAATGATAATTTACAATAAAAACGTAATGCAAAGAGGATTGCCATTCAATCCCTCATCAACTCGCATTCGAGAAACTATAAAAAATAAAAAAAACCCGTTAACATCATATAATATAGAATACTTGAAATCATTAGGATTTAATCTTCAACAATGAATGAAATACTAAATGTCCTTCAAAAACCTATATATGATGAGAGTATTGTAAAAAGGGAATATCATAGTTACTCTCCATATCTAAAATCATTCAACAACAATGATGAAATTCGTATACCAATTCAAAATCAGGATCTCTTTGTCTTACCAAGTGAGAGTATGATTTACATTCATGGTTTTATAGTGAAGAAGGAAGCAAACAAAGAGGTTCCAGCTACAGAGGTGAAATTTAAAAACAACTTTGTTTCATATTTGTTCGATGAAATTCGTTATGAAATTAATGGTTTTGAAGTTGATCGTACACGCAAACTTGGAATTTCATCTACCATGAAAAATTTTATATCATTGAATAAGGCTGAAAGTGCTACACTAAAAAACGCTGGTTGGTGTCTTAAAGAAACTTTTGTTTTAGAAAAAAGTCATTTTAGCTGTTGTATACCTCTGAAAATGTGGATGGGTTTCGCTGAAGATTATAACAAAATACTATTAAATTCGAAACATGAGCTCATTCTTCAACGTTCGACATCCGATGAGAGATCATATTATTCTACAAATACAACTGATCAGTTGAAGTTAACAATTCTGGATATAACATGGAAAATGCCGCATATTCAACTATCAGACTTTGCAAAATTGGAAATGTTTAAGATAATCAACAACAAAAATTCTATACCAATTGCATTTCGTAGTTGGGATTGTCATGTAAATCCTGCACTACCAACGACTACAAAGGTTTTATGGAATGTAAAGCTTTCTCCACAAAACGAAAGACCACGATTTCTTATAATTGGTTTACAAAAAGTGAAAGTAAAGAACAAGGAAATATATTTGACCATTGTAATATCTCTAATTTAAAAGTATATCTAAACTCAGAGTCATATCCATATGATGATTTACATAATCGTTTTGAAAATGGCCAGTATTCTGTACTATATAATATGTATGCAAAATTTCAACAAGGCTTTTACATGCGAGAACCTGAACCATTGCTGGATGTTAATGATTACAAGTCTTACGCACCGCTTATTGTTGTTGATGTTTCACATCAAAATGAAACTGTTAAAATTGGACCTATTGATGTACGAATTGAATTTGATACTGAAGCAAACAAACCAATTCCAGAAAAAACATCAGCATACTGTTTAGTTATTCATGATCGCTTAATCGAATACTCACCTCTAACAAGTGAAATTAGAAAAATTATTTAATTCTAATATTTCTTTTAAAATTTTTAATAAATGAAAAAACAAAAAAAATGTTTATATATATATATATATATAAATAAAACAAGATATTTTTAATTCTTAATCAATGTATTTTATTAAAAAACATTTATAGTTTCTTTTTAGTTTAGCTTCGAAAACAAAAATTTTAAACATAAATGACCACAATTTATTGTATTAAAATTTTGATATCTATCATAATTATAACTAATGTTTTTTCCTAAATATTTTATTAATTGTTTTGGTGGTTGCAAATTGCCAAAGCTATCAAAATATTCGATTTGATTGTTGTTTTTCCAGTATGCTACCCAATGTGTGCCAGGGCCCTTTGAAGTATCCAGATTGATTATTCCACATTCTTTTTTAAATGGTTTGCTGCTTGGAAGGGTGTTATACATAAACACACCTCTAAAATTTGGAATATGTTTTGCATATTTTCTCAAGTCTACATCAGAAAGGGCTCTTTTAGGTAGCTTCATTAAAAATTTTGTTGATAAGGCTTTAAATATAATCCAAAACCTTTTTTATATGGTTTTAAGAACATGCCTTTTCCCATCGCAATGGCTTCCATTGTATTATTGTGTCGTTTTGCTTCAGTCAGCTGTTCCTTTCCATTTTTAACTGCATTGATTGCTTTTGTAATACCAGATACACCACCAGCTAAACCACCAAGTGCACCCAGTGCAGCAAATATAGGGGCAAGTGGAAGAAAACCTCCAGATTTTGGTAGCGGTATTATTCGAGGCGTTTTTATTAACGATTTTTTCTTCCCCTTGAAAATATTGTTTACAACTTTTCGTGAAATCTTTATAGCATCTTTCAAGTTTTCACTTTTCTTTATATTCTTTCTTGCACTTTTCAATGCATGTGTAAACAGTTTGTGGGTATTTACTGGAGACGACTTTTTAGTTTTACTAATAACGTTACCCATACCGAATTTTGTTTTTGCTTTCATTGCAGTAGCAACAAACCAAGCGTTTGATTTTTCACCCAAACTACTATCACTTGCTTTGACCCTTTGCCAAGCCTTTTCAGTTAAAATTCTATCAGCAATATGTCTTTTCTCTAAATCTTTATTGTTTGAGTATGCTATATCGTGCTCTCTGCAAGCAGTATCCAATGGATTGATTCCTTGATCACCTCTTTCTAAACGTTTCTTTAATTTTGTACCAGGTCCGCAAAATTGATAACCGGGTAGATGAAGTTCAATGGGAAGTTTATTAATTATTTTATTTAGAAAACCTTTACCAATGAAGGATGGATGACGATTGAATATCTTTTTATAAATGATTGTCATATCTATTGATACTTTGTCGATTAAAGATTAAAATCAAATTGATTGAAAACAAATAAAAGAGACTGGTTTATATATTATGTTATCATTAGATTTCAGAATGCGCTTTTTTAAACAACATAAAAGGATTAACGTAAAGAATATCGAATCAAAGTTCGATTCATCAAATAAAATTCGTCATAGTTCATTACTACCGAATTCTATTCGAGCTCTTATTGTAGGTCCATCAAATTGCGGAAAAACAAATGTTATGATCAGTCTTATTGAAAGTCCTCATGGATTGAAATTTAAAAATATTTACTTATATTCAAAATCAACACAACAACCGAAATATAAGTACTTAGAAAGTCTAATTAAACCCATTAAGGAGATAAATTTTTCATCATTTTCCAATAATGATGATGTTCTATCGCCAGACGAAGTTAAACCAAATTCAGTATTTATATTCGACGATATAGCTTGTGAGAAACAAAATCATGTACGTGCCTACTTCTGTATGGGTCGTCATAAAGATATTGATAGTTTTTATTTATGTCAAACATATACACGTATACCAAAACACTTGATTCGCGATAATGCTAACATAATTATAATTTTCAAACAGGATGCAATGAATATTAAGCATATTTACAATGATCATGTTGGTTCTGATATGACTTTGAAAACATTTCATGAGTTATGTACCGAGTGTTGGAAAGAAAAATATGGTTTTCTAGTTATTAACAAAGATGATCCTATGAATAATGGTCGATATAGAAAAGGTTTCGATATATTTATAAAGCTATAAAAGAAATATTACAGACACTTTAAAATCAGTACAAGATTAATTATTAAACTAATAGCTTCTCAACTATTAAACTGCTAACTGCTAAATTGCTATACTGCTATACTGCTAAACTGCTAAACTGATCTGTTCTGAATCTGTTTCTAATTCAACCTATAAATATGAACACAAATCTAGTTAATAATCTTATTAAAACTCGAAATATTTTAAAAAAGAAATATAAGAATATTTTGCTTGGAGAAATTGCAAATGATGAATTGTTGGAAAAGACATTGAAACCAATATCAAAACCATTAAAAGAATTAGTTCAATCAACTAATAATAATAATAATAATAATAATAATAACACCATTATAAAACATGAAAAATATCCGGATGGCTCTTTTAAACATGATCTTGAGAATAATAAAGTTGCCTTCAGTACACCATATAAAAAGAGTAAGCTTGATTATAACACGTTTTCTTCAAGCTCTAATAACAAGAAAATCGAGAAAAGTTCAAACACGTTTCAATCATTTGATGATGACCATGATGATGATGATGATGATAATAATGATAATGTTGATAATGAGGATGATAACAATGATGATGATAACACCATTGCAATACATCCCAATCAAAGTATTCAATATAATTTATCAAAAGTTAACTTAAATATATATGATAAAACCTATGGTCCTCATAAGGATAAAAATCAAATATGGAGACTGGGTAATGAACCCATCGCTTTCAATTCAACCAATATTACTGTAGGTAATTTAAAATGGCCCTTCACATCAGGCTTATATGAATTGTTAGTTTATAAGAAACCAATCAGTTATAATAAAACAGATTTAAATAATTATAAACAAATATTGGAGATGACTAATGTCCATAAACGAAATAACAGTATTAATGGCCAGATTAAAGGAAATCGTTCAATTAAATATACAACGATTATTAAAAACCTATTTAAACAACAGAAAATTCATGAGGGAAAAGGTTTAATGAAATTGAATAGAAAAAAGCATAATTATGTTTATTGGGATGATCCTAATGAATTGGTTGATAGATTGCGTCTTTTGATTTCATCAACAACAGCTGGTCACTCAAATCATAATAATGAAATTGTATCAATTATTGAGGAATTGAGAGAAGCAAAAATTATTATATAAATAGACTTAAAAATGTACAAACAATTCATATTCATAAAATGCCTATCGATAAGTTTGGACATTATATTGAAAGATCTGTAAGATACCAAAATCAACATTTCAAGATTCATTTGGATAGTGATCGTAATTTCAACTTTAACTTGCGGAGAATAAAAAATATTGCTAGTCCTGTATTGGAAAACGATGCCGTAAACAAAATTTACATGAAAACTTATTTAAGTGAAATAAAGAAACAACTGGATACAATGTATATGGAGAGAATTAAGGGAATGGAGGATCGTTTTAACGAAATAATACAACAACAAAACGTGTTGACTACAGAAAAATTTGATAATGTAGAAACACGTTTAAGTAAATTAATACATGATCAAAGTATAATACTAAATAATCTCAATCAATCACTAAATGAAATGAAATCATTATTTAATCACAAAATTGATTCAGTTGAAGAACGTCTAAATGAAAAAACGAAGCTCATTACAAAGCATTTAAAGATAGATATATAAATCGTTTTTGATTTAAATTCAATATCAACAGCATTTAAATTGATGTAATCTGTAAGATAGACGTTAGAAATGGAGCGACAAGAAGTGGTTCAGGAGCTTCATAAGCAAGCACGTAGAAATTTCATTCGACGTCGAGTGGTGGTCAAGGGAATTGATGATCTTTGGCAAGCAGATCTTGTTGAAATGGGTGCTTACTCAAAATATAACAAAGGCTATAGATTTATTTTAACAGTTATAGATACATTTTCAAAGTTTGCTTGGGCTGTACCTGTAAAATCTAAAAGTAGTGAAGATATAACCAATGCTATGCAATCTATTTTTTCGCTAAAGAGAATTCCAAAAAACTTGCAAACCGATAATGGTAAAGAGTTCTATAATAAAATATTTCAAAACTTGATGAAAAAACATAATATCAACCACTATTCTACATATAGTATCATGAAAGCGTCTATTGTAGAACGATTTAATAGAACTCTAAAAGGAATGATGTGGAAAAATTTTAGTCTACAAGGAAATTATCAATGGATACATATATGCAAGGATTTAATTAATCAATATAATAATAAATAGCATAGAACAATTGGAATGACACCAAAGTCTGTTAACGCAGAAAATGAAAGTTCTATACTAAAACAAGTCTATAATCATCCCAAAATATATAAATCTGGTAAACTAAAAGTTGGAGATCACGTTCGAATTAGCAAATATAAACATATTTTTTCAAAAGGATATACTCCAAACTGGACAACTGAAATTTTTAAAATTCGTACTTTACAGAACACAAACCCCATTACCTATTTATTGGAAGACTATCAAAGGAATCCGATTGTTGGTGGATTCTATGAACATGAACTATTAAAGACACATTTTCCAAATACATACTTGATTGAAAATGTTATTAAAACTAAGGGGCACCAGGCGTACGTAAAATGGTTGGGATTTTCCAATCAACATAATTCTTGGATCAATAAAGATGAACTTCAATAATATTATATATACTTCAATATGAGATTTATTTTTATTATATTATAAAATTCTCAAAAAAATAAAATAATATATAAAAAAGTTTTGTTTTGATTTTTTTATTTCTAAACGATTAAATTTTATATCAACTTAGTTGAGTAAGGTTAAGAACAAGCACGTTTAAATTTTATTCACACAAAAACAAATTGTGATTACTTGTGTTTAAAATTCCTATTCAATAGATGACTATAGTTTAAAATAAAAACAAACTAAAATATTTTAATGATATTCTTTATTTATTTATTTATTTATTGTTTTTTTCACGTTATATATATATATATTCACTTATAATCTAAAATCACTTAATACTATTGTACAATATTATCACTTGAAGATGATGTTAATACATTTTCATTGGGATATGATGATGATGATGATGATGGTTGTTGACTATTTATTGCATAATGTCCCCATGCATATGTATTAATACTATTATCTCTAATAAATCGCTTATCATCTAAATAACTTAATGCTAATTTACTAATGTGTTGAGTATATATTTCATGAATCTTTGATCTAAATACATACATAGAATCATAGTACATTTTTTTTTCAAATAAACATTTTCTAAAGTCATTAATCGTTAGTCTATTGGTTACGCATTTTTTAACTCCTTTAATTTTTTTAATTTCTTTTTCCTCCTCATCAATTTTAATTGAATACATTTTAGCGCGTAAACCAATGAACTCTTTAATTATTTTACCATTACATTCATCCTTCATCATTCCTAATACTTTTTTATTGACAAGCGGTAAATTATAGATATTATCTTTCGGATACCCAGATGTATCAAACTGATTTCGTACATCGTTTCTAATATCGTTGTATAGATCATCCGTTCTAATATCATATATAAACGAGTCCGTGTCCATATAATTTAAATTAATATTTTCACAATATTTCGGTTTCATATATTCGTAGTGAAAATTATACATTTTATGTTTCGAGAGTTCCAAGACAGAAAATCCAATGTAAATGGGTTTGTCGTACACAGTTCGTACTCTTTTCAATTGAATCGCAACCATTTGTTCATGAATTTTCAGACAACTGTGAAAATTAGGTTTGGCAATAAGAGCTCTAGCTCCTAATCTCTTCCCCCTACTCTCCCATTCACATACTAATTTTATATCTTTTCTTTTATCAACATTTTCCATTGTATTCCCATATACTGCATTATTTAACAATTTAAAAAAGTTCTGTTCAAATACATTCTTACCCAATGTTCGGTGATAGTTATTTATATCAATATATTTTTTCAACCAATCTGACTGATTAAATTGAAGAATTCTATGAATTTTCCTTAAAATCAAACCATGTTGAAGACATTGTTGCAGATTGCGATAGTGTATTATGTAATTGGTTTTATTGTTTAAGTCTGTTATTAATTTTTGCTGTTTCATGCCCCCAATTTTTTTATTTTCTGCACAGAATGGAAAATCGCTATGACGGTCGTGCAGTGTACTTGGATATTCCAAGTCTACTTCTAATATGTAACCAATTTCTGAGTCTTCTTCCACTACATGTATATTAAAGTCTTCAACGTTTTCAAACCATTTAAAATTTTTAAAGGGAAGATACTGCGACATTGCATATCCATATAAATTATTTACATCAAAATACATTAGATAATTTGATTCTTTTGTGGGATCATAATCATTAACGTATTTATTATTTACTATGGTGTGCCGTTTACTACACTGAACAATACCTCCCCTAATACCTCGTACAACGAAATTGTACATGTTAATATCTGTTAGTAATTCCAATTCTATTTTAGTTGTTTTCAACATTGCATCCCAAGATAAGCCTGGAGTAGTATAATATTGACAAGGGTCTAAATTGTAAATTTTCTTACAAACTTTACGGAAATTTTCAAATATATCACATAGCAAGAGAACATCTACTTTTAGATATAATAGAAGATAGTCCAACAATTTGTTGCAATTAAATGTATTCCAAACATTTTCAGCATGTTCATAATCATCTATACTGCACGACTCATTTGTAAGTTTATTAAAGAAACATGATCGCGGTGGTAGTTGTGTTTCCTCCAGCCGATCAACTGAGTTAAGAAAGTCATATGGAAAGACACCTTTACGCTTCATTAAACTGAATTCATTATGAGTTTGATAGATTAATTTTACTGTCGTCAAGTCATCATCAGACAAATAGCTAGCTAGTTTTTCTAAGCTCGACGGCATAAATCGAAAAGAATCTAGAAAACGTAATTCTATTGTCTTATCATTATCACCATTATCATCATCATCATCATCATCATCATCATCATTATCAACATCATTATCAATGGAATCATTAACCGAAATTCTTTTCGATATAGATACATATAATTCCTTATTGAAAGGAATTATATTTATATCACCTTTAATACATGATAATTCTCTAATAAACAAATGACAATCATATGCCGAAAGATTGTGAAAAAATATCGGAATGAAGTTTGCAATTTGAAATTCTAAATTGCATTTTTTGTGTGCGGGACCTCTATATTCACCCGTTAGATGACAATGATCAGCCACACGATCTTCAACAGATAGCAAACATTCACAAATGTGACAAATTTTGTCCTCCATTTGTCTGATCTGTTGAAGTGGTGTTAAGGAATTCATTGGTTTTACTACACTTAAATAATTCTTATAGATATATCTTATATCTTTAACTAAACTCTTAAAGAAATGATTAGGTGCGTCATCAGCACCATTATAAATTCTAAATATATCTAAATTAGAGTTAAATGTACATTTAATATAATAACTGTATGCAAATGGAATGTGCTTTTGTATAGATTTAATATTTGCAGAATTTTGAATATCAACTGATTTTAGAATACATTCAAAATCAGCGTATACTATAAAAGGTACATCCATTTGCTTTTTAAAATTCCTAAAACTTACTAAATTATTGTCTTCAGTTGGCATCTTAGTTATCATTTTATTGCAATGCTGTTTGTGTATGTTTAATGATGAATGAGAATGGAAATGTATTAAACAGGTATTGCATACATATGCCATAGTTTTATGTTTCGTTACTTGACTTTTAATTAATCTGTAAATATAAAGAAAAACTTAATTAGTATAAAATTATTGAAGAATATATATTCTTTACAATTACCTTGATATATTTTTTATCCATACATAATGGAATCTTCCTTCTCCTTCCTCCAAAAGCAACAAATTGATGTGTTGGAATTTTTCCTGCACAGTAAAATAGTATGGACCGACTATATTATTATCATCGCCCAATCCAAACACATTAATACTTATATCAGGATTTTTACTTTCGAACACTTTGATTTTATTAAGTGGTAGAGGAAAATGCAGACTTTTAAAATTTAATATTATATTATTTTCAAGCGTTATGATTTCTTCATTTATGTTGTTAACTTTATATGATGAACATCTATTGGTATGCAAATCAACTGGATAAAGTGCTGATATTATAGCCCACTTAAAACAATATATATCAGTATTTTGGACATTGATGCAAGCAAACTTTCTCTGTATTGTTAGAGGTAATGGAATATATTGTGACCCTTTAATACATTTATATTTGTTGACATTGATTTCAAGATGTGATATTTTAATTAATGACCATCCGCTATCACGTTCCTGAAATTCACTCATTTTTTTAATTATATTATTACATTGTTCATTATAAAGGTCAATAATGTCATCACTTGTCGTTGATATGCTTAGGATCACCATTTTTGTTTGATGCGATTTAACTTCTATGATACATGTATCATGATCTTCCTTAACCAACATATACTCGCAAAATAATTCAATATTAAATTTTACACTCGAATATTCCTGTGTCACATTATATAACAATTCCATGACATTGTCTCTAATTGTATACAGAAAGTTTTCTGGTATTAAATCAGTTTCATTGCTATTTTCAATCAAATATGTTATGATGCGATTATTGAATACAGACTTGATACACTTTAAACTATAGTTATTATATTTCTCTGTTTTTTCCGCACTGTTAGTTTTATGCATATTTGTTCTTATATGATAATGCCATTTAGTATTTGATATATATGTTCTACATTTGTCACAATATATATTGATTGCACCGCTGTCTGATATAGTATGAGAGTGTTGTTCCCATTCCTCGCGGTTTGAAAAATATAGCTTACACGTTGTACACTTAAACGATGAGGAAGACCCTTGATGATGTAATCTAATATGTCTCCTTAAATTTGTATTCGTAGTGAACTCTTTCTTACAAAATTCACAAATAAATTTAGTCATTTTTATAAATATTTTTATTTAGACGTTGTTAGAGAAAAGTGGTTGAAATAAGAATGATGATATATTTGAACATATGCAGTATTTAATCTCTTTCTTAGAGTATACGATTTACATATAACTTTTTTTTCAGTAATTACAGTTAAAGAATACATATTTGTGGTTAAATAGTTTTATTTTAAAAAACATTTCTATCCATATATTCATTTCTTATCACAAACGTAAAATTTTTATAATTCTAATTATAAACTTTTTACAACAATAGAAACCACTGCACCTGCGTTTGCTACAAATATTATCAACTTTTTATAAACTAACATACACACACATACATATATTTTCAAAAACATACATACATACACACACGCACCCCCTCCACAACAAAATCAAAACCCTACAATCGTCACACCATCTTTGCGGTTTGACACCCTACCTAAAGAACATCGGTAATGGTCGATTTTCACACAACATACCCCTACTCCATACAACACAATGTAGCAAACCAATCAACTAACTTAAATGCCGGCTGTAGCGTAGGCATGATCCAAATTTTGTATGAGGATCATGGTCGCGAAACCCCACAAACAACCTACTACGTGGGCTGCACGCAATTTCGAAGCAAATTTATTTTCAATATGCCGTTGTTAAAAAAACAACTCAAAACAACATAACTTCATGGCTTCTGTATAGGTCCATAATAAACCGTGTTGCGGTTTCATTGTACTTTTTAGTTTTGTTCCCAAAAATATTTATTTAAATATAATTACAATTCTTATGTGGAATATAAGATTATTTGTAATAAAATTGCACAAAAATATTATGTCGGCAGAATATTTGAAAACAACAACGAAAAGTGTGCTCATTTAAATTGCTGTCAGTTGTTTTTTTGCCTATAAATTTGAACACACAATTGGAAAGAAAATTTTTATCGAAGTTGCATCAAATTCTAAAAGTATGAATGTTTTATTGAAAAAGAGTGAGTGTATTGAAATTTGAAAGCAAAACTTGATCGTGTAACCCTCAAGTTAATTAAAATTTTTTATTTCTTTTTTTTTAAGTAAATTTCAATTTGACTTTCCGGCTCTTGAATTATTAATTTTTTAGTTTTTTTCTTTATATTTTTTTTCTCACTTCACCAAGTTGTAAAAAATAAAAAATTTTTGACAGTTCCAATTTTTGTATTTTTAATTGTTTACTTTGTTCAATTTTCTTTTTAAAAAGTAGTATTTTCGTAACCCTGAAATCTATCTTCGATATTTACATGGTTTGCTATAGAAAATAATAATTCATAATTCAATTTGCGTTCCGTTTTTTTTTTTGGAACGTAACCACGAAGAAAAGTGAAAGTGTAGACAAATGTAGAAAAAAAAATGTTTCATAATTTTCATAAAATGAAAAAACGTTAAATTAATGCCACTGCGAAAGAAAAATTAAAGAAGACACAGACTCGGTGTGAGCAAGACGTCAAGAATTCGTAATTATATTCCGTCTCGTATACTTTGTGCTATTAAGTGAACTGGTTTCAAAAATGCCATCCAGTAGGCAAATGCAAAGGGCAGAAAAATATTTAAGCCTTAACAGAAGCCTTCAATTATCGTATTTTAGGACTTGGCTTAACTGCATGAGAAAACTTGCAAACATGGTGTTTGACTCACTGCCGGCTTCTTCGGAAAATACCACCCTTAAGCTTATTAATGCACCGCCTACAAAACAGATAAGCAATGCATAGTGTTGCTGAAGAACAATGCATAATTTGTGATGGCAGGTGCCGTAATGTTAAAAAGTGTGAAAAATTCATTAAGCGTTAGAAAAAAGTTAAAGAATTGCGACTGTGTTTTTACTGTCAAAAACCAAATCACCAAGTAAGAAATTGCTTCGCAAAAAATCCATGTGGCATAGATAATTGCACCAAAAATCTCCATAACCTGTTACATAACATAAACTCTGAACACCCGACGAACTCATCGTCTATGAAAACAAATAATGAACGCATTAGTTGTCATGTAGATGACCAAGTGAATGACATGTTGTTCCGTATAATCCCAATTAAGATCTACAACAAGGGCAAGGTGGTTTGTACCTACCCGATCATTGATGATGGGACTAATGCCGCCATGCTTTATGTATATGATAGAACAGAAAAATGAAAACTCCAATGGTTACATGGGTTTTCTCCATCGTAATCAACAGTAATTGTTAATGTTTATGCGATTGATGATGAAAAAAATAAATATGAAATGAAAAAAGTTTAGTACTTGTCAAAGAATTTAGAGTTGCCACCTCAGTCAATTATTAAGAAACAGCTGATCGAGAGCTATTGTTACCTCGCAAATATCCCAATAAACGAATACGCATCAAAAAGAAGAAAAATTATAATTATAAATAATCGAAAATCCATCGTATGCACCCATTACGACGAGGTGTAAGTTGTGTTTGATTACATTTGGCCCTGTAGAAAATAGTGAAATAAATAATAAACAAATATGTTGTACATCAGTGAAATCTCGAAATGCAAACGAAGAAATGAAACAAATGATGCACAAATGCTTTGAAATTGAAACGTGTTTCGTGTAAGGTAACACTAAAACTGTGGTGTCACATGAACACAAGAGAGCAATGAGCATAATACAAGGTACAGCAAAGTACAAAGGTAATCGTTATGAATGTGGGCTACTGCGGAACATCTCCTTTCCACCAAGCTTCGAAATGGTCCCAAAAAGATTGAAATCAACAGAAAAAAGGTTCAAAGGCGATCCGTTATTTCCAATAAATTACTGTACTAAGACTTTTTTAAAATAGGATACGCCATTCGATTGAGTATAAAAGAACAAAAACTTCACATAAAACCTCTTATTTGCCACATTTTGAGGTATGTTTGAACAAAAATCGGTTAAGCCATTGGAAGTTATGAGATCTCTTCTGTCTGTATCTGCGGCACCATAGCTCCTAATCCCGGACTAAGGAAAATAAAACAATGATAAAATAACTATCAGGATTTTAAAATTTTTGATTTTTGTTATTAATTTATTACTTGATGTAACGAGCAAGCCTGACAACAATTAGTTACGCTGAATCGGAAAACTAGTGTATAAGTTTAGTAGCTGATACTTTTCTGGATATGTTGGTTCCAAAGTCTTGGTTCCGCGCATGCTTTTTAAATTCAAGCATTCAACATACATATTTCTACATAAAAATATGTATGTATGTATACTCATAAAAATAAGTTCTCAAAATACATGTCTGCAAATTTACATTCATATTCATTTAAAAATATGTATGTACGTGCGTCGTTAATGTAGAGTCTCGTTTAAACTGCTTTGAGTTTTGATTCCCACCCCCGTTCAATTAACCAAATTATACGCTGTCCTGGGCATCTTCTTGGAATTTTCTTTTTGCAAGAAACAAATCAAATTTGAATCACTATTATAAGGGAATTTCATACAAAACTGTTCATCAACTGAAACTGTAGCCCAAAAAAAAACAAGAAATAGAGCACCAAAACAGGGCAGAGCGTAAGTTGTCGCCCACAAATATCAGCACAACATTCGCTTTTGTGTTTTTCTTTTTGCAAACAACAACAAAGGTATTACGGGCAGGCACCGACCAAAGATCAACAAGAGCTGAAACTGGAATTTGTAGAAAAAAGTCATCGATACACTTGCGTGATGCGTTGCCAAAAATAATTTATGTGAATTAGAGTTTGCGTGCGGTGGCGTTTTGCCTGCAAAAAAGAGGGCAAATCAAATTTATATGTTGTATGTGTATGCGTTTGCGTGTGTGTGTTTGTCCATGCATGTTCAGTGTACGTATGCATGTACGAGTATATTCAAACGAGCATTCATACATCCATACACACACACATACTTTCAGACACACATACATATGTACATAATTGTAAATATGTATGTATATGTATGTATGTAGGTATGCATTTAAACGAGTGTTTTCCTTAAAAATCATATAATTCCCACCGAATTGATAACGATATTTTTTTAGTTAGTTTAGTTTTTTTACTTTGATACTTTTCTCTAATTCTATACGCCGATAAGTCGTTGGACTTTTAAAATGTATGCATGGGTACATACTTTCTTCTTTAAGTTGAATGGTGTGTGCATTTGAATATACTTATGTACAGTATGCCCTCGATAGTCCGACCATATAGAGTTTCAGGCTGTTCCAAGTAATGTAATTTAATAAAAGCATGTTGAGTGTTTTTTAATTAAGTTAGCCTTATTGTTTTCACAATGCGGATCTTAATGCATATCTTAACTCTACGAAAGTCTTACCGGTGTTACCCTTAGGGTTTATGCTAAGGGTTGCCATGTATAGCAAGATATACTGAACGATACCATTTTTTTTATTATTTTTTCATTCATGTTTCCATTTACCATACATCTATGGCCCTTGAATTGCCCTTTCAACCCGGGTTACATATCCAATACATATACAATTTATATTTCCGACAGCCCTCGAATCACTTGCATTACCTGCGTCCTTATAATTTGACTCATCAGAACTACAGCCATTACCACCCACCAGTGATCGAACAGCACTCCCAATTTGTAATCTTTTGTCAACTAATCCCCCCTACTCATTGCTCCGTATCGAGTCACCTGCACTCATATCATCCTCACCCTTGTCATCACCAAAAAAATAAAAATCAAAACACCTTTTCTCCGCCCGATTCCTCGTATTAACCAGTAGTCGCCTATTCCTCCTATATTTCCCACCATTGCCATCCCGTACTATATACAATCTATGATTATATTTTGCTATCATCGTTCCATATTCCCACACGTCATTCGTAAAAAACAAAACCCTATCATTACTTCTCAACCTACTCATATAGCTTGGCCGACCTTTTATAATACAACTGTTGTCTCATTCTCTTTCCCAATATATGCTCCCGAGCTTTTTCACTATCCCTCCTTACTGATGCATTAAACAATTAGGTACAGGTTATATATATATGAATATATATATATATATATATATATGTATTGTAACGGTGTAACATTGTACTCTAGTATCTGTTCCTGATATGTAGTTACACCCTCCTCTGAGAATATTTTTCTTTAAAATACCTTTAGGCACAGAAACCGCCTTTTTCAACCGGAAAACTTTACACCAAAGAAGATCGAAACATTATCCGATCTTCTTTCAGGCGAAAATTCAAATTTACAAAATGGATGCCTTAAATCTTCATTCACCCCATCAATAGATTTAACCTTTAGCTTCTCTGACACCAACCAACTCCATTATGAGTCAACAACAGCCAAGTACGATTTACAAGAATATTCAAAAATGTCCAATGTCATCTGCTCCCAAGCACACATTGGTTCGGGGTCCTGTAGCAATTGTTCTTTCTGATTCTTCCCACGCATGCCTTCACAGAGCCTACAAACAGCGCCGGTAATACAACTCTTTAGACCCCATATGGGCTTTTTCCACACCAAAGTGAGCAAAATGCAAAAACTGTAAGGTCTGCATCCTCTTTTTAAAGGGCACAGGTAATCTCTCCCTAAAAGATAAATGCCTATCATTAAAACTCAACTCATGTCTGGTACCGTAAAACTTTCTTCCCTCCGCTCTCAAATTCCTACATATTGGCCATTCCGAATTAATGTACTCAAACAGCTATCAGATCTGTTAGATTCTCAAATGATAATCTATTTTGATCTGACATACAATTTTTCCTAATTAATGAATATACTAGACTACTACATTGATTCCTCCGTTTCCGAAAAAAATTCCCATGTCACTAATAATTCCCTGCCTGGTACGTATTTTATAATCAAAGCTGGATATTTCATCAGCCTCATGAATATCCTAAGCAGCCTCGCAGTTACTTTATCTAGATCCTTCCTAATCATGTTTTCAATTTGTTTATAATCTGAGTATGCTTCCACATCTGTAGCATATATGAAATAATGTAATTTCTCATATGCCACAATCAACAACGTGATGCAAAGACAATAGAAGTGCACATCCAATACCGTCATTACATTCGTCTGAATTACAAGTGGTAGCAGTGGATCATAAATTCTAAACACTGGCGAAGTACAAATTATTTTTCTTAATCTCTCAATATCCTTGATATGATCCCCAGTCCAATGCTATTTCATATTATTCCATGTCAGCTCGCGTAATTTCACAGTAATCAAGGACAAGTTTGTTATGTACCTTGCAAGAGACTTATACATTCCTAACATGCGCAATACTCTTTGCTTATCTCTCGGTTTTGGCAATTCTTCAATCGCCCTCATATATTTCCTATCTGGCTTAATTGTTCCCTCCGATATAACCTGTCTCCTAAATCACACTGGCATTGACCTGTACTGGACTTTCCCTGCATTAAGTCTTAGTTTAAACTCACTCACTGTATTAATTGCACTGAGTCATACTCCTATTTGGTACTCCCAAAAATGCACAAATTATCGAAATAGATCTGAGCACCTTCGAGATCACCGAATATCCGAATCAGATACCGCATGAATACTTCCGCCGCACTATTCAATTTATATAGCCCAAAATGTGTCATAAAGGTAGTCTAGTCCAAGCACCTTACATCCAGTACAATCAAGCCCCATTTTTCAAGTCCATCACCGTAAGCTATTTGGCGCCACCAACTCATTTGATTTTTCAATAATTTGAAATCTATTCACCCACTTCGCAGTTGTATATACTTTTCTTATAACCCCATCCCCAATCATGAGATTCTGTTTTTTCCTTAATCTTAAATTCAAACTAAACGGTATTATTTTCCTAGTGTTCAGCAAGCACTTATCAGGCATCCCTCCAAGTCCATCGAACAACCGCAATGTTATTGCAAATCAATTCCTCTTTGCTCTCAAGCAAACTACATAGTCCCTACTATTTCCTTGCAATCGATATTGTCCATGGTTGATTCTCGCTTCCTGCTACCTCAAATTCAACAAGTGCAGCATGTCCACTACCACCAACAGTATACTTTAGTCTGATTCTTGCAAATATACCTATCTCTGTATTACCATAAGCAAAAAGCCGAGTATTCCAATGAAACATTTTATTTTCCAAATTTATATTGCTCATATTTTAATTATGGGATTTTAAAGAATAGTGACACAAATTAATACTTTAATCCAGTTAAATCAAAAAGTGCGCTTAACCAAAAGGCAGTTAAATCAAAACTACCATATAAGAGAGAGGAGTATAAAATTTTATCTAACCTTGGAAGTTTACTCCTCATTTTATTACATTAATAGTATGTTTCCAATTTGAGGAAAACAAGTCGTTTTGCACAAAACAGTTCGAAGACTTTTCATATTGATATATGTGAACCGTTTATAAGTACAAATGGTTTGTGTAATTGCTTAAATAAACGGTGAAATAACAAGTTGTCCACACTGTAGGGGAACATTTTTAAACTTTTCTGTTTTGAATAATGGATAGTCGGGAATAGCTAGCGTGCGGTTTACAGAGGTCGCACTGTATGCGAATATGTATGTATGCATGAATATTTTTTTACATATGAGCGTTTCCATAGAAATTTCCACCGGCATCGACAATTATTTTGTTAATAAACAAATTTTTTTTTCTAACATTGCTTTCTGCTTTTCTCGTTGTTTATTCTGCAAACTTAACATGTATTTTTCCTTGCTTTCAGCTGCTTTTAACGACATATTTCTTTGTTAATAATTGTTTACATATTTATATTATGACTGCACAGAGAGAAAAGATTGAATAAAAATATGATGCAGCAACAAATACTTAATTATGTATTCCAATATTCCATGTTTTCTATCAATGATCAATTAATTATACGATTTTTCTATATTTACAAACATCAAAACATAATTACAATAGAAATAGGACTCTCACAATACTGTTAGAAGTAAATAAAATTGATCCCGTTCTTTTCTAATAACCATTTTAACATATCGTTAGACACAACTGAATTAAATATAAATTAGAAAGTGACTTTATTGAATATTGGCTTTTGAAAAAAAGCTAGTCGTGTAAACAATTTGTTATTTGAAAAAAAAATTCGGTTATTGTGGGTTAGTTAAGGAAGAGTGGTGCTATAACGTATCTCCACTCAGTTGGGTCTATTGTGACTCCTTTCTATTGAACCGTTAATAGTAATACTTAACCCCTATTTGTACCCAGAAGTGCCCCTATTAACCGCCACTAAGCCACCAAATTCCAATGATGGAAGCTCTCTTATCCTTCAGCTTACACTTACCGATATTACTAATGCTCTCATGTAAACGTCTGCTCAGCCATGTAACCTTATGCCGTTGCAGCTTCGGGCAATAGCTGGTTCTTGCTCTGACGAAGTAGTGACCTTCCTATTTATATCCAGTAGCAGTTTGGAACTTTCTGAGTAAATTTTTGGCCATAGAGACCTTGATACTCTACAATCCTCCATACTTCGCCATGAACAGTTGATCCTGCTCTCTACCCAATTACTATAGTAATGACGTATCGGTAATTTCACCGACCACTGTGACCACAAAGCCAACATAGGAGAGGGCTCTCCTACAGTCACTAACAAGTTTTAATTTTACATTGTGTCCCTTCAAAGGTTTTAGCGCTGCCTGGAGGATCGCCAGAATTTCAGCTTGGAAAACGCTGCATTCTACGAACTACGAATGTTCGTTCCAAGATATATACAAAATACCCTATGCCTTCCCCCATTTTTGACCCGTCTGTAAAGACCGCACTACCTTCATATAGCTTACCGGATTTGACTAAATAGTCCCTATCCGGAATGACCAGTGAGAGTGTTCTACTAAAATCAATTTCAACGACCTTATAGCCCGTGAACCCAGGGGTTACGGATCCCTAATCACTAAAACTTATCTCAGTTAAGACCTTTTACTCTTGTCCTCACCAAACCTGCTTCAACGAATATAAGGATACTTCTAGTCCCCGTTCCCACCATAAAGTCCTCTATAGGAAGTGGTTGAAGGTTATTGTAACTAACTAATTAATCATTTACTGCCATACTGAAATTCTATTACAATAAAAGAAAGTAAAAGAAGACGCTTGATTGGTATTTCTAACCAAATAAAAAGTTAAGTCTACTAATTTGTTATTCTGAATACAAGAGGAAAAAATATTTTTTTATCTAAATTGAATTATTCCTCATTTGTGAAAAAGTTTTGAATGTAAAAAAAAAAATAACAAATCAAGTAGAAATGGCACATAAAAGATATTTTTTTCACCAAAATTATACAAAATATCGATTAAGAAAAAAAGGTAAGGACACTATTATAAATATCGCAAAATATTCGAAGTGTTGTTACTATTATTCTAAAGTAAGATTATTTGTGCAAACTCTTTGTAGTTTCTTGATAGGAAAATGTAATAAAAAAAAGTAATAAAACCGAATTCCGGCAACGAACGTTATAATGCACAATACGGATCAAAAGTTTTTACATTTCGCTTTCGAATATCAACAAAAATTTTTTAGTATTTTGCGATAAATATAATAATGTGGTCTTCAATAATAAGAACCTATCTTATAACTGTTATATTTTAAATGCTTTTTAGAAAATTCAAAAAAATTTTCTAAAAATATGGACTTATGTACCAGTGATCAGTAATGAATAGTGAACAAGTGAGTGGAGTTGAATAATGACTTAAAATTTCTTGTACTTATACGCACTCATACTTATTGCAATGTTGACCAACTTCATATCGACTCGAAAGTTTGAAGTGCTGATCGAACTCATACTTAGAAACATTTAAGACGTTGTTGATTTCGACTCTCCTTAACTCAATGTGTATAGACGATGCAAAATATGTATGATTGGCAATGCGAACGAGCTTCGGATACGAACATTAAAATACTCATTATTAGGTTGTGTTTGGTCTTTTGCTTTTGGTTTTGTGTTTTTTTATTGTTTTTTTTGAATTAATTGAAAAACAACGCTATTTATTTTTTTCTCAATCTCACTATTGCCCTCCATTTTTCATAACCTACTCATAAAATTTATAAATAATAAAAAAAAAATAAATTTTCCCGAAATATTTCTGCACAAACTTACAATTTTATGCTTTTGTATATTTTTATATACTTTATACTAGTTGCAATATGGTTAATTATTAAACTTTTAAATACTGTTACACGGATGAGTTGAGTGAGCTGAATCAATGTAAGTATTATAAGTATTTTCCTGAAATTAGAAATCAAACTGATGTGATTTATGAGTGTGAGTGTGATATGAGTATGATGTCGATGTCGCATTCATATTTATTGTAACCTATACTTATAAATCAATCTTATCCTGAGTGTGCGTAAATCATGAGTATGCGAAAATCCCAACGAAACGTCGGATACATTAAAAATTAAATAAAAAACCGTTTTTTATTTACATTTTGAAGAAATTGAATGACCTTGAAAGCCTGCATAGATACAATATTTATAAAACCACGTTAATTTAAATCAGAGTAGTTGAGCTTAAACGATGTCTATTCATTTATATTTAAAATTTCACGAGTCAGTATGAATAGCGAGAAAACGATGCATTACTGATCACTGGTATGTACATAATTTTTTTTTCTAAAACAACAATAGAATTTCTACCTTTTTTAAATAAGCTTCGAAAAGAACTTTTTTTGGGTCTACTGGAAATATTTAATTTTTGGACATGGGCTGTTATTAATGAAAACCACAGAAGTATGTTTGGGTTTTAGTTGTATCAATTTATTATTTCTATACCCACAATTAAAATTTTCTATTACAATAACTGAATCATTTTAAAAAATTACATGCTGCTAGCGAAAAAATAGGGCTTACAAAATATATATTCGTTTATTACAACAGAATTCTGTGTTATTTGTTGGAACCGATTAAATTCGATTGGCTATAAATTTGGTTATCACAACGAATCTGTTTTCTCTGTGTGTACATATGTATGTATATTATAAAATCTTTCTATGAAGGGACCCGTTCATATTACCTAGGGCAGTTTTTCCTGATTTTTGACGCCTCCCCTCCCCGCTGTAACAGATCGTAAGGAAACTGATGGCAATCCCCATCAAGAATAACGTAACAATAATTTAAAATAATATTTAAAACTATATATACCATTTTGCACATGCTACCATGCAAGACCATTTGCACGAGACTGTGAATTGGTCTATTGTATTAAATTAATTTGTTACAATAGCAAAGTCCGTAGAAAAAAATCTTGTACCCTGGGTTAGGTACCCTAAATATTGACAACACAATTTTTTAAATTTCTTCCCAAATTTGATGAAACTGCAAAAATTCTAGGTGTTTGGAGAGTTCATTCCTAAACTGTATGTGTGTATTAGTGATACGCGTATATTCTCATTCGTATTCAAATTCCCGAATATTCAGTAATTTGTAGATATTCGTGTTAGCCAAATTCATGTGAATACGAATATTAAAGAAGAATATACAAATAAATGTATAAATCCAAAACGAAATTCAAATGAATGGCATATGAATATTAGTTTTTAAAGAGATTTTTTTTTATTTATTCAAAGAATAAAAAAATCACAAAAAAAAACTTCTTGAACAATTAACATTAGAGAAAATTTAAAGCACTTTTTTCACTTAAAGACAGGAATGTTTAACTTCAAAACTTAAAGTTTAGAAGCTTTTCTGATGCCCTAATTCTGTTCGACGATTGTATCGTTTTGTCTATGGACGAAAAAAAGCCGCAGTTGTGATTCTTTAAAACAAGTATTATTTATTGTCCATGCTAGAAGGTTCGTGTATTTGCTTTATGATTTTGTTCTAAACATTATATCAAACACATATTTTTTCAAATATTTTTCAAACTATTGTATAATACTTTAATTTTATTTTTATGTTTTAAAAACATGGTAATAACATTTTTATTTTTCATTATCAAAGACAACAACCATTTTTGAAGAAAATAGTTTAGAGAATTCAAAAACAAGCACTCAAAAGTATTTTCAAACATAAACGTCCTAAATCTTCTGACTGAATTAGGGCATTAATCTATTACGACGTGGTGTGAGGTGTGTAAACAAAATCAGCAATAACACTGACACTGAAGGCCTAAGTACTCCGTACTTTCGTCTATTTACCCTCTAATCAGGCTGGAACCATATGTCTCTATGTCAACACTCTTTTCTCTAGCTACAATTGCACTAGTGAAAATGTCGACCACTTTCCTTTTATGCGCGTGTAGAGATATGTTAGACACAAACAGTTTAGTGTATTTCTGGAGACATTGTCAACTAACGCGTCAATAGTTCCTTTCCTTTTTTTTATTATGCTGTGCAATAATATTAAACAAAAATATATGTATGTGTCTAAGTTTGTTTTTGACGAGGGTCAGTAAAATGTATTAGAGAATTTTTTGTTCAAAGGTCTCTATATGGTCGTGAAAAAATTAACTTGTCAATAGTGCTCAAGTGTACTGGGTACATTGTCAATGACAACCCTGTGTTATATGTCCATAGGCGATTACATTGGCTGGGGTACACCTAGTCAGTAGTACTACTGACAATATCACTACAATTTCACTATTTGCATTTCCTGCAGGGTATTTTGAACCATGTTAGATGATCGATGTCATTTGCTACCCGTTTTTTCGCCAAATAGTCTGCTATAATATTTCGTATTGATGACTCAGTAACATTTTAAAAGCTTAGATGAGAATTGTCACTAGCTTAACCGTCACTTATACCTAACGTGACTAGAAGGTTTCTGCAAAAAGTTATATAAAAGCGCGATTGAAAATCGGGATTTTGAAGAAAATATGATTAAAAATGGGTTTTAAAAATATATCTTGATGAAAGTGGGATGTTGTAAATACACTCCATTTCTATGATTATATATGATTTCTAAATATGTACTTTTGTATACCCACATACACAGTCCATATGTACTTGAAAAATTCATCAAGTAACAGGCCTTAAAATTAAAAACAAGAGCATTTTAAGATTTTTTTAATTTATCACCCTAAATTTTTCCATTAAGATAAAATTTATTTTAAAATTCATGTTAGAAATGGTTTTAAGCCTACAAGTTGAAGATAATTTTGTGTGGAATACGCAAAATATAAGGTCGTTCACTAAAATAAAAAAGTTATAAGCCAGTTAAACCAGCCAGCCAGCCAGCCAGCCAGCCAGCCAGACCTTTTTTCATTGCTAATGTATGGATTTTCGATTTCGACGATGAATGAAAAAAATCCGAACTTACACTTGTGCCCAAAAAACCGTAAGCACTTATTACTAATGAAATGAAATGAGCTTCTCATTTGCTTAAATGAAAGTTTAGCATATTAACTCTAGTTGTTCTAAGAAAATTTTGGGTAAAGGTTCCCTGATGATCTGCATTAGCAACAGTGAAATGCGCATAGGATCCAGCTAAACCCCTCAATAATCAATTTCAATGTATTTTATTAAAAAAAAAATATTTTACTTAATAAGTGAAATAATAATTTGGGATTACTAGTGCGTTAACAAATTTTAAACTTAAATTGTAACAATTCCCACAAAAAACACTTATTATTAAATTGACAGCACCCGGTCAAAAAAATACTTGTGTGGCAACACTCTATTCTTGAATAGCTGTTGTTGTTATTTACATTTATTTTCTTTACATACTCTTACAACTACAATTTGAAGCTGAAAAAAAGTCAGCCAATGTAGTAATGATAAAAAAAATAAAAAACATGTTGATTATTGAGTTCTTGTTTCAACTTTGTTATTTGTTGAGCTTCTCATTTGCTTAAACGAAAGTTTAGCATATTAACTCTAGTTGTTCTAAGAAAATTTTGGGTAAAGGTTCCCTGATTATCTGCATTAGCAACAGTGAAATGCGCATAGGATCCAGCTAAACCCCTCAATAATCAATTTCAATGTATTTTATTAAAAAAATAGAATATTTTACTTAATAAGTAAAATAATAATTTGGGATTACTAGTGCGTTAACAAATTTTAAACAATTTAAGTTTAAAACAATTCCCACAAAAAACACCTATGAAATACTTTTTGATTCAGACATGTATTTATTGATTTAAACAGTTTCCAATCATGTTGGATTCTACAATATTATCTCTTAGTTATGTACGAAACTGTGTAACTTAATAAGTACGTGTCTGAATCAAACAGGTTTTCTCTAGTAATTAGTGGTTACGCTTTTTGGGCATCTGTGTGCCAGATGTAAACTCGGCCTTAGTTTGTAGTCAAAAGAATATTTTTGATAAATTTTGCTGTTTACAATACAAATTGGCTTAAAAGACACAACAAACATCAGCTGCTTCAATCTGCTTACAACAAAAAAGACTCTTAGACTTAGTAGTTAAGAATCCTAGTATATCTAAAATGGTTTTAAATGTACTACCAAGCGTAAAAACCGCTCATGTAAAATCTTTTTTATTCGCGATTATATCGAAATCTTTTATTGAGAAAAAAAATATAAATGAATGAATTGATATGCATCTTCAGTGAACTAATTAAAATAATATTTAAGAACTCTATTTTCAATGTTCATTTGTTTTTGTTAACTAGTGTATTACGATCACTTTTTTGGCTTGTAAAAGATCATTTACTTTTGTATTGCTTGCTATTTGTATTTTAGGGGTGCGCATTTTTTTAATTTTGGGATCTTTACTTTCATCTAATTTTGTACGTTTCGAATTTTGATTAAGAGAGCTTGAAGATGACTCTTTTTGGCCATCTTCAAAATATTTAAAGTGTGCAGAAAATTATTAAATTAAAATTAATTTATGCCCTAATTCAGTAAGAAGATTTAGGACGTTTTTGTATGAAAATACTTTTGAGTGCTTGTTTTTGAATTCTCTAAACTATTTTCTTCAAAAATGGTTGTTGTCTTTGATAATGAAAAATAAAAATGTTATTACCATGTTTTTAAAACATAAAAATAAAATTAAAGTATTATACAATAGTTTGAAAAATATTTGGAAAAATATGTGTTGAATATAATGTTTAGAACAAAATCATACAGCAAATACACGAACCTTCTATCATGGACAATAAATAATAATTGTTTTAGAGAATCACAACTATGGGTTTTTTTCGTCCATAGACAAGACGATACAATCGTCGAACAGAATTAGGGCATTAATTATCAATTATTGGATCAACAAATGTTGCCATGGCGAAAAATATTCATTTTCTACAAGCGGAATTTCGAGTGCACTCAGCGGAAGGGCTTTAAATATACACATTGTTGGGGTGTTTTGGGAGATCAAATGGCTGAAAATTATGTACAATACGAAAGATATCGGATTTTTCTTTTCTTAATTTTAGTTCCTTTTACAAGATAAAATTTTTAATATACGAGTATACTAGTTCTCCAAAACTTAGTTTTCCGTATTAAATTAGGGGACATACACATAAGCCAGTATAGGCCCATCTTTATAGGAACTCAGTATTTTTCACGTAGTCCCTCAACCTTTTCCAGTCAATACCTGTAAGGTGGGGAATGTCCGGTAAGGTGTCATCCCCATAATAACTGGATCTCGTCTAGGCGAAAGCTGGACAATGACAAAGGAAGTGTTCCATTGTCTCCATGTCCTCCACCTTCATTGTCATTCATAACACCAGTCTGGTACAAATGTCCACGTATATTAGAGTGCACCGTTAAGATGCAGGTCAGCTTTCCCAGCTAATGCTTGTTTAGTTCCAACAGTCCCCTTGTTTTGTTTTCGTCTGGGTCGACCCATAGAACCTTGGTTAGATTACACACAGTATCACAATTTCATCGTGTCCTGTGGACCATCTTCGCCCAATTAATTAATTAATAGTTAAAGTTACTATCCGTTACGTCTAGGTACGCCGACTGCAGGGTTGTTTTTATTTGCTCACACACATACTCGTATATATATTTGGTTTTCATCATGAATCAAGAAAACAAGATTGCGCATTGCGCAAGTCCGTTATTTAATTGTCAGCTTGTGAAGTAGACATAGAATTTTGTTGTAAACAAGGTTCATAAATTTTTTTGTGTAATGTGCTCTATCTCACACACTTTTTACAACAAACACACGTGTGTATGCGCAGTAGAATTTTTTTTGTACGGCTGATTGCGCAATCTTGTTTTCTTAATTCATGGGTTTTCATAGCTAGTTCAGATAAACTGCGATAAAAGTTAGAGAATATATCAATTTTAGGTGAATATAATTGATTCGCTCTCATAATTTAGATGAGAGCCGGCTAAGCCTAGCCGCTGAATAGTTTGGACCAGCCGCCGCCAATTTCTTTTTCAGCTAATAAGCAGCTAGAAATGAGCTGCCGATTGACATAAGTTTTTAATATTTAATACTCCTGTTGGAAGATTGAACGATATTTGGAAAGATAATAAATATAATTTTCCCAAACTTTACAAGATCGCTTTTAAGTACCTTACAATGGTGGGAACATCGGTTCCGTCTGAAAGGTTATTTTCGCAAGCGGCGCATGTAATGACTCAACAAAGAAATCGATTGAGTGGTGAAAAACTTGCAACACTTTTATTTCTAAATATTATTGAAAAGAGTATTGGGAGATGTAAAATAAACTTAAGATTTTTTGAAAATATAATAATCAATAATGTATAAAAATCATCGATGTATTTTATGAAACATCTATGTATATTTTTTACATTGTCCATCCCTAAGTATGAAGTTGTTTTTAATATTTCATTTTGCAGGCGCAACATAAAATTTCATAAATTTCTCAAATAACGTTCGCGTCCCCTTTCATACTCGTATTCGAGAATAACAAAAATTGTCATTCGGCACATCACTAGTATGTGTACTAGAGTGGCCGTTAGTTGTATGGAGAATTTTTTTTTATTTATTATATCTCTCCCCCAAATCGGTTCAGTTTCATGTAAAAAAACTACTAAAAAGTTTCATAGCGATAACTTGTGTTTTAGGACTTCAAGCCCATTTATTGAATTCATTAACAAAAAACAATAACGGCCACGCTAATGTATACATACATATGTATTTTTGTGTATGCAGCACATATGGTCCTTGAATGTACATATATACATATTTCTTTAATCGAATAAACAAATAAATAAAAAAATGAGTAATTTTTTCTGTTACGTAACATTTTTCGCATATGCATGGAGTAACCCATATTTTTTACCGCATCGCATTCATACCAAAATCAATTGATAATTATTTTTGCGTGCAGTGCATTCAGCGTCAATCAATGTTCACATAAGTGTACTGGATTAAAAAATTTATGTGATTTGTAAGTATGTATATACATATGTATGTATGTATGTACACACAAATGCATGTACATGTATGTGTCCACATAAAAATGCATGTATATACATACATATATGTATAAATAAGTACATATATGTATACTCGTATGTAAGAAAAATAATGATTTCATTTGATTGACATCTGATAGGGAAATTAACAGAACTCAACGAGAGCATATTGATATAGAAAATGTGTTTTCTGACCAATAATTTAATTGCAAAGTGAGCGAAAACTATTTCTGGTCTCATCTGTTTAAACTGGTACTGTTTCTATTGTTGTTAGTGTTTTTCATACGGGATTTCCCAGGAAAAAATTCCCGGATCTGGGAAAAATTCCTAAAATTGGAATAGAAGCCCCAAAATCATAAAATAAAAAAATTTAAAAAACAGACAACATTGGAAAAATATTCTAACTAGTCACAAATGATAACTTTTCTGTAAGAGCTATTACCAAAAGCACATTTATTTGTGAATCTCTGAAACTTAGGAGCCTTAATTTGACAGAAGTGGCAATTGACATTTAAGATTTAGTGCTAAAACAATTCATAAAAGAAAAAAACAGAAATGTGTGAGGAAATAAAAGACCTAGATTTGTTTAGTTAAAACAGAAAAAAATTATTTCCACTTCGGTATAAAAAGATGATGGTTTTATATGCAAAATTGTTGATAACAGCCCTTTTAATTAGATTCTGAAAATGCAGTAAATACTTTGGATGAAAGAGATGATAACGAATTTTCATGTTATTAACATACAAATTCGAAAGCATTTTCTTTCGTTTAAAACTGCTGAGTAGACCGCCTATTTTCAAAGTAATATTTTGTAATTTTTTTTTATATGTATAATATAATTTGTGCACTTGGCCTTGACTACGTAATAAACAAAATATTTAAGATCGCATTTTAAATTAATTGGTGGATGTTATACCCAAACAAATTCCCCATAAATCTTCAAACCTTTTTCAAGGCACACTTTGCTTCAGTCACTTCAATATTTTTGGTGAGATTTTTCTCTCTCCTATTAAATGTAAACATTTTTAGTTACAAGATTTTGCATTTCAGCTAACGATATGTATCTATGCGTTATTATTATATAAAGAACTGAAATTACATAATATTTTGACTAACATATCGTCGCTGATTTAACTAACTGACCTAACTAACATTTTAACAATTTAACAGGAGAGCCGCTTTTATGGTTGTTTTACACATTCATTCTTATGGCTGCGTCTGAAATCTTTTTACTTATATAGGCACAACAGTAGTGCTCAGAGTCATGAAAATTGTAGACAAGGTATATTACGACTTATAAAGTCTAGTAAAGGACTTAACTCATTTTTCAAAAAATTTCAGTTAGGTCAGTTAGTTAAAACAGCGACGATATTTATTTATAACGTTATTATTTAATAGATCTTATGAGCTATTATTTGCTTTTTTTTTGATAAATTTGGCTCAATAATATTTTGTATCGTTATGTATTATGCGGGAATTCCCTGGAAATGGGAAAATCATTCCCCGTTTCCCGGGAAATGAAAGTCCGGGAAAAATAAAACTCTAATTGTTTCGCAATGTCTATAACTACTCAAAAATATGAATAATTCTGTTATATTAGCTAACACAGATTAACTCTACAGATTGTAGACATATGAACCCTTTAAGGAGTCACCCTAAAATTTTTATTAATCAGCAATAAGAGTGAACCGCATTCCTCTCTTTCGTAATGGACATCATTTTGAGTCATTTGATCTCCCAAAAAACTACAACAATGTGTATATGTAAACTTTACGCAGAGTTCACTCGAAATCCGAGCGATCAAATGTTCAGTGGCATTGGTCTTGTTTAAATATAAATCATCGTAATGGGCTTTCTGTAGAAATAGTTTCTAAACTTTTATTTTCGAAGTTAAACGTTCCTCTCTTGATGTGAAGAAATTAATATTAATTGTAAAAAAGCCGTTTGATTTATTTTTAAGATGGCTACAAGGATATTGTAAATTTTTTGAATGAAAAATTTTTTTTTTAATTATTTCAGACTAGGCTTACAAGGTAAGCCAAAATAAATCACCCTATTGGAAGATGCTTTTATTTTTGCATATGGCGGCCAATGTCAAATCTTTTTTGATATTTGTGAACTAGACAGATGTAGAATACAAGTGAACAAGTTATGGAGCGATACACTCCCCAAGATCGCGGAATAATTGTGTCTATTTTTTTGCGTAACAATTCATCTGTGGTGTTGGCGCAGCGCGAATTCCGTCGCCAATTCCCCGGTCGTGCGGCACCGACTGCGCAAGCACTGCGCCGTTTGGCCACCAACCTTGAAGAGTATGGCACCACACAAAATACAGCCAAGAGTTGCCGGCCCCGGAGCGGCCGTTCTGTCGGGAATATCGCTGCTGTTGCTGATGATGTCGAGCTGTCGCCAGAAACATCGACCAGACGCCGTGCCTCGCAATTAGCCATTAGCCGGTTGTTCCTAATTTTGGCCAAAGACCTGCGCATGTTCCTGTACAAAGTCCAGTCAGTGCATCAGCTACTGCCTGTCGTCCGCCAAAGGCGTGTAACCTACGCCCAAGCCATCCTCAATCTCGAGGACGAAGTGGACGATTTTTCGACCAAAATCATAATGAGCAACACCTCAGCGAGTACGTGAAAAAGCAAAACTATCGCTTCTGGGGCACCGAAAATCCACGAGATATGCACTATGAGTCATTACACCCGCTCAAAGTGACTGCATGGTGCGCTGTTCACGCTGGAGGAGTAATCGAAGTTTTTCATTTAGACAAAAATGAGAGCCAAACAATATCGGCTGACTTCTTTTGGCCCACCTTGTATATGATATTATTTTTTATTAATTTTCATAAAACACAACTCATCCTCGTAATTTCCCTTAAAAATTTTTTACCGAAAGAATGTATTAATTGGAAACTAAATCGCTCATGTGTTGTAAATATGTATATCAAACAGTGATGGGAAAGTTGGTACGGTCGTAATTTTTCTGATGCTATTTGACATGAAAAAGTACCATAGTACTCCCCCAACATGTTTGATACTTTGACGGTCAACTGAGAAATGCAGTTAGAAGTCGCGGGTATGCATATATATTTGCCAAGATTAGATAGAAGAAGATATTTTCGAAAAGTTTAACCTTTCACAATTATATATAAACGAAAACCATATTTCACTCAATGATATTTTCTGTTGGCACAGAAGTTGATCTATACATTTATAAACACAACTTATTTGCTGGGTTTTGTTAAAAATTCTAAGCCTGCTACTCTTATTTTTCTTTTGTGATTTTCAAAAAGATTATTTTTTGTGAATTCTCAAATAGTTTTTGAAAGTCTTTGCTAAAGATAAGAGGTTTGCGACTGTTCAAAACATGTGGTTTAAGTCTACTGATGAGTTGGCAAAGCACCAATGAAATATATATAGATAACGCTTAACCACCAGCAAATAAATTTTAATTTAAATATTCATATAAATTTATATATATTCATATGTTAAAAATATATGGACCATGCATATTTTTTTTTAGCTGGGATCCGAACATTCATTTAGTTAATGAATTTATTTATCGGCATCATTTAAACAATTCTCTGTCCTTAAGTTCTTAAATACTTTCTCTTTTAGATCCAAAAAAAAGTTCTCAAAATATTATTGTAATAATAATTGAAATTTATTTGGTGGAGGTTTCTGACTGTTCAAAATGTGTGGTTGAAATCGACTGATGATTTGGTTGAAGCGCCAATGAAATGCGTACATAGACATGCTTAACCTCCAGCAAATAAATTTCTATTATAAGCTTTTCTGTCAAATAATAAATTTCTTCAACGTATTAAATATTTCCTACAAAACTATATTTTTGTACTCTGAGAGACTATTTCACCAACTTGTTTAAATATCAATTCATATTTGGAAGTAATTTTTCCATACAAAAACTAATGAAAATCGACATTTAAATATGAATTGATATTTTAATAGAGTTGGTGAAATTGGCCCTGAAAGGCTTAAAAACTCCCCAAAGTTGGTTATAATCCGCGATTACTGCCACTTTGATGGTTTTTATCAGAGCATTCACAGCGAATCAGGTCTAGTTCACCTGTTTCTCAGAAATCGTCAGTTTTTCTTGACATTTATTTTTCAAAGTTTCATTGTTTTCGGTACTTAATTCGTTCGAAGCTATTTCATTTTGGCTAAAAATATCAGCATCGTCATAACTTATTAGATAAACGTGTGGGTATAATTTTATTTCGGCAGCTTTTGTGCAGCAGACAACCTGAAAACGCCGCACATGGGAATTACTCTTATTAATCAACTCATATTCATATTCTTTTGAATTGTCTTTAATAAATTCATACTTGGGATTGGAGATGGGCGCGTGTTGAATTTTCCAATACGACACGAACGAGAATGCCAAAATGTCCAACGAGTACGAAATACGCACGCGAAATTTTTTCAATGCATAAAACTGCACAACGGACGAAATCAAATTGAATAGCAAAACAGCATTTTTTATATTCAAATAGATACATACATCAACAAATTTGATGGTTTTACGTGTTTGACGACACAAAATATTAAATTTTTTCCTTACTGGAAACTTATGCATACATATTTTAACAACAAATAACGTTTCGTGTTTATCGTGTGAATTTTGCTCAACACGATACGACACGAGCACGCACAAACAGATTTTCTGTTAGGAACACTTCGTGTTGAGTCGTCCATGTTCGTGTCACAAAAAAAAACACGACACGCGCCCAGCTCTACTTGGGATGTCCAAATATTTCCTGAAAATGCCTGTATATATCTGAGGAGGTTCTTAAAACACAAGGGGCAAAACTAGTCGCCTGTTTAGTTGAGGCCACCTGATATGAATTCGCATTGATTTTAACGTTACCTTGGACACATTGATTAGATAGACTGAGTTTTTTTTTGGAGATGCCTGCTATTGACACTGAAAGAAAAAACATTCATATAGCTAATGAATTATCATCGTTAATAATTCCTTATACAGGGTGTTTTTTTTAGAGGTATAGAACTTCGAATTGAAATAAAACACAAGAAAATCGTTTTAATGTCCATCAATTTGGCTTTATTGGAAGGATAATTTTATGCCATTAACGTTTAAATATGATTTCGGGCATGTGGCCGCCGCGGCTGGCTCGAATAAAGCCAATTGTACAGGTCCAATTTTCAACCACTTTTTCGAGCATATGGGGCTGTATGTTGGCAATAACGCCGCGAATGTTGGCTTCCAAGTCCCCTAACGTTTCTGGTTTGTTAGCGTAGACGAGCGACTTCACATATCCCCAAAGAAAATAATCCAATGGTGTCAAATCACACGATCTTGGTGGCCAATTGACAGGTTAACCGAATTAATTGCTCTGATGGACAATTATGTCGACCATAAAATAGTATGAATAAAATTTTTCATGAGTTTATTAAAGTTTTCATTATTTGCATGAAACTTCATAGTATACATGAAACTCAACATATTATTATTCTACACTGAAGGAAAGTGTATCATGATTTGTATTTATCAACTTCCGAACGTAGAGCCATAAATAAACTTACTGACTAACTTACTAATCCTTGGAAGAATTTTAAATTACGGTTTATATCTTGACTTCCAGAAGCCTCTTTAAAATGAATGGCTACACATTACATGATACAAAAGACCCGAGAGGAAGAGCATGCGGTGGATCAGCAATTTAAATAAAGTCAAGACTCAAGCACTATATTCTTGAAAACATCTGTGCAGAACATTTACAAGCAACTAATATTTGTATTGAAAATTTTTGTACAAATTTCATTATAACATCAATTTATTCCCCTCCAAGATTCTCAATCACTGAGGATGAATACGAGGATTTCTACAAATCTCTTGGGCCTTGTTTCGTAGCAGCTGGAGACTACAATGCAAAACATACGTTCTGGGGTTCACGCCTTATTACACCTGGAGGAAGAGCGTTGTTTAAAACAATTTCAAAAATGGGCTTGGACGTCATTTCGAGTGAAGAGCCCACTTAATGGCCTACAGACATACAAAAAATTCCGGATGTTATAAATTTTGGAGTCATGAAAAATATTTCTAGAGAGAGAGAAGCTTCCTTAGATCTCTCCTCCGATCACTCTCCCACTATTGTTACAATCTGTACCCACTAAGAAGTGATTTACCTCACCCATATGTGAAGATCATCAATCGTGTTATTTGGTTGAGATTCAAAAAATATCTTAGTAGTCATTGCACGGAAAACATAATGCTAAGAACATCCGATGATATTGAATCTAACATTACGAATCTTAACGAAAATATTAAGCAGGCTGCTGAACATGCTACTACCTTCCACCCGCAGACGGGGTTTAAAAGAATTTATTCTACGGATATTGAACATCTCGTATGTGAAAAAAGAAGAGCTAGAAGGGAATGGCAACAACACAGATCACCACAACGTAAAATCAGGTTTAAGGAGTGCACTAAACGACTCCAAGAGTTGCTAGCATATGAAAGCACTGCATCTCTTAAAAATTATTTGGAAAACCTCGATGCCACTTCAGCAGCTAATTACTCTTTGTGGCGCGTTGCGAAAAAGCTTAAAACACCCGTTGAGTTTAAAACTTCTATGCGCACTTCTACCGGAGGTTGGGCAAAAAGTGATATTGAAAAAGGTAACTTGTTTGCAAAGCATTTAAAATCCGTATTTACCACAAACAGATGTACTGCTGCTGTTGATTTACCGAGTGTAGTTGCTCTACCCCGTCGACCCTTAAAGTTTAAGATGCGTGACGTACAGAAACTAATTACTGAACTCAACCCGAAGAAAGCTCCAGGTATTGATGGAATTAGTAACAAGATGCTGATGAATTTGTCACGTATTGCAATTAGAACCCTTCAATTTAATTTTAATGTCATATTACGACTAGAGTATTATCCACACCTCTGGAAGCTTGCCAAGGTTAAAATGATTCCAAAGCCGGGCAAAGATCATACCAAGGCTGAATTGTACAGGCCAATAAGTTTACTGTAAACAATGTCAAAGCTCTTCGAAAAGCTACTCATGATAAAAGTGACCCCAATTCTAACTGATAATGCGTGTATACCGGATCATCAATTTGGTTTTAGCATAGAACCATTGAACAAACGCATAGATTGGTTCAATTTATAAGAAGAACATTTGAAGAAAATAAATATTGTTCTGCCCTGTTTATTGATGTTTCTCAGGCATTTGATAAAGTGTGGCATGAAGGCCTAATTTTAAAATTGAAGACATATCTACAAATAAACATTCTTAATCTTTTACAAAGTTATATTCTTGCGCGAAAGTTCACTGTTGTGGAAGGAGACTTCCCTTGTGCCACAGGGGAGTATATTGGGGCCAGTTTTGTATTTGATTTATACTTGTGATATGCCTGTGAGCAGTAACATCCACATATCTACATTTGCGGACGATACAGGCTTCCTTAGCATGAACGAAAACTCTCAAGAGGCATCTCGATATCTTCAGGAACATACTAGCTAGCTGGAACTATGGCTAAGCTTATGAAAATAAAAGTAAATGAACAGAAGTGTGCTCAGATAACATTTACCTTACGAAAAGATACTTGTTCCCCTATTAGAATAAATAATCAAACTGTTTCCCAACACTCACATGTGAAATACCTTAGTATACACCTTGACCGAAGGCCTTTTAAAACCAATATGATGATCAATTTGGGTTTAGAAGTCAGCATAGGACCATCGAACAAACGCATAGATTGGTTCAATTTATAAGAAGAACATTTGAAGAAAAGAAATATTGTTCTGCCCTGTTTAATGATGTTTCTCAGGCATTTGATAAAGTATGGCATGAAGGCCTTATTTTAAAATTGAAATCATATCTACCAATAAATTTTCTGAAGCTATTGGAAAGTTATATTACTACCCGGAAATTCACGGTTGTTGAAGGAGACTTCATGAGTGTGCCCGAATCTATATCATCCGGTGTGCTACAGGGGAGCATATTGGGGCCAGTTTTGTATTTGATTTATACTTGTGATATGCCTTTGAGCAGCAATATATATACATCTACATTTGCCGATGACACAGTCTGCCTTAGTATGCACGAAAACCCTCACGAGGCTTCCCGATATCTACAAGAACATATTACACAGCTGGAACTATGGTTAAGCTTATGGAGAATTAAAGTTAACGAACAAAAGTGTGTTCAGCTAACATTTACCCTACGAAGAGATACTTGTTCCCCAATTCGAATCAACAATCAAGTTGTTCCTCAACATTCACATGTAAAATACCTTGGTATACACCTTGACCGACGGCTTACATGGAAGCACCACATTGAATCTAAGCTAACATAAATGAAACTAAAATTAACTCAGGTACATTGGCTGATTGGTAAAAATTCCACTCTGAGTCTAGATTGTAAACTTTTGATATACAAGTAGCTCTTGAAACCTATGTGGTGCTACGGAATACAGCTATGGGGCACTGCTTCAGCTTCCAGTATAGAGAGCATCCAACGAAGGCAAAACAAGATTTTAAGAATAATAACATCGGCTCCATGGTACATCAAAAATTCAAATTTACATCGTGATTTAAATATGCCACTAGTGACTGAAGAAATTAAAAAATACGCAGGCAAATACTTAACAAAACTCGAGTCTCATCCTAATCCACTTACTCGTAACATCTTGAATTTTACTGGACACATCCGCTTAAAAAAGAGGGACACTATGACTCTAATACTCAACACTCGAGATGAAAAATTTTTGTGCGTAATACGATATTTATGTATTATTGATTACTATCACTAAGTTTATGCCTGACACTGGTCGGGCCTAATTATTATATCTAGATTTAAGATTTGAATACTTATTGTTAGTTTATTTTTTGAAGATACAATAAATAAATATACGCATGAAAAAAAATATCTTCAGCAGACTTACACACATATTTCAATTTAGTTTATTTGTTATTATTTATAAGGTTAGTAAACACTTCATAGAAATATTCTCTTCATTCAAGCGAGCAATTATAATTTAGTAGTTTTTCTATGAACCTAACCATTGCGTGGCAACATAATTTAAGAAAATTTAGTACCCAAGTATTAAAATTTATAGAAAACTAGGGGTCGTATGCAAAAAAAATCCTAACTCAGCTTTGAGCCACACGTCAACTGCATTTTAAACAATTTTGGCACATGTGAACATATCGTCTCCCGAAGGTTTGTTTGTTCCATATGCCATTTGGATAACTTTGAGTTCAGGATGCCCCAAATTTTTCAAATCTGTTATCGTTTTCGAATATCTCGTCTCATAGCTGAGATAAATCGTGTCCATTTTGCTCTATATCTTTCGAAAGACCTTTTTTGTGCCAATTTGCTCCATACGTCATTCTGTGGACAGTTTGCTCTACGTGTAGTTATTATTGTTGATTGCTAATTGTGGCAATTCAGCAGTTTTTTAGGAGAGCATTATAAACTTTATATACTTTTTTTTTACTATTCCTATTTCTGTAAAATATGTTACTTTCTTGCGGGAATATTAAATACAAATTTAGAATATATCAGATTAAAACTCAGGTTAATTTTTTTTTTTCAAAAGAAATCGAATATGGAGCAACAACGCCGTTTTGGAAAGATTTTATAGAGGTCAGTTCAACTACAATTTTGATTTGTTCTTTACAAAGTATAAAAAATACCAATGCAAGCAACCGTTGCGTACAATTTAAAAAAAAAAATAAAAAATAATCCAATGGAGGATGAAATTGAAGAATTCGATAGTCACAGAAATGCAACGAATGACCTTAAAGTGGAACGTGATCGTAGATTTGCAAAGCATTTTCAACCTTACTAAAAGTTTTGCATTGCCATTTTGTTATAAGCGATAAGAATACATATTTATAATATGACTTACAATTACAGTTACAATTACTTTTCGCAATAAGGAAAAATTTACATATTGTTGCCAGGGTTGTCAGATATTTTCCGACCTATTTTGTTTGCCACATTGATTTTAAAAATCGCCCAAAGTCGCAAAATCAGTTTTATGTAGTTTTTCTTAATATATTTGAAAATAAATTTGTTTTTATTTAATATTCTCCTTATTAATAAAAATTTTTATAAAATAATCGTAAAAAATCGCCGAAAGCAGAAATAAAATCGCCAAAAATTATTTCTTGTAAATATTTCTCACACAGAGAAAACAGATTTGTTGTGATAACCGAATTTGTAGCCAATCGAATTTTGTCGGTTCCAACAACTAATATACAATTCTGTTGTAATGAACGATTATAGCTTTTGTAAGCACCAATTTTTCAGTAGCGATATGTGAATTTTTAGAATGAAATTTTAATTGTGACTATAGAAATAATTAATTGATACAACCGATATAATTGGTATTTCTAAACGAATCATTGGTAAACATGGCTCATATACATACATACATACAAACAATTTCTGCAGAATATAAAAGGAAAGTACATTATTATATTTATCGTATTTTAAAAATCGTACTATTGAAAATATGGAATATTGGAATACATAATTAAATATTTGTTGCTCCAACAGATTTTTAATCAATCTATTCTCTCTGTGCCTCCAAATTCAAAATGCATTAATTACTATAATCAATCGCCCTTATCGGGAATAATGGGCGAACATTTTTTTCCACGTGAAATATTTCCCGTTAACAAAAAATTGTGAACAAAATTAGAAAATAGTATACTTTCTTGCAGCTGAGTTTTTGTAAGATTTATTTTTTAAACTACTCCTGCAACAAACAAATTTCCTGACTTGATTGAAGTTCAATTTAAAAAAAAATAGCCCTACAAATCGCCAACATATTTATTAATCGCCAGAAAAATCACCATGCCGTCAAACCAAAAATTTGGTCGCCAAACAAGTTGATAAATCGCCACGTTTGGATAGAAATCGCAATATCTGGCAGCCTTGTTTGTTGCGCTTGCGACGAATTTAATAACATAATATGGATGTTAGGAAATAAGTAGTTGTATATAATACTAAACACTCTGATGATGGAACATCCAACCAAAGATTATAGATTTATATATATAAATCTATAGTCTTTGATCCAACTATTTATTAAAATTATAAATACATACGAGTATGTATGTATGTAATGCGTTGTCTAAAACAAAAATCAAATGCTGTCCACATCAATTTTACCATTTACAGGTCAAAAGCATCATCCAAAAGTTATGAGTTTTTAAAGATTTTTTAAATTTTATTTTAAAATTTTTAAAACAAATTAAAAACCATAAGGTTATAGAAATGGAATTCTCAGATTTAAGAACTTTTCTAAGATATTTAATCAATTAAATTTTTCGATTCTTCCATTTACTAAAATGAAAATTCAGCGAAAGCGCGGCAAACATTTACATGATGCGACATTTCGTAAAACATTACACCAATAGGCCTCAAAAACGAATAAAAGTTTCGATGATACCTTACGCATACGAGGTTTGTTCAAAACATATCACAAAATTTAGAATTTTCGCGGGTTACGTATATTCGATTTTTAGTTTTTTTGTGGCGTTATGTTGGTATACATATCTCTCACTTATGCCGACAATTTCGGCCATTTTGAATGTTCAGTTAATTGTTGACAGCTGCTTTGCTTGCACGTGTTTTGGCTCGTCTTCGATTTTTACCTTGGTTCGTGCAGCAGCTTCCATTGAGATGATTGAGCTTTGGTTTCCACGTCATAACTATAAACCATTCGTTACCAGTTATGACCCTCTGGAGCAAATTTGGGTCGAGGTACATACTTTGTTTTATTTAAATTTAAATCTAGAAAGCGGTTAATGAAAGACCTTTTAGATTACACAATCACACACTGCTAAAAAAAACAGTTTGTGTGAGAATTCGAAAAGCGACCTATAGGGGATTATGTGAATAGGTGAGGACATACAAAACCCGTTCTAAAGTATTTTGAAACACCCTCAAAATTTGTGCCTCAACTCACATATTTTTGGACCAATTTCAAATTTTTAAACAGTTTCGGAAAGACAAAGAACTAGGTTTTCATAAAATTTATGCATAAAATGTATATTTCAAGAAATTAAGTAAGTTTTTATCAAACGTTTGGCATTTTTTATTTTTCTATAATTCTCATTTTAATATATTAATTTTTTGCTATGCAGACCTATTTCTTTTTACACACAGTTTTAAAGCAGATTTTATATAGAAAAAAAAACGCGAAATTAATTGTTAAAATCGGTTCCTATTTGCAAAAGTTATTAAACTTTTTCTAAAGTAAAAATGTTGCGATTGCAGACTTTTTTAGAAAAATGAGAATAAAATAAAGCTACACTTGAAGAAAAGTTTTGTAATTTAAAATATATGCTGTTGTTATTCATTGTTTGAATATTTTTTGTAAACAAACAATTTATTAAAAACTTAAGAAAAAAAGTAAAAATCTAATAATCCATTCAACAATGTAATGTATAATTTCCAAATTAAATTTATTCACAGATCTGTGAAAACTATTAAAATGTCTTTTTATACAATCTTCCCTATTATTTTTTAATGTTTCATAGCATAAAATGCATTGCATACTACCAAAAGCATTTTTTCTCACGAAATATTTCTTACATTCCATAATTATTTATATTTTTTTTGTTGTACAAATTTATTAAATTTGAACTTTAATTTCGTTCCGTGTACTCAAAAAACCAGGAAAAATTCGTACATGCGTGCACAACTTCGTTCGTCGCTTTATAGTGATGACTAAATAAAAGAGCATAAACATGTGTGTGATTTTCTTGTCCACAATTGTGGTATGGCATGCGGTTCACTGATTTAAATGAACTAGAATGAATTTTAATCAGGGACAATTTCTTAATCGGGCTTAAGTTCAGTATTTTCAGTTCTTATTGAATGAAATATTTTTATTAATTAATGTGAATTTCTAAAGAAGAGAACAAAAATTAAACTAGACTTTATTACCTGTCGGAAATACCGATATTTCTCTGTGCAGCCACGCACTTCATCAGCACCCATGTCTATATACTGGGTTAGAGATTGTTATTAAAATCAGGTATTTAACGTAAATTTTTAATTAAATGGAATATGAGATATGATCATGTTGTGTATACAATTTAGGGATGTAACGAATGTTCGCATTCGCTTTCACATTCAAAAATTATTCGCTTACTTTTACTATTTGCTTTCGCTAAAATGTATGCGAATATTTCAAGCGAACACTAAAGAGAAAAAATATGTATCTCTTTTACGAAAATAGTTTACGATTAACAAACGCCAAAAACACGAAAATGATTATAAGCCAGCATGAAAAAGATACATGCATACATACGAGTACATACATATACTTACAAGCAAATAATATAAGCCAACCTCTAAAATTTTAGCGAAAACTATTCTATAAATAAGTTGGCATTAGTATCAAAATGAAACCAAAGTCCAGTAGTGCGTTTCAGTAACTTTTAACGATTGTGTGATTCTGTAACTTCTTTTTAACAATAGCACGCAGCTTATATTTTCTGTTGATTTTTGTCGATAAAACTAAGAGCACATAAATTATTGTCGCTTAAATAACGGTACAGCTGGCATTAACTTACGGCGAATATTGTTAAAAACTTTACTGAATAGCAAATTAGATAAATTTTCGTTAAAATTATTTTAACGATGCGATTATCGTTACAAAAAGATAATGAATCGCACTACTGATTTTCGCGAAAATATTTTTTACTTGAGACTAGTCTGTTCAATCTTTTGAAAATTCATTACTTCGTACAGAAAATTTTAAATGCAGACAGTATTAACTAGTCCTTTTATTGTTATAAATTCCATGCGAAACAAGGGCCACTCAATTGATTTCTCATGAAAACTTAAAATGTTGAAGATATCTTTCATATGTTTTTCTCAAGATGAACAGAGTACTACTCCTGCATTTTTTTCATAAACAATTCATGCCAATTTTTCATAATATGTATTTTGACAGCATTTCACATGAAATGTTGAACATAGTACCAGGCTAAAGTATGAATGGGTTGATTGCCTAACATTTTGTAAGTATACTTTTAATTATCCTCTATACTTATATATATTAATATATCATATATCTTTCTATTTTAAACATGTGTATTTTTAATAAATTAATATATATTTGCTTTATTCAAGACTAAATTAAAACATAATGATATATGCAGTACATCTGTGTATACAACACAACTTAATTTTCTTATAAAAATGTATTTTCATGAGATTTTTTAACTTATTGTAAATATTTGCATTCGCTTTCGCAAAAATTAAAATGCATTATTCGTTTTCGCATTCGCATTTGCTAAACTGGTATTCGTTACTTCCCTAATGCAACTATTGATTTACTTTTGGTAAAGACATTTGTAAGCATCATTATTAATTTTTTGTTTTTCCTCTTTTCTTTTGATTTTCAACTCAATTTGACATTAAAAATCCAATTGTATGGAACTCCAGTTTTGCTAACTGTCATGAAGCTTTTAATTCTGCATAAGGCTGTAAGTACAGGGTATCCGCCGGGAAGGTATACCACTTTGTTTATTTATAATTTTTGAATAAATCGGCATATGTTCGGCGCACAGTGGTTCAGAATCGTTTTTCATCGGCCAAAACTCTGTAACTTTTGAACTAATGAAGATTTTTTTTAAATTTTTTTTTCGTGGATAGACAACATCTTAAACTTTTATCCAGTTTAGTTTTATTAAAATCAGTATAGTGGTTGTGGAAAATTTAAGGTTAAAGTTGAACTTTTAAAATTTTTTTTATTTGCTTAGAAATGCGCGCTTTTTATTTTTTATTTTTGTTGAAAAAAGGCCTTCTAATGAAACTTAAATCATTTTTATAAAAACAACAAAGTAAGTTTTTGAAAATTTAATACATAATCCTATTTTTTCAGTCATAAATAGCTTATAGATTCTTGGTGATTTGAATATATATAAACATAAGTACACTCAGGGAAAAGCTGCAACTTAAAAATAAGAATGCGTTAAATTAATTCAATCATTTTCAATATAATAGAAAATAGTATTAAAATACTTAAAAATTAATAAATAAATAATGTAAATTAATATTTTTCCATATTGAAATAAGGAATTTCAACAAGACTAGACTTTCGTTATTAATTCAATATTATTCAATATGGATTTTTTTATTAATTCAATATGGATTTTATTGATTTTAAGCTGTTTTTTCTCTGGGTGTATGTAAGAAATGTGCAGACATAATACTAGATGAATATCTGCAAGACATTGAATTAACAAAATTACTTAAACACTAATGAGAATCATAAAACTAGTTTAAAATAATTAAAGGCCATGATTCACTATCCTACACAATCGCGCGATCTACGAAAAAATACAACCCTGATCTGATGAATTGTTTTTGTGTTTTGCAAATGTTCATAGACTCCATCATACCAGGGCTGTATTTTCTCAAAAATCGCACGATCGTGTAGGCTAGTGTATCACGGCCTTAAGTATCACTTAAAGCACAAATTACCTGTTAATATTTAAAATATATCATAAAGTCCTTACGCTAAGTATTATATAATGAGGGATTTTTACCAAAATCTGGCTTTTAAATTTTTTTTATGATGGACTTATGAGAAACCTGAAGAAATGTTAATCTATGGATATATCATAGATATTTATATTTTACCTCTTTTTATACAATGCACATAACACGTTAGAAACACGTTATTTTAATATCATTCATTAAATATTAATATTTTTATACTTTATTTCACTCAAATAATAGTATATGCAAATTATAATTATTATTAATTTAGCTGGATTATTGCTTGTAAATATTCCATATTCAGTTCTGTATTACTTCTGTCGTGTAGCAGTCCCTTAGCTTCGGCTTCCACTTTCGTTAGTTTTTTTTTGTGATCGCAATTGGAAAAGTAAACTATCTTTAATGTTTTCACATCCGATTTCTTCATTTATGTTTTTCAGTTTTCGCCTTAAATTCTCAATTTTCGAATAAAATTAAGTCCTCCGCTCGCTTCTTCTCGCTCCTTCTTTACTTTTTTCAAGTAAGCATGAAAAGACCTTATAGCTATATCTTCCCAGCAACCTGTCTACCTAACCTCATATTCAAAAGTCAGTTAACTATACAAAATTGCAGGAAAACAATCAACATAATACGTTTTGATACCTGCCATTTGTACTTATGATTATTTATTTGGAGTTTTCCGTATTCGGTTTTAAATATTAATCTCTATTTTTTAATTCAAAGTTATGTATATAAAAATAAGTTTGCTATTGTTATTTTTATTTTGTTCAGACAGAATTGCATTTACGTGATTTCTAAGGCAGATTTTCTAGCAATATGGGTACAAATTTTTGTTTATAATTTTTGAGTGTTTTCATTAAAATAACAAAAGTGTTCAACAGGTGGGTCGTGGCGGGTACAAAAGTATATATACGCTTAAAAAAGACACTTTCATCTTTCTCTAAAGGGTTACAGTTTTTTGATCCCTTTTAATCTTCAAAAGTTATACGCTACTAAACTTCAAGTTTTACGAAAATATTTGGAATTAAAATTTCTTACATCGCTCTCTAACTACAAATTGTACAGGGTGTGCACATACCATTTCTTAAAAACAACAACTTACCTAACATAACAAAAAGGGCCCTTTATCAATAATAGTTTTCGAGGAATTGTAATTTATTTCAGATAAAATATGAGAAATTTAAAAGGCCATACGAACATTAGCCTGTTCAATTCATTAAATATAGAAACAAATGCAGTTCGAATAATAATAATTAAATTAACTAAAATTAATAGTCATGGGCTTGTGGCAAAAACTAAATAAAAAATATACTTATAGTATCAAACCAAAAAAGTTTGCCTTAAGTAGAACAAAAATAAGCAAATTAACTAACATGTGCATAATTAGTAATGAAAAAACGACAATGGTAAGACTGTTGTAAATTTAGAGATGGTAAATTTGGGTCTTCATTACAAAACACATTTCAGCAAATTGAAATACGATGGATCAAACCAATTCACATATTCCATTTGCAAAAAAAGTTTCGTATATAAGGCAGAAATCTACATCAACTGACACCACACACAGTGGACCAAACACAGAAGAACGCTGATGATGAAGGTTTAGTGGCCTTCGAAAACGGCTGGCTGTTCCGTTCAACTATGTGTTGTCAGAATATTTACAACTAACTTTGATGTTATTTGTTCATTAATAATTATCACATGTAATTTGGCTTAAAAGGCGATATGAACATTAGCCTGTTCAATTCATTAAATATATGAGAAATTTTTGTTTTTTTTTTCTAATTAACATAAATTTGTTGTTTTTGCAGCATGCCACGCCCACTACTAAGAATATTTTGACCACATTTTTGGCTACCTTAGTTTTGATATGTTTAGTTTCTGATGGCATAAAATATTTAAGAATCCATGTCAAGAAAAAATATAGGCGTAATTGAACTTGTGGAAGAAGCTCTTGTGTCAACTGATTCTTATATGGAAACAAATGTGCAAAATTGTGGCCAAAGTTGTTCTTTGAATACCAAGCTTCTGAGCACGGCGTCGAATTGAGGTTGATGGATTGTTTTGAAGATTTTCTTGAGTAGCAGTAATGTTTTCAGCCGATCTTGCAGTACGTTGTGGTCCATGCTTGGGCCTATCACCTTCAGACCCTCTTTCTTCGAAATCATTCACTACACGATAAATAGTGCGTTTTGTTGGCACGTTGTTTCTCACAAAAATTTCACGTAACTTTCTCATGGTCACAGTAATCGATGATTGATTTTGATAAAATGTTTTAACGATTACACGTTTCCATAATAAATTTGACACGTGTCTACTTCACGACTGCCAAATATGAACTGTCAAGACTAATGTTTACAAAAATGGCGTCAAAACAAAGTGGTATACCTTCCCGGCGGACATCCTGTATATACCACAATTAGATTACAAACAAAATACTTTGCATAATTAAGTAGATGAATTTGTTTTTTTGTTCATATTTTTGAGCTGGAGGAGAAAATACTTAAAAGAAGGTGTTAATGTAAAGATGAATTAATTTTATAATTTTGATCCGATTTGAAAAATCAAAATCATATTTAATTAGGAACTAAATTTATGTTATACATTGGTATACATTTTCATAAGCTTTCATATCAAAATAAGTAATGAAAAGCTACTAAAATCATACAAGTTTATAAAATTCGGTATATTTTTAGATACTCTTCACAAAAACAATACTTAAAACCAACAAAAGTATCAAAGCGGAATCAGTTTTCTTTCCAAACCCGTTAAAAAAATTTAAACCGAACAAAATCTGACTCAGCTACAGGTTGAAAAGTTGACGGACATCACTGAAAACGGTAACTTCTGAATTTGAGGGTGCTTTCAAAAAAATTTTAAATAACTTGCAATGTCGTTTTCCAAGTTTGTTTTTTCACTGTAGCACCGTGTTATTTATGCTCTATTTGGAAAACTACTCAGATCACTTTGCAAATATGTTTCGCGTACAACAATTTGGTGGACATCCATTGAAGAAGTCCGTTTTTTTTGGTATTAATATATTTATTTCCCTCTGCACATAAATAATTAAAATATTTTCAGTAAGTTGTTTTAACAATCATGTGTTATTAACGCAATTGCGAACAAAATAAGCAGAAATTAATCACAAACTTACCATCATAAATTTTTGATCCTCAAATTGGTGATCATTTGTTCGATGTAGGATGTGCATCTGGAGTGAATTTTCTATGTTTATTTATATATGTATGTATATATTTATGTAGGTATATGTGCAAAAACCAATAAACTTCTATCAATGTTTTGGCTTTTTTCCCGAAATTATTATATTAATATTACTTTTTGGATTTTATAAATTTGTATACAATTTATTCTCTATAAATTATCAATATTTTTAAAAGTTTGTAAAAATATCACAATGGCATGTTTGTTTTTATTCTATAGCGCAATAAAAAAGATCTTTCGGCAATTGCACTCACATACGTATACATATGTATGTACACATGTATGTATGTATGTATGTATGTATGCTGGCAAGTACTGATGCACTTATTGGAGGAAAAATTATTTGTAATTACATTAATGATATAATAAAAATATTTACATACATACATATATGTATGTAAGTATGTATGCATGTATTTTTCTTTTTTTGACACAATAACGGATAAACAGGTACGCACGACTGCGAATAAATACGTGTATTTTGACGGAAATTGTCACAGATTGGTTATACTAAGGCAACAATGTAGAAAATACATTTAATTTGTTTTTTTTAAGATTTAGACATGTATTGCATGTGCATGTGTGTATGTATGCATTTGTGTTTGGAACATGAATGAATTTCTATTTTGTTAATTTAATTTCAAACACTTTGTCCCTTTAAATTTGGCAAGTGCTTATTTTCATGGCTTTTTGGCAACAGTCTCTTTCTTTTTACTGATTTTTGTTTGTTTGTTTATTTCTGGCTTGATTTTATTTCACCGATTTAATAGAAACAAAACGATGGTACAACCCGTAACCGAAATGCCCTTGCGCAGCCACAGACGGTAGTTTTCGACTGAAGCTCAGTTTTCTGGTTGGGCATAAAAACCTTCAGGGTATGTAAGTAAATGTTATATGCATTGTTTTTGGCTGCTGAGCAAATATTAACACTAATACTAGCACACGTATCGCCCGAGAATATTTAACAAAACACAATATTCTCAAAGACCGACCGACAGGCCAACTGATACCCAACCCGAACAATTTCTTTGATGGTGGTGGTTGATTTTTATTTTTTTTTTCAAAAATAAAAATGAATAAATAATAAAAAGGATGAGATAAGCCACCCAGATATTCGTTCTCTTTCGTTTTTTCTTTTGTCTTCGTTTAATATTTTTGTTAACAGCGCAGAGAAAATGCATCTTTCAGTTTCTAAGAGAGTTTAAATAAAAATGCATCTCTTGAAAATTAATTTCAAAGAGCAAACTAACAAGTCAATGATATATGAATCGTTTCAAAAGAGAGAACTTTCTTAAAATAAATTTATTAAACGGCCGCTTTAATTTCACTTGCATACACACCTACATATGTACATACAGTCATGTATACATATGTATGTATGTATGGATATGTGTTCTTAACTTTTTTATTGTTTTCAGGCTCAATTAGCTAATTTCATGCTGTTCGAGTAAAATTAGATAAAATAAAATAGTTGCTCTTGTTACCGACTGCGGTAAAAGCACTGTTGCCAGCAAATTTTGCCAAAAATCTGCTAAAATTTGCTAAAAAATCAGAAAAATAACACTGTTCTGCAAAAAAATGTGTTTTCAATAAAAATATGTGTTTTATATGGATATTCGTGCCCTAAATTTAAATCGTTTTCAGTTTTTGTCTATGACGTACAAATTTTTTTTTATTGTACAGATATATATTTATTGTATCTTCAAATAAGAACTAACAATAAGTGATCAAATCTTAAATCTAAATATAATTATTAGGCCCGACCAGTGTCAGACATAAACTTAGTGATAGTAAATTAATGATACATAAGAGAGCAAAAAATAAAAAAAATAAAGTATATTCAAGCAGTTACATTTGCAGTGTTGAGTATGAGAGCCGTAGAATCCCTCTTTTTTTAACGGATGTGTACAGTAAAATTCAATATGTTACGAGCAAGGGGATTAGGATGGGACTCGAGTTTAGTTAAGTACTTGCCTGCGAGTTATTTCAATATAACTCGACAACGGCTTGTTCGATTTTAATATATTAAACATTTTAAAGATGCATAATAAAATTACCTTTAAATCAATTTTGGAAAGTTTTTTTTCAATTTTCAACGGTTATGGAATTATTCAGAAATATTTTTAATGCAAAATTTAGTTTTTTATTTGTTTTCAAAACTTTATAAAAAAAATTAAAACCGCAAATATTTTACATTTTTTTATTTATCGGAAAGCTAGGTATGTTGGGAATAAAATAAGCTTCTAGAGCTTAGAAAATCTGTGCAAAAATATTGATTTCATTCAAATTTTAAGGAGGTATCCCACTTTGACAAACATTGTGTAATACATTTATCCTTAACACACTTGCATCTTGTGGTTCAATCGCTAGGCCGTATAAAGTAAAGGAATTATTTATTTGATTGTTCCTGGAATTAAAAAATATAGCAATAATGGGAATATATGTATTCAATTGCTCGGAAACCAGTGTGGTTACATAATGCAAATCCATATCCGTCCGTACAATTAGCTCATGCAGTATCTATGGAAGACATCAACGAAAACAAGAAATTACAGCTCAAAGGAGTACAGTGCGATCTCTATTTGTGGAATATATGTGCATTTTTAAAAAAAGTTGGTATGCTAGGTTGATTTTTTGTGAATTGTTCCTTAAGATCCCATGCGATTCCGGGAATCAAACACACTGCAAATTAGCCTTTAGATGACAGGCAAAAATATTTTTGCAAGCACTGTGCATCAAATAAGGCTTAATAAACGATTCGGTATGAGCTATGAACAGAGATAAAGAGTATATTCCACGTGTAAGTGAGGCCAAGTCGAAGAAAGGCGTAGTTGTGGGTTCCCAAATATGAGAAATCCTTAAAAAATTGCTCAAATCTAAGTTTATCAATAAAGAGAGATGAGCATGGGTAGATTTCGAAAATATATGTCGCAATTTTATTGGAAATAGAAGGGCTCAAAATTACGAAGACTTGGTACAATAACCTCTTCTTTCAAATCAAAAACTCAGATGCAAAGTGCCATTAAAAAAACTTCCTGCATTAAAATTTAAATTTTTGTTATTGTGTCATATCTGGTTAGCATGGTTAAAGCTTAATGGTCCCCAGAATTGTGAACTGATTTCTGCTGAGAAAGTAATCGTGAAACAGCAGATAAAACTTATAAAAGAAAGCGATCTACTAATAAGTAAATAAGTAGTTGATTTTTTATATCATACTAGTATTTATTTTCATCTAAGATTTGAATTTATATTCTAGAAGCTATTTATGTAAGATTTTTTACTTTTATCATAATAAATACATATTTTAAATTCCAATATTAGTATTTTATTTAAATGATAATAGTTCAAAAAGCAGACGTAATGAAAAAAATTTGGGAACAGATTTGGATTCAGCACACCATTAAAATCACGCAATGAAGTTCTTGCTCAAAATTTTGTAATTTACAAAAATCGGCAAAAAAAAACTGCAACATTAAAAACTACTACTACTTCTAATATAAATATACTACTACTCATTGCTTTAAAACACTTAAGATATACATACACAGAGAAAACAGATTCGTTGAGACAACCGAATTTGTTGACTATCGAATTTTGGCGGTTGCACCAACTATCATAGAATTCTGGTATAACGACTGCAATTTTCTTGTGGTACCACTATATTTTTAATTATAACCATTAACTCAATAGTTGAAACAGCAGATAAAATTTGTTAGCAGTACGGAATTTGAAGTAAAAATTATTCTTGCTACCGAAAATATGGTTAATATAACTAAAAAAGATCATAATTGGTACCTGTGAAAGAAAAATTGGCTTTCCTTGCTGAAATAAAAATAAACAATAAACGCAAATAAAATGCACAATTTGAGAAATTAATTATTTGACATACAGAGTTAAAAAAGTAAGTGCTTTTCTACAGATCTAATCAAAAGCCTTGTGGGCTCGATTAATTATTGTTATAAATAAATAATAATATTCCTAAGCTTCCCCATACTAACTTTATAAAATGCCACAAAAATCGAAAAAAGAGTACGCAAATATTTTGATTTTGTAATCAAAATTTCGCAAAAGATCTTAAGTACGATGGAGTATTAGAGGAAATTTCTGAAGTAAACGACAACGTTTTATTAGCTAATCTAAAACATTTTATCAATAAAGTAGGAAATTTGGAGATTGATTTTAATTATTTGGAAATATCAAAGAAAAGAACACGCACATGGATGTTCTTGTTAAACATATTTTAACGGTATCAATAACATCAACAATTTGCGAAAGATATTTTTCTACTTGTTCTTTTATCAAAAGTAAAAAACGAAGCGTCTAAAAGCTAAAAAGTGGGATTATCTGCTGTTTTTAAATGACTATTTTACAAGAAATCAATGACATATTAAAAATGTTTGTAAATATGAATAAAAACGTTTACTTTTTGACTTATATCCATTCAGTTTTTAATAATATTTCTAAGTTTGTTATTAAAGCTATTTGTTTTTCTTGTGTAATGAATTATTTTTTGTTTGTTAACAAAAATAAAATAAATAAACTAATACACATGCGTGTCGTTTTATGTAAGCTTGTTTAAAATTATTCGAATGCATTATTTTATTCTTTGTTCGTTTGAATATTAAAAATTATTGGTCCGTTCGAAAAAGAAAAAAATCATGAAATTTCCTTTCAATAAAATATCAATTAAGAAAGTGGAAATATACTTCGTCGTAGACAAAGTTTTCTTTCAAGAGATTCATTTCTCATAACTCGTATTGTTTTTGAAAGAACTTTATTTAACATGCGTTACAATTTCTTCAAAGTAAAAAAATAATTTAACTAAAAAATTAAATTAAAAAGCGAACTCAAGGCAAAATAGTGAAATATTTTTGGCTAAGACTATAGAGTTCTACTAAAACGCATGGTGTAATTTATTTTGGTTTTAATAAAAATTATGAAAATCTGATATTATTTGCAAACCCTAAACCATCTTTACATATTTGAAAAACTATTTTAATTTAAAATACACGTTAATGGAAACACTAAAAATATTTCATAAACGAAATACGCGAAAAATGTAATGCAACGAAATGCTTCTTAGATAGTAAAAATCGTTGTTTTTATATATAAATTTTAAAAGAAATTTGTGATTTTTGCAAAAAGAGGGACATAATCGATCAAAAAGCGGGTTTTATAAATGAATAAATTTTAGAAAGCGGGAAGTGTAATATGCATATAAACAGTTTCGTTTGCACAAACTTAATGTCGTTGGTTAGTGATTGCATCAATTAGGGACGGCTGCACCGATTTCGCCACTTTTTTTAATGTTTGTCATAACCCAGCTCTGGTTTTTAATTTATCTAAACTCGGAGAATGGCTGATCCAATTTGTCAAATAGAAAAAAAATTTACTCAAAAAAATGTGTTGGAAACTAGCGCAGTGCGAATTTATAAACTCTTCATGACTATTTATATTAATAATGAGAGTTGTACTCTACAAAATAGTGAAGGTTGAACTGCGAGCGAGATACTTAGATTATAAAAAATTTTTCTTTTGATCTCAAAACGTATATGCAATTACTTCACTTAAAAAAATATTTTTAATGAATTTTTATCAGTAACATTTTAATATATTATTTAATATATTTTTATAAAAATCGAATAAGAACGATTAATATTGAATATTTCAAAACTCTAAAAAGCGGGATAAAGCGGAATAGAAATTCCAGGCGGGATCGACCTATGAAAAGCGGGATACTTCCCCTTTAAGCGGGATGTCTGGCCAGGTTCAACATGATAAGCAATTTTGTTAGATACGAAATTTTGTATAAAATGGTTAAAATATAAAAATCTGCAAAAAAATTATTATTTTTTACATTTGAAAAGCAATTTTGTAGAATAATCTGTAGTTCTTAGAATTGAAGTTTGTAATAATTATGAAAAAAATATAATTTTTGTTACATCCTCTATGTTTCTTAATCATTATAGTTTTATGACAATAACTTTTAATACAATATACATAAATATACAATATCTAATATCAATATTAAAAACTCCACGATAACGGGAAAAGAAATGGTAGAAAAAATTAAAAAATAAAACAAAAAAACATTTTTTATTTTTATATTTTTAAATTTTTTTCCTAAAATTCCCCAAACTTGTGTAGATTTTAAAATAATTTTGTACTGTAAACAAAATGATAACAAAACAAAATTTGTTTATTTTACGAAACTTCCAATTTTATAAAAATGCTTTTTTTTCTTCTAAATTCAATAAAATAAATGAAAAATATGGTAGGTACTATATGTAAAAATAATTGTACGAAAAAAGTTTTGTAACATAACGAAATTCGTAAAATTACGAAATCTGATTCCTGCAAAAGCTACAAATATTTTCGTAAAATGTAATACGAGTATAAACGAATTGCACAAAAATTAAATTCCGATTTGCTTTTTACCTCAAAATTTGTTTTAAAATTCAAAAACTTTAGCTTTATCTATGTGCATACAAGTATATCAAATTTTCGTGTCACGCTGTTTGTAATTGAACTCCTTCGAAACGGCTTGACCGATTTTTGTGAAATTTTGTATGCGTATACGGTATGTCTGTTCGTAGTGTATTTTTCATACAGCTAAGTGGGCTGTGCCATGCTCATACTAACGAGATATCTTATACAGTGCAGACTCGGTTAATGCAACCCTCGATAAGCGCAACACCTCGATATGCGCAACACCCAAATTCTTGACATTTGTGACCTTGTCAACGCAACTTTTAAAAAATCAGACCTCAATTAACGCAACTTTGCAAACAAAGTTAAGATTTTCTTTTTCGTTTTATTTTTCCCTCTAGTTTTTTTATAAATTAAATTCAAAACCTTTGTGCATGAAATTTTATGCTTATATACAAAAATCATTTTGATATAACACTATTTTTGTGCGTGGTTGTTCTAGCTGGATAGCTTTTCATTCAAGCTGGCGATTTGATTTACATCATTATTACTCATACGCACTGAGTTGCATTTACCTCTGTATATCAGTATCCTACGAAGTTTGCAACAGTTTTCGCTTCAAGATCTACGTATGAGCGATATTTCATTGCAGCCTAATAAATTACTGACAGCAGAAAACCAAGTTTCAATTAATCGCGAATCTCAAGGGAATACATTTTTGGGAATAATTTTTTTATTCCCATGAACAACAAATTGGCATCGCCAATTGTTAGGGAATAAAATAAACATCTTTTGCGAGTCGAACACGCTATTGTGAATTGATGTAATTGTATTTTTTACTTTTTAAGCGTATTTTTATAGTTTTCTTATTATTATTATTCAGCAAAATTAATAGCATTCTTCTCCGTTTTTTGTTATTTTTATTTGAAAAAATTAAGAGAAGAAATTTGAGAGATGCATCAAATCCACTTTGTTTATCGGAAGTAATGTACATATCAGTGATGCCATTAGGATACGAAAGATACATTTTTCGTATCTTCAGGTACCATGTGTAATACCGACATTTTTCGTATCTTTTGCATCTGAACGCAAAATGTACAGAAAATTTATTTCTTTTTTGAGTAAATATGAACATCTTTTTTATTTTCAGCAAATTTATATGAACTTTTTGATATAATCGCCTTAGTATAAGCGCCTCAACTCGTATATTAATTTTTACAAAAATGAATTTGTTTTGATAACATCCAAAGATAGTTATGTACATATAATTAATTTTAAAGTTTGCTTACTGTATTTTTAAAAATTACATGCCTAATATTTATGAGTTAAATAAATATAAAAATGAATTTATATGATATCATTTTCTTTACAATATTCATTAAATATGAAATAAAAATGTTATGTTAATAAATGTTAAACGTTAAAAATGGACTTTCAAATTTTTTTACAAAATGTATCATTTGTTTGGGATCAAATGTATCTTTTTGGAAACTAATATGTATCTTTCTCGAAATTTCACTGGCAACACTGGTACATATGTACATATGATATGTAAGTGAAAAACATGAAGAATTGTTGGTAGTATATAATATATATATATATATATATATATATATATATATATATATATATATATATATAAAATAAAAAAATAAGCAGAATGTAAGTAGTTATATATATATATATATATATAATTATATACATATACTATAATATAAATAAATTGATACATTTTCATTATTTTTAAAAATAAAATCAAAATAGTTGAAAAAACAGCAAGATAACTACTTACATTCTGCTTATTTTTTTATTTCCAAGCAAAACATTTCTGAAAAAATACACAATATTTTTTGGGGAAAAACTAACGGGAAAACTAATCAGCGGTGCGAGTTTTTCGAACATGCGAGTTTTTTCACCTGCTTTTCTATTGAAAGTGAATATCAACTGTTGTTGTATTTTATTGTGTTTGCTGTGACTTCGTACTATAGACGAGCAAAATCAAAGAAACAGTTCGTAAAAAAGTATTAATCGGTTTGCTTCCAAGTAACTGCGCATTCGTCAACAGCAAAAGTAAAAAGTTAGGTTTAAAGAACATGAACAGTTGCTTTACTTTCGACTTAAAGTATAACTTTGCTTTCAAAAAATAAAAACTGTGAAGCTGTAGCACAGTCGAATTTTTGCCTTTGTTTGACCAATTTTAAAACAACAAAGGATCATTCCAGGAAATTATTAATTATGTTGGTTTTTCCTTAATATTCTAAGAATTATGAACAAGGCCAGAATTATTTTTTTTAAATTTATTTCAGTGTTTAATTAAAAAAATATTTCTAGTAATTAATAATACATAAATGTCGTATTAAGCACAAAAATATTTTCAAGAAGTTTCATCTGGAGTGTTGCGTATTAAGGCCGTAGCATTCCTCTTTTTTAATCGGATGTGCCCAACAAAGGGGATTAGGAGTTTTGTTAAATATTTGCCGGCGTATTTTGCAATTTAAATATGTCATAAAAACAGAAAAAAACACCGCCGAAAATTTCACACTTTTTCCATTAAAAACATGAATCTTCAACACCCATCAGTACAAATTTACATAATTTAGAATGTGCTTCTTTTATTGATTTTAAATATATATTTGTTTTTATTCTTTATTTTAATTAAATAAATGCATTTCCTTTAAAAGTTAAACTTTGATTCCTTAATAACCTTTTATTTGGTATAAAATAAGCTTTTTAGTAGATAACAGCATACAATTTGTTACTCGGTTTTCGCATTAAACCCAGTTTTTGCAACAGTCCAAAATTTCTATTGGTTGCTTAAACCGAATCTCCATTGTATCTTGAAAGCTATATAGAAGTCAGAGTACTCAAATTTAGTATGAACTCTTTTGAGAACAAGGTGAGAAGTAATTCAAAATATTGTTAGAACAGGACTAGGGGAAAGGGCACCCCTCATGCAAATTAACTAATAATTATCTTATATCTTGAAAGCTATAATAGCAAGAGTCTTCAAATTTGGTATGAGTTGTTTATAATAAATTTAAATCAATAAACGTTTGGTATTTTGTTATTTTTATATTCCGTCGTCGTTCACAGCACTCTCTACCTCTATCACTCATATACCACATCCTCACACCCTTACAATGTTTTACCTATTATTTTCTACCCTTAACCTTTCCTAGAAATAATTTATGTAGTATATTTCTTAATCTTAATTAGACTTTTTTGTTGCGCAAATCTTACAACAGATACATTGTTTACAATATTTATAAGGCTTTTGGTACTCTGAATTATTTTTAGTAAATATTACCAGTTGTACTTTGTTGCAATAAATTAAAATTTTAATTTGTTTTTCTTATACCTATCTCAAGAACTATCTTCTAATGTCACTGAATTGCTCGCTAGAATATCTAATGTCTGTGTGCCATAACATTTGAAAAAAGTTATTTGTGAATATGAAAGTTAAAGGTTCATGCTCAAATAAAACTCAAATGACAGGAAATTTGATCATTTGATCATTTCGAAGTCAAAATTCAAAAAATATAGAGACATACCTATAAAAAAGTGAATTTTTTACCTAAAACTAAAATAATTGCATATTACTACAACTTATGACGTCTTGCTAATATTCTAATGATGCAGTTTATACTGGCTAATGTTGCCAATTATATGGGCAGGATGAAAAATGAGTTTCTTTTTCAGTGTCGAGAAGCGTTATTATTTGTAACTCGCCTCATTAGATTTTGAATTTTTACTAGTTACTGGTCTTGGGTCGAACTCGTTCACTATTTCATTTTAGACACATACCTAGGATCAAACCCATTTAATTTACATGAGTGTGATCATAGGTTTTCGTCAAAAATTAACTATTGAACGAATTCGACTTAAGTTTACGATGAAAAGAGTTGTGAGAACGAATGAGTTGTGATTTTTTTTATGGTGCGATTTCTTTTAAAATGGCCTTAAAGAAATTTAAGAAATCTAAATTCTGAAATTTGCGGAGATACCTAATCACGCACAGAGAAATATTTGTGCCAAAAAGCTGGCCATTACTTTCTTTTAGTTAATATTGCTTGTGAAAAATCAGACAAAGCGGAAACAAGTTCCCCTCAGAGGAACTAATACTACCTCTGAAAAATGATTTTTTCTTAACTTTTTCCATACTTTTGTTTAGCAAATGCAACATTTAACGTTGGCGAAAGTTCAAAACCCTAAACTTGGACCCAGAAGACCGTTAAATATTATTTGTAAAATTAAATTACTTATGCCTTAATATTATAAAAATTTAACTTTTGAGCTTTTATTGCCAGGTAGACGTATCTTTCCCCTTAAGTCAAAACATTTTATGACGGACAAAAAGGTATTTATCTATGCAATAAAAGCAAAAACAGAAAAAGGTGAAATTTTAAAAAAATTACAAAAAATGTCTCAAACTTGCGCAAATATTTTGTATGTCTAAAATTAGAAGTTTTGAATTTTATTGTGGTATAAAACATATAATTCTAAATGTACATATGTAGCTTCATACCTTCACTTTTAAAAACCTTTTTCTTTTTTTGTTTGCAGAAAAAATGCCTAATTTTTTTTAGTTTTTAAACGAATTGTGTCAACATTAATATTCAAGATATTTCAACGTTAAATCTTTATTCGTTTAGACACAAAAAAATATGATATAAACATGTTAAAAAAAAACATTAATAACTCATATTTGAAATACTGAAGTATATTTATTTGACATAAAGTCTTTATTTTTTTAATTTGAAAATTTGCTTGATTTTATGGTTTAGCAATTGTCTATATGCATTTCGTTCCTGCTTTTGGAACTCGTCAGTAGACTTCAATCCAAAAAATTTTTGAATTTAGTTAAAAAACTTCGTATGTTTATAGTAAGACTATATTTTTTTTATTTTCCACCACCTTTTTACCATTAGCTGCCACATTGGGCAACAATAAAAGTATTAAAAAGCAAAAAGAAAAATAAAATATTTATTTTCATATTTGAAATACCGAAGTATATTTATTTGATTCTCAATATAGTATTAAGAGTCTTACTATAAACATACGAAGTTTGTTAACTAAATTCAAAAATTTTTTGGGTTGAAGTCTACTGACGAGTTCCAAAACCAGGAACGAAATGCATATAGACAATTGCTAAACCATAAAAACAAGCAAATTTTCAAATTAATAACTCATGTAAATTTCTTCACTTTCCTGACTTTAGCAGTATCTCAGAGCTAAAAATCTCAACTTAAAGTCTTCAGAATTTACAATATGATGTAAAATTTTGTTGTGTATCGAGCTGTGTAGTTAGATCTTAAGATTTCTCTAAATTCATTTTTGCCTTTTTGGCATCTTTCGGCTCAAATACTCCTCTGTGCTAAGTTTTAAATTCTTTTTAACTTTTTTCAGTTTCTTTCGCAATTTCTCTTGAGTGTGACAAGAAACTTAATTTTGCGTTAACACCAATCCAATTAATAAATAACGAAAATTAAGAATATTTTCTATTTCTATATATATATTAGGGCATAAATTGTAATTTTATTCTAAAACCAATATTTATGTACTTAATTGGAATAAATACCTACATATCTCTGAAAAGGAACTTATGGATGCACTTTCAATTTTAAAGAGAACTACACATTTGAAATTTTCTCTTACAGTTACAAATCTCTTTTACTGGGGCATCGAACACTTCTGCATTTGTAAATCTGCATGTTTAACAAGGTTTATATAACGTATGCTGTTTGTTATCAATAGTCGAAGTTGCGATTTGAGTTTTCTCTCGCAGCCATTTATGTTTTCGGAAGCCACACCTCTGCTACTCATTGCTTAGCAATGGGTTGGCCTTAATGCAGGTTTGAACTGAATGTGCTGAACATTCACACAGCATTTGCACATTTGCTTTAGCTTGTGCTTCTGATCGAATCAATACATTAAAGAAGCATTCAGGCAACATAAAAACAAGGCATGCCCTTAAGGGAGGAGGCGTTTGCTACTGGCTAGAACTCAGGCAATCGCACACTACATGCTTTGCAGCAAGAAAACTTTTTGTTACACACTTTAGTGTTGTTGCAATGTGGTACTTAACCATGTTTTGTTCTAAAGTAAATAATGGCACATTTATGTAGCAACAGAAACAGACACATACATACAAGCATCTGTATGTTTGAACGGATCTGAGTGTGAAATACCCAAATATGCCTACATGAGGATGTGTGTGCATCTGTGTAACTGGGAGTATGTATGTATGTATATTTAAATAATGTATGTATGTATGTGTGTACAATCTTCCACCCCAGTTGCAATAACATTCATATTTTGCCGTTGTTGTACATATTTAGGGGATGTTAAATAATTAATATTGATTTTTATTCATACTGCTGGCAGTAGAGTAGTAACACGGATATTAAGAACATCTTCAAATGAAGATTGTAAAAACTGAAGTTATTAAAAGAAAATGTTTATGTACAATGTATATACATACGAGAGTTTCTACACAGGGAAGAAATTCCTGGAATTACCGGGAAATATTTTTTTACAAATCCCGGGAAATTGTTAACAGAAATTCTCAGGAATTTCATATTTACGTTTTTGGAATATTGTATTTTTTACATTTGCTGTTTTGTTGTTTTAATATACAAAAATACAACTCTGTAACACTGTTCATTATGAAATGTTTTTGAGTAAACAAAAACTTTATTACCAATGGTAAAAAATCCAAAATTGTTAGTATTAACCAACGTTGTAGAATATTTATTGGTGACTCTAACAACTTCAAGGGTTACAAAATATTTTCAACCTAAAAAGTCTTTACAGGAAATATTATCTAGATTTGCTGCTGTAGATGGAATTTTCATCCTAGCGATAACTCAAAACAGTTTTATAAGGGATTCACTTAAGCAAATTGGCCTAGATTTTCAAAAAAATCCTACCTTTGTAAAAAAATTAATGTTAGGGGTTTTCATGAGAACTCTTAAAACTGCCAACAACAATTCAATTGGGCAAACTTGGGAGACTTGTTTAATGAATGAAACAGTTTATGCAAATTTGAAACAAACGTCAAAAATTCATTTAATAAAAATAAAATAAAAAAATTTCAAGCAATTTTTAATTTAAAAACATATTTATACATTTCTATAAAAAAAATGTGTGTGTGCGTCTAAAAATGCCTAATGAAATCCAAAAAGCGAAGAAGTTGTTGTTTACAAAATGCACAATTACACAGTTTAGGTTTACGAGTCAAAATTAATGGGCAAACTTAACAGGTTTGTGTAAATATATTTCTATAAAATTTTTGACACTTTATTTGGGAGAGTGTAAAAAGGCACATTTGCACAGTTTGCGAAACTTTTGAACATTCTCATAAAAACCCTTGTTATCTTTTTTTTTGTATTCGATGAGCAGTCCAACATTAAACAAATACGGTATCTCAATTTGTGCATGTATGGTCCACAGAATAAAATTTAGGGTTGGTGTACATTTCAGGGAAATGTAGAGCTCTTCAAATCAAAACTATAATTTAGGGAACATTTAGAGCTTTTTAGCTTACATTTTCGAAAACACGCTAGGTGTACAATTTCGGACAAGACAAATGTTATGATATGTTATATTCTGCATAAATAAAAAAAAAAGACAGCGAAGAACTATCCGAAGACTCAAGGCCGGGGCACAATGAATCCGTCGTTAAACTTCGCCTTTTTAAACTGACGTTAACGCACAATGAGTGCTTTATATATGGAAGCATTTGATGAGGTTCAACAGGTGGGTTCTCCATTTTATTTATTAAATTCAACATTTTTATTTATTTCGTTTATTTCTTTTGTTTTATTTTATTTGTAACAGACCTAATAAGAAACCATATATTTCAACTTAGCTGTCAGTTCAAAAAGGCGAAGTTTAACGACGGATTCATTTTGCCTCGGCCTTCAAACAATTCCAATTACGATGAAGAATATGTAAATAGATTTGTTTGTGCTTTATTTTTCTATAGTTTCGAAATATTCTGATACTTAAAAAAATATAAGATATATTTAAAAGTTTTCAAAATGAGTATTGAAGACATTTTTATTGCAACGGTATGTTAAGAAGAAAAAGGAAAAGAAAGGTAAAGGCTCGCTGGAACTCACCCAGCAAAAATTTTTCAAGATTTTGTAATGGGTAGTACTCTTTTAATGGCTTACAAAGTAATGAATGGCACTTATTTATCTAATAATTTTATGCGTATAATAATGATTATCCTGTAATTAATAAAGTAACAACTTATTTATATCATTACGTGAAAGTATTTATTGTAGTACTTTCTAGTTAATAATGAAATATATCTAGAGAAAAATTTATTGATCGTGAAAATGGAGCTTCGAAAACAATAAAATAACTTTGGTTTACTATAATTTTTATTACAAAATTTAATTATTTTCGCAAATTCCTCAATATACATATTCACATATTTTCTTTGTAAAATTGTAATTTTTAACAATCCCAAGCTACAAGTTTTAAAATTTCGTTACAATAATTCTATTTATTTTCATTTAAGAAATTGCCAATTAACTTTTGAATAATTTTAGCAAAAAGTAATGTAAAAAGTTTTGCATATTTGTAAGCAAAAAAATAACCCATGAAATTTTGAATACTTTCAGGCAATCAGTAATCTATTAAAATTGTATATTTATAGGCAAAAAGTATAGGGTACCGCATACTTTTTGAACTACTCAAACAAAAATAATGGGTTATTCAGTCAAATTGTATGTACTTACGACTGGGGAGTACATACACTTTTTTCCATTCTAGTAGGCAAACTTTTTTGCTGGGCAATTACTTCTATGCTAGAAGTGCTAAAAAATTTTAATATACTTCAATTTAATTCAAATACAAAACGACGAATATATTTCTTTTTAATCGACTTCAAAAAACGCATTAGGTTATCAATTTATCTACATACTTTTTTTTTGCAAAGTATTATCAAAGCGATCAAGTTGTTTCTTATTAAAGTGGTTCTTTTTATATTTTTTCACCGGGCCCTAATTTCTTATTTAAATTATAATTTATTTAGTTTAAATGCATTTCCTAAAAAATATTAGGAGAAAACATTTGGCTTGGTACATTTTAGAGCGATTGTAAAAATTATTTTTTTGTGTAAGAGAGTATGGCTTCCATTTGGTCCCATTGTAAAAAAGTGGGCGGGATACGACCAAAATTTTTTATTTTATGATATTCTACTTATTTGATTGCTGCGAACGAAACCTAGCAAGCACCTTTGGTTCTTGTAATTACACAATTTTAAAGTTAAAAAAGGGGGAGGAGTGGTACGCCCAATAAATTTTATTATTATATTTCACGTGGTTCTACTTAACCGATTTTGACGACATATATTAAGCATATTTTAAGCTATAAAATAGACACAATCTTCCATTTAAACAAAAAAATAAAATAATTTACAATTTAATATTTTATTTTAAGTGATTCATGGGCACGCCGATGAAAATTTAATTTTATATTTCACGCACTTCTTCTTTGCCAACAGATTTTTAAAATTTTATTTCTTTGAAAGAGTTTACTTCCATTTTGGTCCCATATATTTCTTTCGAAAATGTTCTATCAGATCTTTGCATTGAAGTCGTTTTTTTTTGCAGAATAATTTTTTTTTTTTTTTTTTTTTTTAATACATATAACTTATTTATTGCATCTTCAAAAAAAATTAACTAACAATAAGTAATCAAATCTTAAGTCTAGATATAATTAATGTGTCCGACCAATGCCGAAAACAGTTTTAGTGATAGTAGTTATTAATACAATAATTATGTACTAGCAAAAAAAAATTATTCTCAAAAAGTTTCATCTGAGGTATTGCGTATTAGAGCCTTGGTGTCCCTCTTTTTTAAGCGGATGTGTCCAGTAAAGTTCAAGATGTTACGAGCAAGGGGATTAGGATGGGACTCGAGTTTAGTTAAATATTTGCCTGCGTATTTTGAAATTTCTTCAGTCACTAGTGGCATATTTAAATCACGATGTAAATTTGAATTTTTAATGTACCATGGAGCCGATGTTATTAAACGTAAAATTTTGTTTTGTCTTCGTTGGATTTTCTCAACATTTGAAGCTGAAGCAGTGCCCCATAACTGAATTCCGTAGCACCATATTGGTTTCAAAAGCGACTTGTATATTAACAGTTTGCAGTCTAGGCTGAGTGTTGAATTTCTGCCAATCAACCAATGTATTTGAGATAACTTAAGTTTCATTTGAGTTAGCTTAGAGTCAATATGATGTTTCCACGTAAGCCTTCGATCAAGGTGAATACCAAGGTATTTCACGTGAGAATGTTGAGGAATATTCTCATTGTTTATTCGAATTGGGGAACAAGTATCTCTTCTTAGGGAAAACGTTATATGGACACACTTTTGTTCATTTACTTTAATTCTCCATAAGTTCAACCATATTTCCAACTGGGTAATATGTTCCTGGAGATTGCGGGATGCCTCAGAAGGGTTTTCGTGAATACTCATACAGGCTGTATCATCGGCAAACGTAGAGGTATGGATATTATTGCTCACAGGCATATCACAAGTATATATTAAATACAAGACTGGCCCCAGAATACTACCCTGTGGGACACCGGAAGATATAGATTCGGGCACACTCATGAAGTCTCCTTCCACAACAGTGAACTTCCTATCAACAATATAACTTTCCAAAAGTTTTTGAATGTTTACTGGCAGGTATGTCTTCAATTTTAAAACTAGGCCTTCGTGCCATACTTTGTCAAACGCTTGAGAAACATCAATGAAGAGGGCAGAACAATATTTCTTTTCTTCAAATGTCTTCCTTATAACTTGCACCAACCTATGCGTTTGCTCAATTGTGCTATGCTGACTTCTAAAACCAAATTGATGATCCGGGATACACCCATTATCAGCTAAAATTTTGGAAAATTTAGTCATGAGCAGCTTTTCGAAAAGCTTTGAGATTGTTGATAGTAAACTTATAGGCCTATATGACTCAGCCTTGGTAAGATCTTTACCCGGCTTTGGAATCATTTTGATCTTCGCCAGTTTCCAGTTATGTGGAAAATACTGCAATCGCAAAATGGCATTAAAAATAAATAGCAGGATTCTTATTGCGATTAGAGGCAAATTCATCAGCATCTTGTTACTAATTCCATCAATACCTGGAGCTTTCTTCGGGTTGAGTTCAGCAATTATTTTTTGTAATTCACACAGCTTAAACCTTATGGGACGAGGGGGTAGAGAAACTACACTCGGCAAATCAACAGCGCCCGTACATGAATAGGGAGTGAATACAGCTTTTAAATGCTCAGCAAATAAGTTACCTTTCTCGCTATCGCTTCTTGCCCATCCTCCGGTCGAAGTGCGCAGTGGTGATTTAAGCTCAACGGGTCTTTTAAGATTTCTAGCAGCGCGCCATAAAGAGTAATTAGATGCTGACGTGACATCGAGACCTTCTAGAAATTTTTCTAGTAATGCTGTTTTTTCCGACGATAGCAACTCTTTGAGTCGTTTAGTACATTCTTTAAGTCTGAGTTTATTTAGGGGTGATCTGTGTTGTTGCCATTCTCTTCTAGCTCTCCTTTTTTCACATACAAGACGTTCAATATCCGCAGAATAAATTCTATTAAAGCCAGTCTGCGGATGGGAAGTAGTGGCATGTTCAGCAGCCTGTTTAATATTTTCGTTAAGATTGGCAATGTTAAATTCAATATCATCAGATGATCTTAGCTGAATGTTTTCCGTACAATGACTACTGAGATATTTTTTGAACCCCAGCCAATTAACACGACTTATCATCTTCACATATGAGTTCGGCAAATCACTCCTTAGTGGGTTAAAAATTGTAACTATTGTGGGAGAGTGATCGGAGGAGAGATCTAGAGAGGCCTCCACGTGAGTTAGGTCCCTAGGGATATTTTTCATGACACCAAAATCTATTACATCCGGAATTTTTTGTACGTCAGTAGGCCAATAAGTGGGCTCCCCACACGAAATGACATCCAAGTCCGTTTTTGAAATTGTATTAAACAACGCTCGACCTCTAGGTGTAACAAGACGCGAGCCCCAGTACGTATGTTTTGCATTGTAGTCACCAGCTGCCAGGAAACAAGATCCAAGCGATTTGTAGAACTTCTCATACTGCTCTTCTGTAACTGCAAATCTGGGAGGTGAGTAAATTGATGATATCACGAAATTCGCACAAAAATTTTCTACGAAAATATTCGTTGCTTGCATATATTCTTCACAAACGTTGTCAAGGACATAGTGCTTGAGTCTTGACTTAATTAGAATTGCTGATCCACCGCATGCTCTCCCTCTCGGGTCCTTTGAATCATATAGAGTGTAACCATTTATTTTGAATAAGCTTCTTGATGTCAAATGAGTCTCAGAGACCAACATTATATCAATATTTTTTTCCATAAGGAAGTGCTCGAGCTCATTTTTGTGTTGGCGGATGCCGTTTGCGTTCCAGAAACATATTTTCAACGTGTTCATGGCTTGTTAATTAATGCTTGAAGCAGAGTATTCTGCATTCGTAGCATTTCTTGCATCATGTTAGTCATATTTGTAGTAAAGTTGTTTATAGTTTGCACTAGATTATCAATAGTGGCTTCAAGGCGGCTGAAATTAAAGCTTGTGTTAGCATTTGTCGAATTACTTGTTGTTGGTGGGGACACTTTCTGCGTGGGAATTGAATTTGTCTTAACAGCATCCGCATACGATACTCGTAAAGTACTTTGTTGGCTCATTGGAGGAAAAGTGGCGGAGTAAGCATTTGCTGATTGAGCTGGAGTTAATTTAGGTTTTTGTCCCATAGTCTGTTTAACAAAAGAATATACAGGGCAACCTCTGTAGTTAGCGGTGTGATTACCTCCACAATTACTACATTTTTTTTCTGCTTGAACTTTTGGCTTGGTACAGCTAGCAGTGCCATGCAATTCACCGCAGATAACACAAACTGTAGGTAAATTGCAGTAGGATTTTGTATGGCCATATTCTTGGCAATTATGGCACTGTACGGGACCTGAACGCTTGCGTGGCTCTTCAACTGTGATTTTTCGGTGTAAGAGAAACTTTACATTATAAATAGGATGGGTTTCATTTTTTTTTCAATTGTATGTCATTCGGCTCCAGTTCAACCCGAAATAGGGGTTGGGGCACCTTTTCTCTATTAATTATATTAGTAGCACTTTTAACTTTAAATCCTTGCTCGATAAGTGCGCATTTTACTTCTTCGGGGTCGACATATGAATCTATGCCCTTTAGTACTATCTGTAGGCCTTTAGCACTCTTGAGTTGGTAAGTGTAAAAATTTGTTTTATTTTTCTCAAAATCACTAACAACTGTTCGGAAATTTTTTTCATCATAAATTTGGATTTTTGTTTCGTCAATATTACCTCGTTTAATTGGAATGATGTGGAAGGTATTTTCACCAATGGCCGACAGTAGTAGCAGAATTATTTGAATGATTTATTTAATGCGCTACATCCAATTAAAACTGCAGTGCAGGTTTTTGTGCAAAGATTTTGCATTTGAGTGATTGGGTACTAAAAATAACAATTTATTTGAAATTTATTTGCTGGTGGCTAAGCATTGTCTAAGTATTTTATTGGTGCTTAGCCAAATCATCAGTAGACTTCAGCGTAGTAGGCTTCGAAACTAATAATGCTCTAATGTGTTTTACCCTACCGCGCGACGCAAAGAAGGGTATTGTGGTTATCAGCCGATGTATGTATGTATTAGTGTTGTAATTATTCGTGTTCTATATTTGTTCGAATGCAATTTCATGATTTTTTTCTTTTTCGAACGGACGAACAACTTTGAACTTTTATTCGAATATTCGAACGAACAAAGAATAAAAAAATGTATTCGAATAGTTAAAAAAAAATTCCAAATAAGACGTTGATGTTATTGATACCGTTAAAATAGGATTAAAACCATATTCAGTTTGTGTGATCTTTTTTTTTTTTTTGATATTTCCAAATAATTTAAATCAACCTCAAAATTGTTGCCAATTTTTATGCTCGTATTAGTACAATTTCTTACTTAATTGATACAATTTTTTAGATCAGCTAATAAAACCTGTGGCAATAAGGAAAAAGTGCTTAAGTCATATTTGACTGTTTTGCAGGAGAGCACTTTTAAGGGTTCAAGTCGATTTTCAGAAATTTATTTCTTTTACAGTTAAATTGGGAAATTGTCTGTTAACATTTATTTCGTTAAGCAAGCATTGTTCTACACATTACAAGTAATACATTTAAGTTGAAATATAACAAAGTATAACCTTAATTAAGCTATTATTCCAAACGAGATTAGAAGTCTAAAAAAGATAAGTCGCACGTCATAGTGCTGTAACTTCCTGAAAAATCACATAAATTAATTGAGATTTTTACCAGGGGTACTTTCGAGTATGCAAATTACGGAGGTGTCATTAACTTAAAATCAGCTTATCTCAACTTAAGCACTTTTTTCTTTTTGCCACAGAAATATTGTCAGTTACTTCAGAAATTTCATCTAATACTTCATCGTACTTGAGATTATTTGCGAAATTTTTATTACAAAATAATAATGATATCAAAGTATTTGCGCATTTTTTTTCGCTTTTTGTGGCATAATTTAAAAAGTTGTTATTGGAAAGTTTAGGAATAAATAGGGCTTTTGATTAGATCTGTAGAAAAGCAGTTCATTTTTTAAACTCTAATGCTATAAACACATAGACCACAGCAGGCTACATGACTACAAGTTCAGCTGGCAACAAACGTTGCCTAGTAGCCAGCTACGTAATTATTTTGAAAACAGCAGCAGGTAACAGAAACATAAATATATTTTTCAGTGGTGCTGCTTTCAAATATTTCACATTTATAAAAATGAAATAGCTTATTCAAAAATAGGACAAGAAATCAGTTTATTCCTTTATATTTTTGTGCCAACTTTACTGTTTACACGTTTAGTAATTTCTTCAATGCAATTAGCAATTTTTCGCTAACTTGAGATTTTTTTGCGTTTTTCAAAACTTTTTATATTTTGAATGACTTTCGCGATTTCTAATAAGTTTTAGGATAAAAGCATCTTTTGCATGTTTTAACCTTGCTCACTGTTTTTTAAACAATATTAGAAATTGTTATCTCGCTGATAGTAAGTTTTCGCCAATTTCCGCCGTTTTCGCGATTTCTATCTAATTTTTTGCATTCCTCACAGTTTTGGCGATTTTTGATCAATAGTATGGCTTGTTTAAAATTTTGCAACTTATCGTGATGTTTTACAAAGTTCTCGATAAAAGCGACTTTTTGTATGTTTTCAGCTTCCTAAGAATTTGCCGATTTTTAAACAATATAAACCTGTCATATCATTTCGCTGTTAGTAAGTTTTTGCGAATTTTCATAATTTTCGCAACTTTTTCAAAATATTTTGAATTCCTTATAGTTTTAAAGATTTTTTTTTAAATTATGCAACTTTTCGAGAATATTCGTAGTTTTCGCTTTATAAAAGTATAATTACTTTTGGAATTGGCATTAAAATTTTTTAACTTTCTTTTTTATTTTGCAATGAAAAATTTTGCTATATTGTCAACACTGTTTTTGCTTTGTAGCCACAAGAAATAGAAGTAAGTTTAATTTGACTACAACGACAAATGTAGCACGGACAGCAACCTGTAGTCTGTTGCCTTGTTGCCTTCAAAATAATCATTCTCATACAAACATGTATATTCTATCCTTGACATTTTGTAGCCGGTAGCTTGCTGTGGTGAATGTGTTTAATGCTTAAGCTTACACAAATATTTATAATTTGGAGTAATTTGATTAGTTACCATCCTATTGTTAACAAATTAAAAAGTTATGATATGTAAAAAAGTTTTTATACAAAGTAATTAAGGAGATTGATCGAATATTCGACAAAAAATATTCGAATAATTTTTTATTCCAAATTGAACATTTTTGTTTGTTCGAACAAAAATTAAAAAAAGTTGTTCGAGTGTTCGAATAATTTTTGTTCGAATGACAACACTAGTATGTACTCGTATTTATGAATGTGTGTTATTTGCGGCCTTATACATACAAACCGAACGCTTGGACCAAGTTTAATGATTCTTACGTCAATCGATTTGTCTTAATCCCGGGAGTGGCGGCCAACTGACGCCATTTTGTAAATACGAAAAAAATAAAAATTCGGCGAACTATATCAAAATGGGCATCATTCGACAGGTATTTTATCTGTAGGTTTCTCTTATGATTTTTCATATTGAATGACCGTTTAGGATATTGAACGGTTCAAAGTTGGTCGCAGTCGGGTTTTTTTGATTTTTTTAATTACTACTTGTTATTTATTGTATTTAAAAAAAAATATTTTATTTTTATAAATTTTAATAAAAAAATAAGCATACTCGTATGTATTGAAATATATTTATAAGCGCTTAAAGTAATTATTGCCAATAAAGTAACTATCGGAATTTTTTTCGACTTGGGTCTCACTTAATATTTTTTAATTAGGAATGCAACAAAATAAAAAACAAAACTCATTTATAAAAAATCAGCTGTTTGCTCGTACTTTCAAAGAAACCCCCGACCGAAAAGTTCAATTTATCCTATTTAAATTGATCTTTTTTTTGTTAATGTAAACAATTTTCTTATGATATACATTACCTACTGAATTTAAAATTTAGCAAAATTTTTAATGTAATTACAAAATATTTTATTATATTGGCGATATTCGACAAGTCATTTGGCGAGGAGCTGAAAATAAATCTGACAACACTGCATATATACTACATACTAGTGATGTAACGTATGCCAAATTTTGATATTCGTGAATACGAATTCAAATATTCGTCTATGTTCTGGCTTCCACATCGTTTTCACATGTTTTCTTGTGAGTTCTGATGTTAAAACACATGCTACACCTGTTTAAGTTGAAATTTAGAAAATACAAATTAATTGTATGTGCTCTAGCATCCGACTTTAGAAGAAAACTATTTGAAAATTGGCGATTTCAAACTTATAGATTTTTCGTTTTCACTCTTGAGCAAAAATATATACAACATTTGTTATCAATAAAGGTAACAAATATATAGAAGCTTATGCAAATATTTCTTCCAATTCTCATGTCCTTTCAAAAAAAATATTCATACATGATATGACAATATCAAATTATAAGTTTTAAAACTGTTGCTGGCCCACTTGAGGCTACGTCGTATTAGTTTTGACAGACGTTTAATGGAAACTTTCATACATAGACGTATTCTCAAAGGTATTTTATTTTAATTTTTTGTTAAATCGAACGAAAGAAAATACTTTTATAAGACAGAAGTTATATTAAAGAAATACTTTATTTTATTTTAATATGGAAAAATAATTTTCGGACAAATAATTTTTATAAAAGTTCTTTAAATTTTTTAATGTTAATTGTACACGAAGTTTACAAATTTAATTGAAATATTTTTTCTAAATTATTACAAACTAATATTCTTACTTCCTTATTCATAAAAAATATTTCAGGTTTATTAAGCGCTTATTTGACATATTTCTAGGGAAATTTGTCAAATAAACCTGTAATAAACCTAAAATATTTTTTATGAATAAGGCAGTTAGCCATTTATTTAAATTTCGTTAAGGATTTTTGCATTTATTTATTTATTTTGTTTGGAAAAATATTCGTAAATACGAATACGAATATCTAAAAATTGCCGAGTATTCGGGAATTCGAATACGAATATTCGTGCATCACTACTACATACATACACATGTTTGTGCATTAGGGCGGGTCGATTTGCATTAATAAAAAAAATAAATCGATTCGAACTTAGTAGCATTTATTTCAATTCATACATTTTTCTACTTGAAAAAATTGTAATTACAAAAAAAATTGTTTTTCTAAAGAAGAGAAAATACATTTTCATGTCAAGGGGTGCGAAATAAGGATTGATTTTAGAGTCTCAAATTTAGACTCATGGTTTCCTCGGAGAATTTTTTCAGAATTTCGTGTACATTACGGTTTTGCAATACGATTTTTGCAAAACAAAATCGACCCGCCCTAATGTAAATACACATTTTTTTTAATACATATATTTATTTATTATATCTTCAAAAATGAACTAACAAGAAGTATTCAAATCTTAAGTCTACATAAAATTTTAAGCCCGACTAGTGTAAGTCATAACCTTAGTGATAGTAGTTAATAGGGGTAGGATTTTTATGTCGTTGGTCGTAGTTCAACGTAAATAAAATACCTTTGCGAATCAAAAAATTTGCTACAAAATGGCATCGATTTGTTAGTGCATATTTTGCATATTTTAAAATAAATAAATATTTTTGCATATTTCATTATAAATTTATATTTTTAATACATTTTTCAGTTTTCTCATGCTAGAAAAAAATTTTTGGTGTTTTTTGATTAGTTTCAAAGTATTTTTGCAATTCTTACGATTGTGTAAGAACACAAAATAGGAAAACGAAAACAGTTTCAACTGGGATGAAATTCAATTCATTTAAAAGATTCAATACAAAAAAATATAAAAGCATAAGATAAAAGCCCTTTTAAACCCAAAAATATTTGCCTAATTTTTTTTGGGCGCTCTTTAGCGGTTCCGTATTAATTTCATGTGAATAGAAAGTGCTTTTAAAAGCTCCTTTGCGTGTTGTAGCCTATAGTAACTAGATGGGGAGCGTGGTTGAATGCTGTCGAATACTGTATTTATATTAACAAGGTTAAATAAATTTTAAATTAAAAAAATCTTAAGCACTAAATTGATATTTGTGTACCCAGATTATGGCTTTCATGTTGACACTCCAGCCCCAATTAGATGGTTTTGATTCTTTAACAGCTCAAGTTGAATATATTGAAGATGCGGTAAAATATGTGTAGATAAGTTAATACAAAAAAAAAAATATGAACTTAAAAATGCAACAAATTGCATCAATATTTTATAGTTCAAAAAGCTAAAATTTAGAAACTGAACACTCCACAAACGAACTAGCAGCATTAAATATGCACTAATAAGTTTTGCTGGTGTGGAATTGTTAATTTTTACAATAAAAATGTTTTTTCAGAAAAAATCGTCAAAGATTTACCATTGAAAATTTACAAAAACACTTATTCATTTAGGAAATGAAAGTTCTTCTTAACTTTATTTTGTATTCCATATGATTTGATAAAATGTTTGTTAAGAAAGCAATGAAGCTGATTTTTTCATTTTTAATATTATTAAATATTGAAAGATGAGTTAATAAATGCTTTTTTAATTAGCAGGGACAAGGACTTCATGCAAAAAAAAACGCAAAATATGCACTAAAAACAATAAAATATGCACATATTTTAAAAATTTTTTAAAAATAGTATCTTTCCTCAAGAAGAGCATGCACGAGTACAAGCCTTTTACATTAAATTTTTACACAAGATTATATATGATATAAGGATTCCCTCTGCATTATTAACTCCAAACACATATTTTCCGAGATATGTTTATATTGCAGAAAAGGGGAGATATGTAAACAGAAAAAGAAAAGTGTTATTAGCAGGAAACCGCAAATATGCAATTGCATGTTTTTTCTTGTCTGACGTATCAATGCGGAAATAAGATATTTATCCGTTTCAGAACATTTTATGAATTTTGGCATCGATTTGTTAGTGCATATTTTTGCATATTTTACCCTTTTAGGCATATTTTTGCATATTTCAGTCTAACACGCATATCTTAAGCATTTTTTTTAATTTTCGGAGCATATTTGACGCTTTTAGGGCATATTTTGCTCTTTATAAAATTTTTTATTTTAATATTTTTTAGAAAAAAAATTGGATATGAACGATTTAAAATTTTTTAATTTTTTAATTTTGACTCACTTGTAAATAGTATTGTGAAAGAAAAAAGAAAATTAAAAAATTTTAAATCGCTAATTTCCAATTTTTTTTTCCTAAATTTTAATGCCAGAACATATATTGTTGATTTGTATTTTCCAAATCTCAGCTTAAACAGGTGTAAGATTTGTTTTAGCATCCTCACTGGACGTTAATGTCAATAAAAACTTGGTTTTGCCATTGTGACGAACACTACCCCGATTACATCAGTTGGTGATGAAAGAATATTTTCAATGTATAAAAGTTTGACAGTTAGCGATTTTTATTTAAAAATCTAAATCTAAATCTGAATATTTTTTGTTTATTGGAATAACAATTATAAATAAAAAGCTTTTCTTTTGAGTTGAAGTTAAATTTTATTGAATTGTTGAATTAAAACTAGATTTTCATTTTCAAATAATTCAATTTATGTAATTTTTAAGAGCATATTTTTTGAGGTTTTAGTACAATCTTTCAAGATTTTAGTGCATATTGAATGCGCATAAAACACTTTTTTTGAGCATATTTCTGGTTTCCCTGGTTATTAGATATTTATTTTCATTTAAAAATTTTATATTTTCGCATATGAAGTTCAATAAATTTTTTAACTTAACCATTACAATGAATCGAATACCAGCTATTAGATTTAAAAACAGTATCAAGTTTCGGCAGAATCGTGTCACTACTTTCGGCTTTAATAGCAGACAATTTCCTCTTGAAATCATCAAAACGACAATTTCCATTAAATTTTTTAGGTGTGTGTGCTTGTATAACCGTTTTATAATTCTACAACAATTCAATAATAAGACGAATAAATTTGCCAAAAACCAGTTTTGCATTAATAATTTGTAAACAATAAGATGTTTTGAAATTTGATTGTTTGACAAAATATGGCACAAAATATGAGACAAAAATATGCATTTATGACCAAATTATGCCAAACTATGCATTTTCAGCAATATATGCAAAAATATGCACTAACAAATCGATGTTATTTGCAAATTATGCAAATTCATTGTTTTGTAAAGATATTTCGTTCTTGTCATTATCAGGGTTAAGGGAAAAAACATGCATTTGCATGAAACTCCTGGCTCTGTTTATTAGTTTTTTATACATAATTTTATATTTTTAATGTATATTTTATGTACATAAAACGCGATTTTAAATGCATGAAATCCTTTCCCTAGTCCATATTTACACTATGCAAGTCTTATTGCTAAGCTGATTAGTTTGATGAAGAGAGAGACGAGGAGAACAGTAAAGTTTCTTTTCCCCTCGTCTCTCTTTCCTAAAAAACTAATCAGCTTAGTAATAAGAGTTGCATAGTGTAAATATGGACCTAGTAGTTAATAACACATAAATGTCGTACTAAGCACAAAAATACTTTCAAGAATTTTCAGATGAAGTATTGCGTATTAGAGCCCTCGTGCCCCTCTTTTTTAATCGGATGTGTCCAGTAAAGCATAGAGCTCTGTTCAGATTTGTGAAACAAGTAAACAATATTAACTTGCCCTTGAAACTATGCTACAATTTCTTATGTTTTTAAAAACATCCCATGTGTTTGTTGTAAATTCCAAGCGGCATAAGTGCCACTCACCTTATTTCGCATGAAAACATAAAATATTGAAGAACAGAGTACCAGGCTTAAAGTACGAGATATTACGAGAAAGCGGATTATGATATCACTCGAGTTTTGTTAAATATTTGCCTGCGTAATTTGCAGAATACAAAAGTGTTTGCTAAAAATATAAGTGAAAGATAAGTTTTTTTAGTAAACGGGAAAGTAATACATTTACATATGTAAGTGAGTATGTACATATCGACCACTAAATCATAAACTGTCACAACTAAAAAAAAATTCAGACGTGAGAAACAACTAATGATTCTGTACAAATGATGCAAGTATGTAACATAAAAACAAACATAACGATATGTTTTATTCTTCAAGCAGACTGCATTGCAAAAGAAATTGTTTCGGTCGCTAGAGATTTGTTCAATTAACTGGCTTAGTATAAATAAACAAAACCACTTTGATCATTTTGAGTTGTGGCTGTTTATGATTTAGTGTGCGATATGTATTTGTTTGTACGTATGTACGTATGTGTATCCAAAATAAATGTAACCTGTGCTGCATTTTCACTGAAAAATGTTGTTACACATGTTTCTGCATTTAAAAACTTTTCTATACTTTCATTAAATTGAATAAAATTAGAATCAACTTAAGCTGCATTTGCTTCAATCGTATTCGTGTAGTTAAAAATCAGCTTGAAGCATTTAAAGATAAACATTTTTCAGCTTAATGTTTAATATCTGTTATGTTGCGCCAATGGTCCATGTTCCAAGTACGAGCGTATAGGTATTTTCATTTCATTTTGTTTGCGCCTGATGAGAATAATTGCGAGGAGTTATGGTTTTGGTTTTGTGTTAAAATACAATCATACATATACTACGTACATACATACATATGTACGTACTTATTTGCCAAAATTCCTGATATCTGGAGGCGCAATTAACAATCACGAATGACCCCAAGCTAGTGTATGCAGTACATTTTAACAAAAGTAGCAACTACGGTATAGTATATCGTGTAAGTAAGGAAGTATGTATGAAAGTATAATATTCGCAATACTCGCACATTCAACGTTTAAATCGGTTTCTATCTGCCTCTCTCTCTATCTCTCTGTCACTCCATTTTTATTTATATTGGTTGGGCATTGTTATTTTGGGAAAAAAATTCAACAAAAATTGCATTATTTAGTAAATAAATATGTATGGATGTGTGAATGTATGCTAAGAGAACGAAACGAGTGAGCTAAGAAGTAAGTAAGCCGAAATAGAAGTACAAATCCACACTTCAACAAGTAGTATCAGTCTGTCTGACAATGTTTCATCGATATTCTTCAAAGTATTACGGTTTAGATTGCGAATGCGTTGGGTAGACCAGCATGAATCATTTTGATTTCTTTTTTCTTTTGTGAGAACTAATAATTGCACCCGATTTACAGTGGGGTCTTTCTGTGAAATAAAAACTCGAAGCCTGCATAAAACGTATTTCAATTCACCCAAAGGCAACTTTAAAGTTGCATTTTGTCTTCATTTTAATAAAATACATGCATACATACACATATGTATATGTACATATGTATGTATGTTTTAAGCAGAGTACACATTATGGCATTTTGTGACATCGCAACAGTGTATTCTGGTGGCACGGTTTGTCATTTCCGATGTTTTTCGTTGTGTGGCATTGCTTTCCATATAAGAAACATATTGGGAACGGCGTTACACACACTTTGAAAATGACAACAGAAAATGACGACACAAGAAATGCCAGATGTGCACTCGGCATTAGTTATTTCATACCAGACAAGAGACAAATTTTGAAATGAACTTGCGAAAAATAATTCTAGTGTAATTTCAACATTTCCAAAATTTTCTTACAAAGCGACCCGGCCTAATGTACATACATATAGAGTAAATAACTAACAGCTGAATAAGAGTACATTTGAAAATGTAAAATATATTTTTAAAGTACTGAAAATAATAATTTAGGTTTAGCTGTAAAAATAATAACTGCTTATCCTGAGTAGTCTATTACCTTGTTTATACGCACATGTTTATTTGCAAAAAACACTATTTGTGAATACTGAACTCACTGTTTATACGTAACTAGATAGAAAGCATTGTTATGTGTGTATTACAGCTACGGCCAAGCCACAATGTGCAAGCTTTCACAACAGAGCTTTGAGCTTTCACACTGACGAACACACAACAGCTAATCAGAATTCGACGAAAACAGTGCTGCATACGTTGAAAAGAAAGTCCCGGTTCACACAAGTCAACTTTTGTTGATCAACTTGTAATTCAGCTGCAAGAGACGGAGGATGAAATACATACAAATACAGCTGAATTAAAAATTATTCGCCAAAAGTTGACGTGTGTGAACCGGAATAAACAAAAAAAAAATAAAAAATTGTAAGATCTTACAAAGCTCAAAATGCAAATATCAGAATATGTGTGTTTGAACGTAGCTGGTATATTGTATTTGCTTAATTCACAATGCCTCTTAAAACTTTTGCTTAATTCAATGAAAAATATCCTATAAAAAAGCCAGACTTTTCCATATCAAAGTAAAACAAAAAAATTTTTGTCTAACAAAAGATATTTATCTCATTATAAAGCCTTATCGGTTGATTTTGTAAATACAAACGCTTTTTTCGTTTTGAAATTTTTATGGAAAAAATATTTTTTGAAACGAATTTCGTTATTTTTCTTGAAACGCCTCAAAACGAAATTTGTTACAAAATTTGCTATTATGATGATAATGAAAAACTGTTGCCGTTTTTGAAAAATAATTTTTGATATATTTGTTTTGAACCAAAAAATAATATAAGATAAAAGAAGACTTGTCTTAGGACACCCTGTTATAGCTATGCTACTTATTTAAATAAAACAAATTTCATATGTGAAATAAAAATGTAATACAATTGTATTATATGTTGATGCCAAGCTCGCCGGAAATATTTCAAAACGTTTCTATTTATTTCCCATTATTTTCTTTTCTAACTTCGTACAATTAATGTATTGCTGGTGGCCGGCGGCGCCTGTTAGCCGGCTTACAGCCAGTCGGCTTCGCTCCGTGGTTTGTGGTCATGTGCAAAAACAATTCAAAAACAAATATAGCAATCGTTATCATTCTTTTTGTTATTGTTTCACTAACTTCACAGAACGAAACAAAACAAAATCAAATATTTTGTTTCGTTTAAAATCAAAACAAAAATAAATTTATAACTGTAATAGTGTCGATTATTTTTGTTACGAAAATCACATCCTAACTCCTGTATCGCGTATAAAGAGCATAGCTCCAAAAATTTAAAATATGCGATTCTTATAAAAAATCGTCTGATCTTTTAAAAACAAAATCCAATAAAAAGAAATTTCATGTTTTAATTTTAATTTAGGAGTATGCAAATTTCTTTACATGCGTACCGCACTTCAAAACCGGAGGTGAACATTTTGAGTTCTAGTACTTCTAACAATTTTTATTTTTATTAATTCGTTTAGACTAAGATATACTCATAATACTAAGTACGTTTTGAAGGTTATATATAAATATGTACACTAGTTTAAAAAATTCTGAAATAAGTTTGCATGGTTGTTGCGAAACATGAAAATTAGTTTTGGGCGCAATCTTTTATTTGTGTGAATCTTTCATTCTCTTTCAGAAAGGTTAAGTGAAGTAATTATTTCTCTTCTTTCATCTTTCTGAATTTCACACACTTTTCAGAATAAAATGTCTATGTATTATTGAAAATGTTTCAATTTGCTGGAATTGCTATTTTAAAAACAAAAACTTTTTTAATACTAATTTGAAATTACATTTTCTGGATTGAAATCCATTGCCTTGATTTATATTAGCTGAAAGCAATCAAGAATACGAGAGTAAGCAGAAAAATTAAACCTAAAAATGAAACAAATATAGAGAAAATATAGAATAATTTCATTTTTTCAGTTGAAAGAATCATTCAGTTGAAGTAATTCATTCAAGAATGACACAAGCCTAAAGAAAATACAATGTCAAAAAAGATTTTCTAGCTTAGCCCCAATATTTGTTGTGTTTTACTTAAATAAAAATTAGCCTAGTAATATTAGCGAATTATTTTTTCAGATAATTGAAATTTTGTCTCTGTAAAGTGAGTCATTTCAGCGTGTAGACTTTTAAGCGAGACGTCTTTAAGTGAAAATTTTGTGATATAATATATAAAGGCATGTTCTGAAATCACGGTGATTTGATTTTGAGATCACGCAAGTGATTTTTGGCGTTCTGAAAATCACAAGATTTTTAGTTTTTTAATAGTGATTTTCTTTGTAGTTAATAACCAGCAAAAAGCTTTTATTGTGCTGCCACAGTTATTTAGTATTCAATTTTAACATTTGGACTCATTATTTTACAATTGCTTATAAAATATTAACCAATCGAACTTCATAATTATTGAATACATTTAACAAATTTTAATCAAGTTTTATTCTTCATGCTTAATTTAGTTGAATAAATTAGACATATGCTACAGAACTTTAAAGCTTTGTTGCTCTGGCAACCGCAAACGTCTTTTTAATAAACAATATCAGCTGACTACTAAAAAGGAAAACTCTATCACGAAGAATGTTAAGAAGTCCACAAATAATACAGCGTTTTCATAAATTTATAAATTTTAAGGTTCTTTTGTGTTAAATAATTAATTTTATTACAAAAACAATTAAAGAACAAATCATATTATATTAGCGAATTCAAAGTAAAATGCTTCAAAAATCACCAAGTGATTTGATATCGTCGGGCAGTTGGTTGACCGGCTTCAAATCACGACATCTCAAAAATTTTTGTGTGCAAAACTCCTTTTCAGTGATTTCAAATCACTTTAGTATAATGTAATTTACAGAACTTCCCGATATTTTAGGTTTTCACGTAATTTCATGTATAACACAAAATTGCTTTTCATTATTCACGAATATATTTTGTAATATAAAATTTGTTTTTCGTAAATTTACGAAACAAGATTTTGTATTTATGCAAATTTTGTTTCTTAAATTTACGAAAAACAAATTTTATATTACAAAACCGAATATGTTTTGAATAATGAAAAGCAATTTTGTGTTATATTACTTGCAGACAAAAAAGTATTTTATAATATAAAAAAAAAAAATATTGTAAATTTAACGAATATTTTCGTAAAATGAACCAAATTTTATATGTTTATTTTATCCATGAAAAAAGCTTTGCAATGCAGTCAGTAACGCTTCCAGAGCTGGGTGAAAATCTTTAAGCTGCATAATTTTTGGAAAGCACAAGCTTTAAGCTTTCAAATAATTTCACTCATGCCTTGAAGGATTTTCATTTTATTGCTATACTTATTAGTCACATTATTCATTTACACATGTGCATTATGTACAAATTTTCGTTTGAAATCATTTCCGAGAGTATCGAATGCAATTGAACTTTAAAATAAATTAAAAGTTTCTTTGAAGTACAGTAAAATTACTTACCAGCAGTCCTTCATACACACACATACAACTCTCCAAATAAAAACAATTACCTCGTAAAACGAAGATATTCATTTCAAACACGATTTTTGAAAATAAACAGCAGTAATATCAATCCTTGGGCATTGCACGAGTTTAGTTTCAGGCGCTGCATTTATGCTACATCCTTAATAAGGTGTTGTGCTCCAGCGAATGAATATCCATTGCATATTTATTTGTATACATGCACTCTTTTATATGAATTTGCATTCTTAATGCATACAAACGCACTTACATTTATACTTAAATTAAAAAATGCTATTGAACAGCAGCTTTAATGATTTTTTTTAACTCTGAAAATGAAGGAATACTTACAATGCCACTGTTGGGAGGATAATCGCTCTACTGATGTGCATAGTTACGTTAATATGTACAATGTACATACATACATATTATGTATGTAAGTATGTTTGCCCGAAGCATTTATGCACATTAGGGTCATAACTTTTGGCATTTTTTGCAAATATCAAAATTTGACAGATAGGGCTGAATAGTCAATGGAAGGTTTTAGAAATTGATTCGGTGCGGAAGGTTTTTGTTTCAAACTGGCCTAAGATATCTGCTTTTGTAATCAGTACAATATTCCCCATAGCGTAGTGCCTGTAAAATTTTTAGTCAGAAAAAGTTATATTCCTAATGCACATACATACATACATATGTAAATACCCTGAATGAAGCGTGGTGTTAAGTGACTCTAAGTCGCCATTTTCATCCACTATTTTGGTGACTTTTTGGCGATATTGTCAACGAACCGTGTACATATAAATTTTGTTATTGTTATAAATAAATAAACAAATGAATAACATTATTACTAAGCTTTCCAATAATAACTTTTTACAATATGGCACAAAAAGCGAAAAAAATAATACGAAAATACTTTGATATCAAGATTATTTTGTAATAAAAATTTCGCAAATAATCTCAAATACGATGAAGTATTAGATGAAATTTCTGAAGTAATTGACAATGTTTTATTAGCTGATCTAAAAAATTGTATCAATAAAGCAAGAAATTGTACTAATATAAAAATCTTCAAACATTTTGAGGTTGATTTAAATTATTTGGAAATATTAAAGAAAAGAACACACAAACTGAATATGCTTTTTAAATCTTTGTAAACGGTATCTCTAACATCAACAATTTGCGAAAGATATTTTTCTACTTGTTCTTTTATCAAAAGTAAAAAGAGAACCGTCTAGAAGATAAAAAGTGGGATTATCTATTGTTTTTAAGTTACTATTTTGCAGGAAATCAATGACATATTAAACATTTTTGTAAATGTGTTTGAAAACGTAACTTTTTTAACTAATTTCCTTTCGGTTTTTAATAAAATTTTACAAGTTTGTTATTAAAACTATTTGTTTTTTTCTTGTGTAATGAATTATTTTTTGTTTGTAATAAAAAAATCAAACTCATACACATGCGTGTCGTTTTCTCAAACTTTTTTTAAATTATTCGATCAAATTTTTTTATTCTTTGTTCGTTCGAATATTCGAACAAAAGTTCAAAGTTATTCGTCCGTTCGAAAAAGAAAAAAATCATAAAATTTCATTCGAACAAATATTAAACACGAATAATTAACAACACTAATGCGTACTATAGGTACTAGTTCGATCGAACATGTATGATATGAATATTCGTATCAATACGTATGTACATACACATGTGCATAAGCATGTAATGAAGAATATGAATAAAGGAACAATGTTACTAAAAGCCATGACTCACTATCATACAAAGTCGTGCGATCTACGAAAAAGTACAACCCTGGTGTGATAAATTGTTATTGTCTTTTGAAAATTTTCATAAACTCCATCATACCAGGGTTGTATTTTTTCGTAGTTCGCACGACTTTGTATGATAGTGTATCACGGCCTTAAATATGTACATATACAACAAAAATTCGTTGTTTATAAATTTAACAATTACCTAATTATAATCGTATTCGAAATTGCGATTAATCGCACCATTTATTCGTGATCAAAGTCGAAGCCATTAATTGCTCGATTACGATTAAACATTTTGCCCTTTTTCAAGCAAATAATTTATGTAAAATTTGTATACAGAGTAAGTTCAACTCATAAAAACTTTAGATTTAAAGATTTAATATTTAGGCCCACGGCAGTGCGCCAGCCAAGTTCCGGCCTATGCACGCAGTGTGTATATTTACACGAAGCCATTCGTCGTGTTTTTACCCCTCATAACTTTGTTCTCCGCAATCGTAAAATTATGAAATTTCAATCATAATTAGAATTAACTCATGATATTTTATATGTGAAGTTTGAAAGCTTTCTGAAATATGGACGTGCAAAAAGTGCATATTTTAAGACATACTCACTGACCACTGACGCACTCATCAAATTGATGAAACACTTCCGCAATAGCTAGGGAGCTAAAATTTTTTACACAAGTAGATCTAGATGAGCAATTAACTACAAAAATCTCTAAACCAAGAAATTAAAGTCAGGGGGTGGCGCTACGTCCATAAAGTTCAGAATTAAAAAAGCAAATCTAAAGCGCTTAACGAAAGCGTTTTTATTGAAATTTGGCGTGCATACTGCCAAAGGGTACCCCTGTGGCTGAGTGGTAGCCATGCTAGCCTCTCATTCCAGTTGCCATGGGTTCGATTCCCGCCATGGACCCTGGGTGTTTTCTGCAGACAATCTAATCGCTTCGCTAATGCTAATGCAAAACTATAAAGTTTCCGTTAAAAAAGTGGGCCCATACAATTTAAACTTCATATTTTATCATCTACGACTCAGCATATTTAAATATACTATTTGCGTAGGTATTATTATTCGTTTTCAACGAAATTTGACACGAAATATAAGCACTGGCCGAAGAAAATCTTGAGCTTGAAAAAGTGGGCGGGGTAATTCCCATAAAATTTAAAATTTAGAATATGTGCTAGAGAGCTGAAATTTATACACAAGTAAGTTAAGATAAGTAAGTAATTGGAAAGATCTTTAAACCAGGAAGTTTTATTTGGTGTGAAGGGTTAAAAGTTAGAGAGCTGAAGCTTGATACACAAATAAATCTAGATCAGAGAGCACTAAGGAAAATCTAAAAAGCCGGAAGTTTCAATCAGGGAGGGCGGTGGTGGAGGGACAAGCACTTTAAATTCAAAATTAAGATCAATTTTATTGAAACTTTTCATAGGCATTGCACTCATCCAAACTAACAATTTCCTATTTTGAAAAGTGGCCGTGGCTACACCCACAAATCTCAGCTTTCATTAATGTTTCATAAGCCCTTCCCTACAAAACTTTACATGAATCAAAAAAAGAGGGCGGGGCCAGGTCCATAAAAATTTAACGCCATATTATGCTGTAGAGAGCTGACATTTTGTAGACAAATTGTCCTAATTGAGTTACCAAAAAGAAAAATCGGAAAACCCTCAAACAAAAGCACAAGCTACTCTTTTGAAACTTTGCACGAACATTGTCACCAGTGCTGCCAGAAAAATTATGCCTCTTTTCCCCAATTTAAAACGTCATGTCCTCAAAAAATCCCCATTTCAAGAGAAATATACAAATTTTTGTCCCCAAAAATACATAAATTAATTACATCGAACATTTGTTCCTTAATGGCATTTTTTTTCAAAATTGTCAATCAGTATTGATGGATGACCCAGGGATGGAGTTTGTAATTTTAAAAGCAAAGCAGGGCTGCATACATAAATTGAGTTCGAAAAATAGTATTTTCGACATTTTTTAAAATAAATCAACTACTTTGAGGTGATTTATCCATATGCAAAATGTATGGTAAATCATGTATAAATTTGTCTAAATCATGCCGGTGGAAACATACTATTAACCAATTTGATGGTACTATTTTAATTTTTTAACAAAGAAATTTTTTTTGAACCGCACATTTTGCTTGCACCATCTTTTCCAATGGCAGTTAAGTTATTAAAGCTTATGTATTAAACACATAGACCACAGCAGGCTACATGGCTACACGACTACAAGTGCCGCTGGCAACAAATGTTGCCTGGTAGGCAGCTACTTAATTATTTTGAAAACGGCAGCGGCAGCACAGTAATAATCTGATATTGAAATGTTAATTTATATTTCAGTTGTGCCGCTTTCAAATATTTCACATTTATAAAAATAAAAAAGTTTATTCCAAAATATAAAAATTAAGTAATTTTTCGCTAACTTGCAATTTTTCGCGTTTTTACCAAACTACTTTTTATTTTTAACGGCTTTAGCGAATTTTTTGCTTCCGATTTTGCAACTTCTCGCGAATTTGTGGAAAATTGTTTTGCGTTTTTTTTAACAATATTAGAATTTGTTATCATCCCGCTGTTAGTAACTTTTTTTTTGCCAATTTTTGTAATTTTTGCAAATTTTTGTCATTCCTTAAGGCTCAGTTAGCCGACTGTAATGTAATCTAACTGCAACTTTAGGAATTTAAAAATTTAATTGTATACATTAAATTCTTAATTGAAAACATTAATTGATGAATACTTTTTTCTGTGTATCCAAACCTATTTTATCCATATTCTATTTTTTAAGCTTGTGTTTCAACTTTAATTTATATTTTATTTTCACTTATATAAAACAAATATGACACCTGTTTAATTGATAGCATAGGCCACCAACTACGCTCGACAACTTACAACGACATTACCATGATTATAACAAGGAGTAGCAAAATATTATTGTTACCAATTAATCTGTATCGTTCATATTAGGATGTTAATTAAAAATGTTGTATCTAAGAATGCATAACACATGATTACACACTTTTTTAAGTGCCAATGTTAACATAAATAACAAAATAATTGATTACAATGCGAAAACAAACATATTTAGTACTCTGTTGCATTTTTTTTTAGAGCTATGCTCTTTATGTCAGACACAGGAGCTGGGACGTAATTTTCGTAACAAAAATAATCGACACTACTACAGTTGTAAATTAATTTTTGTTTTGATTTTTTGGTTTACATTTTTAAGTTTTCGATTTCCTTATTTTTCTCTGCTCATAAAGAAATAGATGCCACCAGATGACTTACTAATAACAACTTTAAGAAAAACAAGAGCCTGCCTTTGCATATGCGAAATTTCCACACAAATAAATAAAGCTTATGAATATTAAATAAATAGTTTTAGAAATACAAATAATTGTATTGTATTGTTATTTACCACATGAAATTTGTTATATGTAGCTAAACAGCATAGCTCTAATGGGGGTGTTCTAGGGGATCTCTCTTCTTTTTGGTAATTCTTTTGCTGCGAGTTAAAATTTTTTCTGAAAAATTTCATTGCTCAAAAAATAGCTAGATTAAAGTAAAAGTGGCTAAAAATTGATAATAGCTAAGTTAAGTTTTCTTTTGGCTAAATGGTCCCCGCCCACTTTCTTAAATCCAAAATTTTGCTATACGACTTGCCCACTTTCTTAAATCCAAAATTTTGCTATACGAAGTGCTTATGATTGAGAAATAAATAAGTAATATATTCAAATCAGTTAAGCTGAGTTATATCAAACATAAGCTTAAGATATTATAGGCGTAGTCACGCCCACATTTTACGATACAAAATTGTAGCCTTGCATAAGTGCAGTGTGTGTGGAAAGTTTATTGAAACTTCGCTCGAGATAGAACGCTTCAATTCAAATTTTAAATTTATGTTTTAAGGGCGTGACCTTACCTGCCTTGCCTGCCTAGGAAAAATTTCTGGGTTTTAGGATTTTTTTGAATTGGTCACCCATCTAAACGTACTTTTGTATTAAATTTCACTTCTCTAGTGCAAAATATAATTAAGCTTTTGACTTTTTTTGAACTGAAGATTTTTCTGTGAGCAAAACTTATGATTCGTGAAAAGGAAAACGGCTAATGATAAGTACATAAATAATAGATTTAAGTCTACTAAGGCTAAAATTTTATTGGCTTACTAACACGTCCACTTTTTATAACTTAAATCTATGGCCTTGTGTAAGTCCAATGTGTAAGCAAAGTTTTAATAAAATCGCTTGAATTAAAAGCATTAAACTTAGTTTATAATTCCGAGATTAGGTCTTTTTACACCACCATATCTCAAGAAGCTTTCATTGCAAAACTTTCAGCCTTTGCATTTGCGGTTACCTCGATAATTTATTCTTATGCTTATGCCTTTCATCCTTTCACTATTAAGGTGAACAATGTTATCAGGCGGCTAAGAACAGGTCAAATGGATTCGTGTAAATATACAGACTGTGTGCATAGGCCGGAAATTTGTAAAGGTATTGGTTTCATAATTCTCCCAGTTGGCCAAGTCTTTAAGACATCTCTGACGACGGGTACAAGACAATAGTAAGTCGTAGAAGATATATTGCAGACAGCTCCAAATAAATCGACAACGAAATTTTCATACAAATGGCGGCGACGTCACTCAAGACGAGATGAGCGACACTGTCGCTCAGATTGTCATCAACACGGCTTTCTTGAGAACAAAACAAGGGACACTGTCGCTCAGATTGTCCTCAACAAAGATTTATTGAAGACAAAAAATGTGACATTGTCGCTCAGATAGTCATTAACGACGATTTCTTTTAAATTTTCGATTAGAAAACCTAATCGACAGGCAACATGTCGAACATTAATCGTCGAAGACAATGTCGTCTGCGACGATTTGGCCAACTGGGCTGTGGTCGTTGGATACACTGAACTAAATGTTGTAGGTGATATTAACGAAAAAATGTATGCCCTAATTCAGTAAGAAGATTTAGGACGTTTTTGTTTGAAAATACTTCTGAGTTCTTGTTTTTCAATTCTATAAATTATTTACTTCAAAAATAGTTGTTGTCTTTGATAATGAAAAATATAAATATTATTAGCATGTTTTTAAAACATAAAAATAAAATTAAAGTATTATACAATAGTTTGAAAAATACTTGAAAAAATATGTGTTGGATATAATGTTTAGAACAAAATCATACAGCAAATACACGAACATTCTATCATGGACAATAAATAATAATTGTTTTAGAGAATCACAACTGCGGCTTTTTTTTCGTCCATAGACAAGACGATACAATCGTCGAACAGAATTAGGGTATTAGTAGACCCTTGACGAAAAGAATCGTCAAATAAACTAAAGAAAATTTATTAAGTTGTACAAATTTTCTTCAAAAAAAAAACATGATGATTTTTGCATCAAAAATGTTGTAAAATACAATCTGTTGAATAAAAATAAGTTAAAAGAAAATCGAAAACTCTGTTAAATAAAAAAATATTAATTAAATCAGTGGTAAAATAGTAGAATCGCATCCTAATTACATGGGTGTAGCCCCGCGTCGCCCCTGGCTAAAATTTCTGTCTTTTCAGATTTGTCCACACTCTAAACATTAACTAAAATAAGTATCATCTATTGTCTAAATTTTTGTTGAAATATTCCGTATTCATAAAAAAAGTTGATTGAGGCTTAAAAAGCATATTAGTTAAAAACATTTTAAGGTTAAAAAATATTTTTTAAATATTGGTATTCATAATCAGTATTTAAACTAAAAATCAATTAACTTGTTTTTTTAAAAATATTGTGGCAACACTGTATTATCTATTTGTCACTTCACTCTTAGTTCTGCAAAACGATGATTATTAATTCACAAAGTACTCGTATCTGTATTTTTTTTATCCATTTTCGGAAAAATATTGTTTTTATAAATTAAGAAATGTTGTTACGCGTCTCATGATAATCGTTCGAAAATGCAATCTGGTTTTCTTTGTCAGATTAATCGGAGTGAGCTGCGGTCAAGTGGCAAGATACAACCGTCCGGCTAGCCAGTGGCAAAAGGTTCTTAACCCGCTTATCCGACGCATAACATATAGTATATATACCTTGCCAAAATAAACACCACTATATATATAAAAAAAAAAAATTGAGAAGAAATCATTAGCCCCTAGTTACAATGCGATGGGCTGCACAGTTGTTAAGTATGGGTGCATTAATAAGCAATTAAGTATTAAAATTGAGCAAAATTTACTATTCAAGAAGTTTTCCAGGATTCAAATTATGAAAATAAGAGATTTTGAAGGTGGCTGGATGTTAAGCCACTTGGGTATAATTTCCCTCCTTGGTCGGCCGAGGCCGAGCACCCTGACAGGCCCTCTACCCGTTGTTACGCACCTGCCCCTTGACATAACCGCCTACTTGAACTTACCTTCGGCCGCTTGTCTCCCTAGCATGCCTTTGAAATAAGATTTAGTTCATTTTCAAATTCATGGCTTTATTTTAACAATTCATGAGTAAGTTCTAGCTAGACTGTGTATAATACGAAAATATATATGTATATAATATGTATGTATGTTCAATAGGTAAATTAATGGGTATAGGATAGGTAGTTTTAAACTAAGTATTTGTATAATATGTAATCGTAAAATAGTTAATTTCAAAAATATTTACTTGTATAATGTAAAGGTTTAACTATTATGGAAGGTACAGTGTGCAAATGCTTAGGATACGTGATTAGAACTTAAGCAGTTACATTCTGTAGTTCCATCTATGATACCCATGGATATGCTTGTATATAAATATATATATGTATAAATGTACATAACAAAAAAAATCAATATGGAGTTAATAATATAATACTTATTCTGGAACTGCTGGTATTCTTGTCGGGATCTGATGATTCTGGACGATATGCTGGCGACTGTGGTTGTTACGTTGCTGATTGATGTGATGTCGTTGGTAGATTTTGGACGTTGGGCGTGCGTAATTGCACTTCTATTTGTTAAGTTTTGTTAAGGGTGTATGATTTTCTTTGTTTGGGTGTTATCATTGAGCGGGTTCGATAAGCATTATTGCCTTGCGTTTTCAATTTTGGATTAGATAAATCTCTTTTTTTTTTTAAATTGCGTTTAAGTGTACTTTATAAATAGTTTGTGGTTTAATTTTCCATGTAGGAAGTATTTTACAAACTTTATGATTTTAAATTCACGTTTTATTTATTTGAAATCTTCGCTAGGTAAACAATTAAGGAGTGTTTGACTTTTTTTTCTTTTTTCTGTGACAGCCATGCATTTAATGCTCCACCATTCACAATTCAAGGGGCATGTATTTGGCCAGTTCTGTCTATGCAGGCGTACATGCGTACATACATACAGACATACATGCACTTATACATATGTGTGTATAACGAAAATACGCAGACTCTACACTTGTCACTTCCACGGTCATTACGGTCACCTTCTGGTATATTTACCGATTTAATGAATTACCAGTTTGGGACTTTCATTTTGAATAGATGTTTTTAATATGCACTGTCTAATGTTACCTTAAGCAATTTTTCTTTGAGCAGAGGCGAGACACAGGCAGATATACGCACTTCCACCCCAAATACACGATGGAGACAAAAGGCGTTAAGTGAAGGGTTACACAACTTCGAGATTTGTTTTGCGGGGCTTTGTAGCTCGACCGAGAGTCTCAAGCATTAGAATTTACTTTATGTTCATGTGCACATGCGTTCATATGCAATACGTGTGTTAAGCATATGCGTCTATTACTTTTTTTTTTATATACACAGTGACACTTATAAAACACTGACTATTGCATGGGACGTGGCCAAGTGTCCTTTTTAATAAGGAGCCGGAGCTTATATTTCCTCCGCGTGTAACAAAACTCACGACTACGGAACATACGCATCCATACGTACATACGTATTAACTTCAATAGAAGTCTTTATGCACGAGCGTGTTGGGATTTTATTTTATTCCTGTTAGCCACTTTGTCACTTTTATTTTATTTAGTTTTGATTACTGCGTTATGCCGCGAATTATTTGGATCATCCAATTTTAATTACTTTCTAGAACTTGCTTTTTTTTAAAACTTTCTTGCGCGTCACTAATTTTCTGTACTTTCCGATTTTACGTCTGCTCGCTATCCTGGCCACTACTTGAATCCCCTTTTACTTCTTCTGACGCCGTTTTTTTTTTCTCCTTTTCTTTTCTTTTATTGCAAATTTTCCTAGAAACGGTCAATGCAGTAGAATTATGTGCAAATGCAAAATGTCAAAAATATAATGTGGTTGCTTGTTCCTTCATTCGTCCGTACAGGTATGTCATTCGTAGGGTTGCCAGATTTTATTGAGGTAATTAGTCGGGCAAGTCAATTCCTAGCATTCGTGTTAAGACAGATGTTAAGGGTGGATAAAATCCGTAACAAACCTGCTTCGTATCTTCGATGTACGTTAAGATCGAACAGGAAGGATTTCCTCTTGACTAGTGTCGGAAGTAGACTATGTTTGAAGTATGATTGTGCAACCACGTGTGGCTCGACCCACGAAGCCGGGCAATTAACAGCTAGAGTTACTTTACCCTAATAATTACTGACGGAGATCAGATGCGTGGTATTTACCTACATAATTCCCCTGTAAATCCTCGACTTCGTAGAGGGCATTCCCTTATTTCTTACTCTGCATTTAACGAACTTCGGATTGAATTTAGCATTTATGCCTTTTTTGAAATCACTTTGGGTGTGATTCCGACGAAAAACCTCTTGGCCTTGCACAAAATTAACGGACTTTGTTCTCGTGTTATATGTCCTAGTGGCTTTTTCATGGGCGATATTAAGATTGTCTCTTATCTTTTCCCGTATATGCTGCAGTCGGTCGGAGTGTTGAATAATGCTATCATCGGTGGTCATATTGAGATTTTCTAGGAGGCGATATGCGGATCCGTGGAGGATCATATTTTGCCCGAAGGTGGCAAAGTAAGGCGTGCATTGTGTCGCCGAGTGGACGTCACTGCGTAAAACTTGTAATATATTGGGTAAACCTCGGTCCCAGTTGGTGTGGTCAGAGTCATTTCGGAGCAAATAACGAATCTTCGAGATGACTTCTCGGTTTGCTCTTTCAGAAGCATTTGCCTGCGGTGAGTAGAACGCTGTCGTTATGTGGGTGATGCCATATGCCGAGAAAAACTCATTGATCTCTTTGGAAGTGAACTGTTTTGCGTTATCACTATGAATGTATTGTGGCATTCCATATGTGCAAAAAAAATCGTTTTGAAAGTATTCTATAATATTGCTAGAGGTTGCCGCTTTCAAGGGTTTTAAAAACAGAAACTTGGTCAAATGGTCGATTAAAATGAATATTTGACTGTTTTTAGCCATGGTGCGAGGATAAGGTCCCAAAAAGTCACAATAGATCCGTTGGAAAGGACGGGTTGTCAGGATCTGGTTTCCCATAGGCGGGCGTAGTGTTTGATTTGTCGGCTTCATAGCCTTACAATCGTCGCAATTCCTAACATAGTCCCTAACGTCACGGGCCATCTGGGGCCAGAAATATTTCTGCCGGATTCTGCAAAGGGTTTTGTGGTAACCACCGTGGCACCCTTCGGCGTGGGAAGACTTAACCACGTCCGCTGTCAAGGCTTTGGGCAACCACAGTCTCCAAAGGCTTTCTTCGGAGTCAACTCCGTCTCGAAATCTCACGCGTTTGTGGATGTGCTCGCCAGACACACGCAAGTCCGGTAAAAGTTCACTATTCTGACGAATTTCCCCCTTAAGTTTATTATATTCAGGGCTGTTGAACTCGGGTGAATATAAGTCTACCTCATTATGGCGTATGTTTACCTGAATCTCGTCTACATCTAGCCGCGACAAGGTGTCTGGCACCACGTTTAATGAGCCTTTCCTGTGTTCTATCGTAAACGTGTAGTTCTGGAGTTGCAGGCTCCACCGAGCTAACCTACCGTGTAGGTCTTTTTGCCCCATCAACCACTGCAAGCTCGAGTGGTCCGTAATAATTTTAAAATTCAACCCCTCTATGTATGGTCTGAACCTCTTTACGCAAATAACAGCTGCTAGGCATTCCAACTCCGTTACAGAGTAGTTGCGCTGTGCTTTGTTTAGTTTTTGCGATACGAACCCAATCGGATGCTCTCTGCCGTTGTTGTCTTGTTGGACTAAAACACCGCCTATACCTACGCGGGATGCGTCGCACTGAATGATGAATTCAGCGGAGAAATTTGGTTGGGCCAAAACAGGGGCGCTGGCTAGTGCCATTTTTAATTTTTCGCACGACTCCTTGCCCTCTTGACTTAGACTGAAAGGCTTTGCAGACTTACGTAGGCTATCTGTGAGGGGACCTGCTAAATCAGCAAAATTTCGGATAAACGAGCGGTACCAGTTGGCCATTCCAACGAATCGTCTTACTTGACGAGGCGTTTTGGGTGTGGGAAATTGCATAATTGCTGCTACCTTGTCTGGGTCGACCTTCAAAGTTCCTCCCCCTATTCTGTACCCTAAGTACTTAATCTCCCGCTGGCAAAATTTGCTCTTGCCCACGTTAATCGTTAGGCCAGCTGAACTTAAGCTCTTTGCGACTTCAGTGAGTAATTGGACATGGCTGTCAAAATCCTGGCTACAGACAAGGAGGTCGTCCAAATAGACGAATACATTTTCTCTCAGTTTGGCCGGGATGGTTTTATCCATCAGGCGACTCATAGTCTGAGGACCGTTACATACGCCAAAGGGCATGACCTTATACTGATAGAGACCTCTGCCGGGCACCGCGAAGGCAGTCTTTTCCCTAGAGCTATCGGTTAGTCTAATTTGGAAGAAAGCGTCTTTCAGATCAATTCCGCTGATGTAATGTGTATCGCTGAGTCTGCTGAGTAACCCGTTAATGTGCGGCAGCGGGCATGAGTCCTTCTTGGTCAGTGAATTTAGCTTCCTACAGTCTAAGCAGAGTCTTATCTTACCCGGTTTTCGCACGGCAACAACGGGACTGCACAATGGGGAGTTTGACTCCTCTATTACTCCCAGAGCCAATAATCGGTCCAGTTCTCCGTATACTTCAGCCTGTCTAGGAGGGGAAAGCGGGTAATGCTTAGCTTTTACTGGGATCGCGTCACCTGTGTCGATGTGGTGCTCCAGTAAAGACTTGCGTCCCAAACCGAGTCTTTCATAAGAGGGAAAATCCAGTATAACAGACTCCAAGCGCAGTCTCTGTTCTGGACTGAGATCGTGATAGAGTGCGTCAGTTTTTTCGGTCAGTTGTAAACAGTCAATTGATGGAATTACTTGCGGTGCTAGAGCATAAGCTCGCCAAAAATCTACGCCCAGATATCCGTGCTGCTCCAAGTTTGGAACAATATAAAAACTGATATCCTTAGTGACTCCCTTAAAGGAAACGGGAAGCGAACAGTATCCTAGAACGTGATTCTTTGAACCGTTTGCTGTCGAAATATATGATCTGAACCTTTTAAGCTGAATTCTGTGTCTATTTATGAAGTCCTGACTCCCCTTTCCCAAAACTGACACGTTCGCCCCTGAGTCTAAGAGGCACGATATTTCCTGGTCAAAAATTCTAATTTTGGCGTATGGCCTCCCATCGTCAGCGTTTGACAGAAGAGTCGTCTCAAGTTTTTTCCGGAATTTCTTTCTCAAGGCATAGCGTGTTCTACATTTTAATATCTGACGCGAAGTCGTACCTGTCAAATATGATTTGTTAGAATAAGGAATATGTAAATAAGGTTGTATGTCGGGGTTGGTTTGAGTGTCGGAGAGTAAATCCCACTGTGTGGGTTTACTCTCATCGCACGAAGTGAACTCGGGATTCAGTCCTTGGAACGAGCGTCCCCGGTCTCCCGCTCGCTCCGTCGCCTGTTTGTCGAATGAGGATTACTACACTCGGGAGTAGTGACCCCCTTCTGGCCGCATTTAAAACAAAATAACGATCGGGTATTTTCGGGACAGTATATATAACTGTGGCCTGACTTAAGGCAATTCCAGCACTTGATTCTGGAGTAATCACCTTTGATGTGTTGTTTGTCAACCCTTAGGGCTTCTACTTGTGGATCGCATTCTGTGTCCGATTCATCATTGGCTGTTTGATCAGACGAAGTCTCTATAGAAACTTCATCCACTTGACGTTGCCTATTTGGTGGATTCTTGGGGCCGCCGTGAGCTCTTAAAGATTTCTCGGCCTCCCTAAGTAATTCACGGTATGACTCTAGATCATCTGGTCTAGAGACGAAGGTCATGTTTAGGAGTTCCGGGCGTACATTCCTCCTGATAATCTTGATCATGGCACTATCATCCAATGGGGAATCAAGTTTTAAATTCATCTTAACTAAAGATGAGTGAAAATCATCATATGTCTCTTTTGGATATTGTTTCCTGGACGAGATTTTCATTAAAACGTCTAAGTCGCTCTCAAGTGTGCCAAATTGTTTGGTAATTGCTCTCTTGAACGTTGAATACGTTACCCTAGGGTTTTGCTTGATGTAAAGCCAGAACCAGGACTCCGCTTTACCCTTGAGGAATATGTGGAAATTTGCCATCAAATAATCCGTTGAGCATTGGCTCCTTTCAGTGAGTGTGTCTATTTTAAACAGAAAGTCCTGTAGGTCTTCGTCTCCGCTGAACGACACGTTCCAATCTTTTAACTTGATGTGAATGTTTGCTGAAGTGGCATTTGAGTTACCGTTTGAATTTTGAGAAATATCTGTCGCTCTGTCTGTCGGAGTTCGGCGTAAGTCTCTCCTAATCTCAGAAATCTCCCTTCTAAACTCCTCCTGAGTACTCCTCATCGATTCCCTTACATAAGCTATGAGTGAATCTATAGTATCGGCTCCAGGCCCAGGGTGAGACTCCTGAGGTGGCGAGGTACCGGAGTGTCCTCCAGTTGCCATTTCTGTTTTCACCTGAACACCTATATACTCTAATGACGGGTCCAAGTCACCTGCAGTGTTTGTCTCAATGTCGGGTAATGCTTCTGCCGTTACCTTACGCTCTTCGCCTACCAGAGCTTCAGATCCTTGATCATACGAATCAGGAGAAAGCGTTGCGGGTGAATTTCTTATTGCTCTGAGGCTTGTGCTTGATTGCGAATCGGCAAGACTACTTGGCCTACGAGGTGTCGTTGTACTACCACGCCCCCTTCCCTTCGTGACGGACGAATTTAAATCGTGTTTAACAGTAGCAGGTTTACTCCTGCGATCAAATAATACCCGACCTGTGTTCTTGCCGCGTATAGCTGTCTTATTTTGGTCTGAACCTGCTCGCGTGTTATATTTGTGCATAACGTGCCAAACCCCCCCCAGAAAAACAATAAGGCTGTGAGCCTTAGTCGAGCTGAATTGGAATCAGTGCCTATTGAAAAAAGAAATCCCGTGTGACTTGTGCATTCAATGAAAATTGTATTATAAAAATTCCTATATGTGAATGCATGTATGTGCGTATGTAGAATAAAAAAAATTAATGATATAGCGTAAAAAAAATTAAAAAAAAACCCAATACTCGTTATTAAAAGAAATGATTTGTAAATCGTTTTTTTTTTACGCAAAGCAACAAATCCTTATCTGAATATTGATGAATAGCCAGAAAGGTATTCACCAGGTTATGTTTCAGTCTAAAGCTAATTGGATTAATTAGATTTTAAAATGCTTGAATTATAAAAAAAAATTGAAAGCTAAATTGGTATTGATTAATTATATATTTATAGTTACATGTATTTGTATTATTTTTCTGTGTACTAATATTTATGGTGCGTGATTCGGATGTATGATACAGTAGTTTGCCAATATTTAGGCATGCTAGGGCGACGCAACTAAAGTAAAAAATTGCGATTATGTTTATAGTCAATATCAGGGACGCGATGAGTATAAATTACTCCGACTTTCCTTGATATTCAACACTTGGCATATCATTCCACATGGCAAATTTGAAATGATGCCCCAAGCGTATACGTGTAAAATCTCTTATTTTCAAAACAGTAGAATAACTGACTCGAACTTAACGTCTCGCATCATCATTTTTTCCAATTACAATGATCAAATGTGGGCTGAGTTCGTTTAGTCCTGCCAGGCTTGTCATTTCGAATCATCACCGCAACAATAACCGACCTACTCGTATATCGGTTCCGGACTTGTGATTGAATCGGGTCATATATAAACGTGTATTGATGTTAAAATTTCCATGCCTATCACTGGACTGACCCATGCGCTGGCTCTTTCATTGCTTTTGAAAACTCTTGAAACCTCTAATGATAGCTTCTCGTTGGGCGCCATATCTGTTACGCGTCTCATGATAATCGTTCGAAAATGCAATCTGGTTTTCTTTGTCAGATTAATCGGAGTGAGCTGCGGTCAAGTGGCAAGATACAACCGTCCGGCTAGCCAGTGGCAAAAGGTTCTTAACCCGCTTATCCGACGCATAACATATAGTATATATACCTTGCCAAAATAAACACCACTATATATATAAAAAAAAAAAATTGAGAAGAAATCATTAGCCCCTAGTTACAATGCGATGGGCTGCACAGTTGTTAAGTATGGGTGCATTAATAAGCAATTAAGTATTAAAATTGAGCAAAATTTACTATTCAAGAAGTTTTCCAGGATTCAAATTATGAAAATAAGAGATTTTGAAGGTGGCTGGATGTTAAGCCACTTGGGTATAATTTCCCTCCTTGGTCGGCCGAGGCCGAGCACCCTGACAGGCCCTCTACCCGTTGTTACGCACCTGCCCCTTGACATAACCGCCTACTTGAACTTACCTTCGGCCGCTTGTCTCCCTAGCATGCCTTTGAAATAAGATTTAGTTCATTTTCAAATTCATGGCTTTATTTTAACAATTCATGAGTAAGTTCTAGCTAGACTGTGTATAATACGAAAATATATATGTATATAATATGTATGTATGTTCAATAGGTAAATTAATGGGTATAGGATAGGTAGTTTTAAACTAAGTATTTGTATAATATGTAATCGTAAAATAGTTAATTTCAAAAATATTTACTTGTATAATGTAAAGGTTTAACTATTATGGAAGGTACAGTGTGCAAATGCTTAGGATACGTGATTAGAACTTAAGCAGTTACATTCTGTAGTTCCATCTATGATACCCATGGATATGCTTGTATATAAATATATATATGTATAAATGTACATAACAAAAAAAATCAATATGGAGTTAATAATATAATACTTATTCTGGAACTGCTGGTATTCTTGTCGGGATCTGATGATTCTGGACGATATGCTGGCGACTGTGGTTGTTACGTTGCTGATTGATGTGATGTCGTTGGTAGATTTTGGACGTTGGGCGTGCGTAATTGCACTTCTATTTGTTAAGTTTTGTTAAGGGTGTATGATTTTCTTTGTTTGGGTGTTATCATTGAGCGGGTTCGATAAGCATTATTGCCTTGCGTTTTCAATTTTGGATTAGATAAATCTCTTTTTTTTTTTAAATTGCGTTTAAGTGTACTTTATAAATAGTTTGTGGTTTAATTTTCCATGTAGGAAGTATTTTACAAACTTTATGATTTTAAATTCACGTTTTATTTATTTGAAATCTTCGCTAGGTAAACAATTAAGGAGTGTTTGACTTTTTTTTCTTTTTTCTGTGACAGCCATGCATTTAATGCTCCACCATTCACAATTCAAGGGGCATGTATTTGGCCAGTTCTGTCTATGCAGGCGTACATGCGTACATACATACATACATACATGCACTTATACATATGTGTGTATAACGAAAATACGCAGACTCTACACTTGTCACTTCCACGGTCATTACGGTCACCTTCTGGTATATTTACCGATTTAATGAATTATCAGTTTGGGACTTTCATTTTGAATAGATGTTTTTAATATGCACTGTCTAATGTTACCTTAAGCAATTTTTCTTTGAGCAGAGGCGAGACACAGGCAGATATTCGCACTTCCACCCCAAATACACGATGGAGACAAAAGGCGTTAAGTGAAGGGTTACACAACTTCGAGATTTGTTTTGCGGGGCTTTGTAGCTCGACCGAGAGTCTCAAGCATTAGAATTTACTTTATGTTCATGTGCACATGCGTTCATATGCAATACGTGTGTTAAGCATATGCGTCTATTACTTTTTTTTTATATACACAGTGACACTTATAAAACACTGACTATTGCATGGGACGTGGCCAAGTGTCCTTTTTAATAAGGAGCCGGAGCTTATATTTCCTCCGCGTGTAACAAAACTCACGACTACGGAACATACGCATCCATACGTACATACGTATTAACTTCAATAGAAGTCTTTATGCACGAGCGTGTTGGGATTTTATTTTATTCCTGTTAGCCACTTTGTCACTTTTATTTTATTTAGTTTTGATTACTGCGTTATGCCGCGAATTATTTGGATCATCCAATTTTAATTACTTTCTAGAACTTGCTTTTTTTTAAAACTTTCTTGCGCGTCACTAATTTTCTGTACTTTCCGATTTTACGTCTGCTCGCTATCCTGGCCACTACTTGAATCCCCTTTTACTTCTTCTGACGCCGTTTTTTTTCTCCTTTTCTTTTCTTTTATTGCAAATTTTCCTAGAAACGGTCAATGCAGTAGAATTATGTGCAAATGCAAAATGTCAAAAATATAATGTGGTTGCTTGTTCCTTCATTCGTCCGTACAGGTATGTCATTCGTAGGGTTGCCAGATTTTATTGAGGTAATTAGTCGGGCAAGTCAATTCCTAGCATTCGTGTTAAGACAGATGTTAAGGGTGGATAAAATCCGTAACAATGTGTCTTAACTCGTATTTAATAAAAAAAATAAAAAAAAGTTCACAGCGATTCGTTGTTAAAAGTGCGTTTTATATGATCTTTTTATTGTAGATTAGTGCCCTAATTCTAATCGACGATTGTATCGTCTTGTCTATGGACGAAAAAAAAGCTGCAGTTGTGATTCTTTAAAACAATTATTATTTATTGTCCATGCTAGAAGGTTCGTGTATTTGCTTTATGATTTCTTTCTAAACATTATATCCAACACATATTTTTTCAAATATTTTGCGAACTATTGTATAATATTTTAATTTCGTCTGTCCCACGATGTCACTAGAAATCGTTCGATAGAATACTTATATTGAAAACAACAACAAATTTTCTAATGTTATTGTTGTTTGCAATACAATTTGTCGATCGAACGATTTCGAGTGACATCGTGGGACAGTCCGTTTATTTTTATGTTTTAAAAACATGGTAATAATATTTTTAGCTAATTTTAATTATTATTGTTCGAACTTCGTTTGTTTCTATATTTATGATTCGATCAGGCTAAAGTTCGTATCGCTTTGTAATTCAAACTACATGTGATAATTATTAATGAACAAATAACACCAAAATTAGTTGTAAATAACCTGAAAAACATATAGTTGAATGGAACAACCGGCAGTATTCGAAGGCCACTAAACCTTCCTCATCAGCGTTATTTTGTGTTTGGTCCACTGTGTGTTGTGTCAGTTGATGTAGATTTCTGATTTATATACGCAAACTTTTTTACAAATGGAATATGTTAATTGTTATGGTTCATCGTATTACAATTTGCTGAAAGCTTTTTTGTACCATCTCAAAATTTACAACAGTCTTTCCATTGTCGTTTGTTCTTTACTATTTATGCACATGTTAGTTAATTTGCTTATTTTTTGTTCTACTTGAGACAAACTTTTTTGGTTTGATGCTATAAGTATATTTTTTTTTAAATTTTAATTATTATTGTTCGAACTTCATTTGTTTCTGTTTGGCTTACAAAGCGATACGAACTTTAGCCTGATCAAATCATAAATAATATTTTAATTTTTTCATTATCAAAGACAACAACCATTTTTGCAGAAAATAATTTAGAGAATTCAAAAGCAAGAACTCAAAAGTATTTTCAAACAAAAACGTCCTAAATCTTCTTACTGAATTAGGGCATAAGAAGCATTAGAATAACGAGTTTTATTTTATTTGTTTTGAGTGTTTATAGATCACTACTTAATTTTCTACAGTTATTATGAGGTTTGTTTCTTTACTCTACATTGGGATCGTGCGGGAGCGCTTCTTTTATTTATATATTCTTTTGGAGTCCATTTAATATTTCAGCAATAGGAGTAGTAATTCTTAATTTTTCTAAATTTGTTTCAACTAAATCGGACTAGTGGTTCTCGAGTTATGTCAAACAAAAGAGCCTAAAACGTGAAAAATTCCCCTATACGATAGTTACTAACTTCAAATCGATATTAAAAATATTTTAGCAGGTAAGGAGACAAAACGAATGATGCACAAATCCTTCATTTTGGGCCTACTTTCACGTGAAATTGTCAGAATTGAGTCCCAAAATCATATGTTGTACTGTGTTAATAAATAAAACCTAAAAAAATTTAATTTGTTTTTAACTAACTTTTAAAATAAAAAGCCTACTGAGTATCGTACGATTCCCCAAATCATTATCGAAAGATTATTTTACAACTCTCCCAATGGCTCATAAAAGATTAACGTTGAATAAACTCATACGATTCTCAATGTTCTTAAGAAAAGAGTTGTAAGATAATCTCTAGATAAATATCAAATGATTGCATCTACGACTAATAAAAGCGCCTTCTGTGGCTGTTGTACACGAACCGTCTGCGGTAACAGTTTCTTCCGTGCGAAGCATCTTCCACGATTAAAGTATGAGCTCGTCTACGATTCAAAATGCTCTGCATACGATTCACAATAGACTCTTCTGAGATTTAAAAAGCAAAATTACAACAACGTCATCTTAAAATTAGCTTAAACATGGGTGCAGTCCATTTTAAAATTTGCTGATTTACAAAATGTTTAAAAAACGTGTTTTAATATAAAATTATATTATAATAGAATACTTCATAATTATGAATACAATTTTAGCGAATATTGCTTAAACAATATTTGAAATGCTGTTTAAATTTTTTTTGAATACGGCTGTTAATGTCTAAATTTATGTGATTTTAATGTTATTTGTATCAAGAAAAAACAATGTTTGTCTTCTTTTACACAAAAATTTAAATCTGCTGTTAAAAGTGTTTATTTTTAAGTAAAGTGTGTATTAATAACGCAGAAATGTTGAAAATGAAGCATTTATGCGTAAACCAGCAGAAATATGTTTAACAAAAAAAGTAGAAGTACAAAAGTGTACAAGTGGCAATGGAAGCATGCCATTTTTTTTTTTTATTAAATTAATTTAAATTAAATTTCTTGTGTAGAGCAGTTTATATGTAAATAACAATAGTATGCGTTTTATGTAAATAGTGATAAATAGCGATAGTGATATTCTGATCAGGTGTTTGGTGAGTGTTTGCAATTTTATTGGAAAGGGCGTAAATAAAATTTACTCTCAGCCATGATCAAACATATATTATTCAAAATAAAACATATTGTGCTCAAAAATCAACAAAAGATTTAAAAAAATATACTTGAGTAATTTTAGGTCCAAAGTAGTGTGTAAAGTGTTGCCTACTAATATCGGCCTAATTTGCAACGAAAGTGTTTTACAGTATAGTTTGTTGCTCACCTACTAGGTCTAGTACCAAATTTCAGCTCACTAGCGCAAATTTTAATATTTATAGGTGTGGCCCGGGTTTTCAGATTTTTCTAGTTAATTGCTCATCTAAAATCTATATCTCTAGCTAAAGTGGAAGTGCTTCACCAATTTAATGAGTGTGTCAGTGGTCAGTGAGTAGGTCTTAAAATATGCACTTTTGGCACCTCCATATCTCAAGAAGATTTCATTGTAAAACTCTCTGTGGAAACATGAATCAATTTTAATTATGGTTTAAATTTCATAATTTTATGATTTCGGGGAAGAAAGTTATGAGGGGGTAAAACACGAGAAATGGCTTCAGAACTTGGCCTGGCATACAACCGTGCGCCTTGAAACTTCAAACTCCGTTTTTTGGCAAATTGTTTTTTTATACCCTTCACCAAAAATGGTAAAGGGTATATATAGGTTTGTCCAGATTTTTGTAACTTCTACAATATTCATTTGCGGCGAAATAAAGTTAGTTATTCTGGATCCTTATGAATAGGAGATGAAAAAAAGACATGTCCGTCTGTCCGTCTGACCGTCTGACAGTCTGACCGTCTGACCGTCTGCATGTACGGATTTTCTATGTGTTGCTTGAAAGTGATTGTATGAAGCTCCTAAAAGAGTTAGAGAGCTCGGAATTGGACTGAATCGACCGCATTTGTCTTGGCACGATTGGTATTGAAAATCAGCAAAAATAAAGAATCGGTTCTTGCATTTTCTATATATAAAGTTTTATCACACATTTTTTACAAATCTACCAAAAAATTTGCCGTGCGTAGAACCAACAATATTTAATTCTCTTACTAACCTCACTAGCTACTCCACCGCTGAAGCTTGCTTGAATTTACATTATATTTACTTTAGTTAAACATTTTCTTTAACAAGCATTATTTCGTATTAAACCCCTTTTTGTCACCAATACATAGACATTGCCTTATGGTGTTTTTACTTGGCACATGCTTTTTCGTAGGCATGCATATGAATTGATGTGTATAACAATCAGTAGAGTCATGCAAAAAACTGTATGTTTATATGGATGTATGTATAAATATACGCTACCATGAAGACCATTCACTCGTACATACACACACAAGTATATGCATAAGAGTGTTCATATGAACAACTACAACAACAACAATACGCTACAAATAGTATTGAAAGAAGAATATCCAATTGTTTGTACGTGTGTATGTAGTCAACTGTACGCACAGCAACAATATGCTAGCAAACGTATTGAAGGAAGAATATTAAGTTGTTTGTGGTAAGAAATGGGATTTTTTTTTGTATACAAATAAAGTATTGTTCTAATGAATGTGTGTTGATAAAATATATAAAATATATGTGCCCTTAATTATGAAAGTGGTCTAAGTCATATATTTCTTTCATCGAGATATTTTAATAGATTACATTTGAAGAAATTAAAAAAATATTTTTATATTATGCTACATTTTAACTTATAGTTGTACTAGTGTCGATTAATAGAAGTTTATTTAATATTTATTAAATATTTTTTCAAGTTTATTACAGATTTATTTCATATTTCGATGCAGAAATATATGCATATGACTTAGACCACTTTCATAATTAAGGGCATATATGTATGTATGATTGTAAATACGTATGTATGTATATTCAATGTGCCCAAGTATACATACATGCATATGTATATGTATAAATTCGTTTGCTATGTCGGTATAATGTAAATAAGCGCTTGTTAAAGAGCATTAGTTTTTTATAAATATTTCAAAGGGGATAGGATTGTGTTTGATTTGCTTGTTTGTTTTCTGAATATAATATAGGTATATGTAACAAAATGCATAAGATTTAAAGGCTAACGTGGTTAATAAGTAAGAAGTCGGTTTGTCATAACTTCTATGCTGAGTTTCGAACTTAGTTGAAAATTTTTTTTCAATATATTTTTGGAAACAATTAAACAATACAATACGATACAATTAAACAATTAATTCAACACTTGTACAGGGTGGGCCAAAAGTTACCATGGGGCTTAAAAGTTTAATAACTTTTTAGTTTATTAATTTTTTTTTATTTTGACACGTATGTACATATTTATTAAGTTGAACAGTTTCATGCATAACTAATAGACAATTTTATGGAATCCAACATTATTGGAAACAGTTTAAATCAATAAATATGTACATGTCTGAATCAAACAGTTTTTCCGTAGTAATTACTGGTTACGCTTTTTTTTGGCACATGGCACACAAGAAATGCCAGATGCAAAATCAGCCTTACAAACTGCAAGAAATGAGCCAGATGGATCACACAAATCTCCAAAGTCTGATTCATTTTCATATATTTTTCCATGAACATAATATATGCTACATGTGATGAAAATTGTGCGCTTAAAAATATAAACTATTTTTTATAAATAAGGCAATTGTTTTAAAAATTAAGCCTTGCAATTATTTATGTATAGATATTTATTAGCGCAATATCGACTTCGGTGTGAATCGATATACTTATATATCTATTTGCAATTGTACAACAATAAAGCATGTATTCGTCCCCTACAATTAAAAAATCGGCAACATTTGGTTTACGTAGATTATTTGCAAGAAAATTGCATGAACACTTCTCCTAGTTTGTATATATTTTTTCTTTCGATATGTGTATACATATGTACATACATACACATGTTTGCAAATACCAATTTTATACTTGTACGATTTTTACCCAGCGGGAAAAATAAAGAGCAAGGATACCTTCTAGAAGGCCTTTGTACTCCTTCTTTTGAATGTACAAGGTCTACTCGCTCCATTCCACTCTTATATCATTTTTGCCTTTCCATTTCGCCTCTTTTGCCAGCAATTCTGTCTTCAAATTAATCGATTTTACTTTTGGTTTGGTAAAAATACACGCAAAAAATTTTACTTCTCTTCCCCCTTTTCATAGAAGGGAATGTGGAATGTGTATCTTATCTTTTATGCAAAAGAGTCGCGGCCTTCTATAAGGCATTCTTTAGCAGTTAGATAAAAATAGTAATTGATTTAATAAGGCCTGAAGTAAGAAGATATTCTGAGTTTTCCCGCTGGGTAGTACTTGCTCGCTTTATATCAAAGTAGTGGTTGGCGTACACATTGTACATGCATACAATTATAAATACATATACATCTCTACACTTGAAGTAGCAAACTATCCAGTGTTGCCAGAAAATGCTGATGAGAGAATGTTAAATCGGTCAAAAAATTCTGCTAAAATGTTCTACAGAAGAAAAGTATAATGCTAGATTTAAATGTAGAAAAAATTATTGAAATAGCTTTGAATTTCATGTTTATACAAACTCATTAGTATTTACATGTATTTTTATAGCACATACAAACATAAAATAGTTAATGATTGTGGTTTTTTTTAAATGTTATAATAACGTTAAAAAAAGTTTTAACGCACTAATAATCTCAAATTATTATTTTACCTAGGGGCCATCCATATATTACGTAACGCCATTTTTCCCGATTTTTGACCCCCCCCCCCCCTCCCCCCTAGTAACAGATCGTAACAATTCTTAGACGCAATAACGTAACAAGAACTTTAAAAAAATTTTAATTGTTTTATTAAGTTTTTATTAAAAAAAAATTAAATTTAATTCATGCACATACATATGTATGTATTTTTAAATAACTTTTTGTTTGAATTGAAGTAAATTTCTTTATTTAGTTATTACAAACTAATATACAAATATTTTGATGGCATTTTCTTAAGTTTCGTTTAGGATTTATGCATTTATTTATTTTATTTATGGGAAAATGCAAGTAATTGAGAATGGACGAATATTCGGGAATTCGAATCCTTTTGTTCCTTTATTTTTATTTTCTGTTAGACTAACACAGTGCGTAGACAAAAATCAAATAAGCTTGCAAAATATAAATAATAACAATTATGTATTTATGTACATACGTATGTATATGCATATATTTATATCTATGTAACACTCATGATTCTTGATTTATTATGTATTTCTTTGATAAATTAAATATATAAATAAATGAAAAATCGAAGTGTTTTTGTACGAAATTAGTAAAATTTATGTTACGTAACAATTTTACAGACCCCCCCCACCCCCTCGTAACAAATCATAACAAAACTCGAAGCCCCCCCCCCCCCCAAGGGCGTTACGTAATATATGGATGGCCCCTTATTCAGTAAAATATTTGTTTATTAAAAATACGTATGTACATTGAAATTGATTATTGAATGGTCAGCTGGATCATATGCGCATTTCACTGTAGATCATCAGGGAACCTTTACCCTGCAATAAATACATGTACATTTATGAGAAAAATCCTTCATACAGAAGAATTTTTTTAAGAAATTCAAATTTTATATTTTCAACAAATTCTGCAAGAAAGCATTTAACAGAATTTTTTGCAAGTTGAATGCTGTTTAACTAATGAAAATGCAAGATCTAGCAGTGAAAATGCTAAAATGGCAACAATGAAACTATCCCAAACGCTTTTTGCTGTCATTGTGGATTATTAGTGCGTTAAAAACTTTTAAACGTAATTGCAACATTTCCTATAAAAATACCTGTAAATACTAATAAGTTTGTATAAACATGAAATTCAAAGCTATTTCAATAATTTTTTCTACATTTAAATCTAGCATTATACTTTTCTTCTATAGAACATTTTAGCAGAATTTTTTGACCGATTTAGCATTATCTCACCATCATTTTCTGGCAACACTGGTTGTTATGTTGAGAACTTATGGATTTTTTTTTAAAGACATGTTGATACATACATACGAGTACATATACATATGTATATAAATATGCACAAGTAAATATAAATTCGTTTGCTAATGTCTGTATTGTGTATGTATCTATATGTATGTTAAAAAAAAGTAAATCGCTTGCTAAAGATCATGGATTTCTTATAAATATTTTAAAGTGGACAAGATTGTTTGTTTGATGGTGCTTGTTGTTGTTGGTATTTTCTTTCATTCATGAGGTTTTTGTTTCTTTTTTCAATAAATTTAGTAAAAAGTGCTTCACTTAATTAAGATGGTGTTTGTATATAGGCAATCGGCAGGGATTGATTCACTGGCTTAGTTCAATTAATGATGAAGGTACTTATGTATATAAATACCTAGGTAGGTATATTTTTTAAAAAAGATTCAAATAGGTACATATACATATGTATGTAGGTACCTATTTGTTTTATATTTTCTAAAATTCTTCAGAAAAACTCCTTTATAGTATATATCTACACACATATGTATGTATGTAAATAGATACATATATATGTATATGTATGTTTTAGTATATGAAAGAAATATTTTTTAATATGTAGGAAAAAAACATAAATGTTGAGATGAGAATATGAACTCACGTTCTTCTATTTTCAGAACGAATGTTTGATTCACATTTTGTTTTATTGTCATTTTGCACTTATTTTAAAGATCTAAAACTTAGTTTAATTACATATGTACATACATACATATGTACCTATGTAGGTGCTTATGTACATATGTATATACATATGTAAATAAGTATGTATGTAATACCTACATGAATGTTTGTATCTAAGTACTCGTATGTATATCTATCATTGCAAATGATAAATTTATTAATGTTTTCCCCAGCAAAAAAATTAATGCGTTCAAAATTTAATAGTGTTTCATGCTTTCTTTAGCATTTGTGTCTTCGAATGCATTCTAAAGATCATCGCAAATCGTAATAAATCTATAGTTTTTGAACTCATCAAAAACGCATGCAATATTACTGGGTAATTAATATTGGAATAAATATCCACACGAAATAGGCATGTATGTAAAAACAGAATTAAATCAACGCTTTGACACATTGTCATAAAACAAGTTTTATCTCCACCAAATAATAAGAGTGCAATAGTTCGGTGGTAGAGAGTGTGTCTTAACAGTCTTAACAGCAAGGTTCGTATCCTGGCTGAGACAAGATTTTTTTGTTTTGTGAAAAACGTCATCGAATCAGGGAACTTTTATGGGTTCTAAGCACTCATTTCAATGACGAGCAGTTTTGTTAAATGTTAACCCATGGCGCCAGTGACACGTCAGTGTTAAAATCTTGCGTTTTGCACCTGAATTGAACCCATGCAATAACTATTTCTTTTGCATGTCTTTTTTGCTGGGTCCGAAAATAACTTAATTATTCGATTGCTAAATAAACTTACCTAAGGAGAAGCGTTGCGTTTTCAAAAAAAAGAAAAAAATTTTTTATATATATAGATATAATCTAAAGCCAGTTTGTATTCCTGCTAGTAGGTTATTTGCAACTTAACAATCTACATATGTACATATCGCTCATTTTCGGAAAAAAACATTATATATCAACAAATGGGATTTTTGGGTTAATGATGCAAAATCCTCATATTGTTATTCATATTGTGTAAAAATTTCATACCATATCTTGTATACTTAACTATCGAGAGACAAATAAAATTATTGTTTTCGATTAAGTTGTGTGTAAATTGAAAACTTTAAAGATTAAAATAAACTAGTTTTTTTAATAAACGAGCGATATTTATGACATTATATTGAGGGGTAACAAAAACTTTTTTTTGAAGTGAGTCGCACCAATGTACATTTTTTATAAAATTTTCCGGAAGAGTAAATGAAAAAAGTTTTATAAACTAAAATATATTGTGTGTATATATATAAAAACACTTATTTTTTAACCCTTATACCCGTGCATATTACTGCAAAGTGCCTATATTTCAGTTTCACTTGACTTAATTCACACGGACCTGTTCTGCAAATCACGACATGTCAAATCACGGTGATTTAAAAAAATTAATGAAAACTAAATAATTGCTTTTTTAAATTGCACGATTGAAAGCGTTGGAAGTTGGAGGAAAATATTCTATTATAAATGACAAAAACTTAAAATACAATGAAAACCCACTATCAAGTCAGCTATTAGTGGTTTACTTTTGAAATCACGTGATTTGAAATCACCATGATTTTCAGAACAGGCCAAATAAATTTGAAAGTATGTATTTATACAAGGTCGCTGTTAAGCACACACAGTCATATTAACAAAGCAAGCGTCAGTTAAGGAATCTTTTGTGCGCAAGATACATTTAAAATGCAGTTTTGCGCTGCATATTGCAGTTTAATTGGTAATGGATACGAAAGTTTTCTCATAAAATTACGCATGTCTACGTATCTACATATATACATATGTACATACGTACATATGCACGCATGTCTTTTCTTTATATTTCATGATTTGTGAAGGGTATATAAGATTCGGCACAGCCGAATATAGCACTCTTACTTGTTTTAGTTATGACGTTGCTTGAGTAAATGAGCGATATGTACATACGCATGTACGTATTTATTTTTCCACTTTGAGAAAATAAGGATTTTCAGTTCACTCGTTAATAAAAGCTATAGATTTCAAGTATTTATTGTTTTAATAATTAAAGTTAACTTTGCTTTCTAATAATTGATTTAATAAAATTGTTTGACTTGGCTTTTTGTCGCAATCAAATTAATTTTCATGACAAATAGAAACATCAAATACAAAATTATACTGATAAACAAAAAAAGACAGTGGTAATAAACCAAATTTAATTAGAAAACGTAAAGGAAACGCCAATATTTTTATGGGAATTAAACTGGAAACACAATTTAAATAGATAATTTTCCTTTTCTTTCTTTAATGTTTATCCCTACTGGCAAATGCTCCCTAGTTGTCTAAATTTGATTTTCTAATATAATTGAATTGTTTACCAGGTAAACACAAGTAAAAGATAAAGTTTTAAAAGGCAACTAAAACAATTTGAAATTTCGTAATTGAATTTTTTTGTTTTGGTTGTTGTTATTGCGGTCAGTCAGTTACACTATAGTGGATGAAAAAGCGCGGCAATTTGACTACAATCTAGAAGTTGTTTTTATTTACGAACATATTTGATTGGCAGGGAAAAATACATATTCATTTCTTTTCCTCCTGCAAGTATCATATGACCGAAAGTCCCCAATACATAACAATTACGTACACTGCAGATTGGTTTTTTTTACTATTGAGATGCAGAAATTTAATTTTTTCGACTTTTTAGTGAATCTATATTCGAATGTTTCTGGATTTTCAGCTTATATTCGGATAAGACTTAGAAGTGAGTGTAAGTCATGAAAAAGTGCAGAGTAATGTATTTTGTTTCAAGAGCAAATATTGTTTGTAGTGGTGATCGTAATTGAGTGTAAATTTTAAAGTTTTCGCTATTTTTTAGTTTTAGCATTTTTTTTTTGGATTTTTGGAAAAATCTCAAATTTTTTCGGTCTTGGCGTTTTGTATTTTTTGTATTTTTTTTTCGTTTTTGGTGACTTTTTCGTTTTTTTTTCGATTTATTTTATTCTTAGTGATTTTTTAAGTTTAACCTCTTTTTCGTTTTGGCAATTTTCTTTCAGTTCTTGGCGATTTTTTCGTGTTGGCGGTTTTTTATTTTGTGATTTTTTAGTTGTAGTGTTTTTTTTTAAATCAAGAACGGTTTCCAAGATACAGTAGATGTCAAAATTACATAGTCAAAATAACATTAACTGATAGAATACCATATAACTTTGATTTTGTTTAATTTCAGTGTTAATTGGTATAGTCTGAATAAAAATACACTAACTTTGAAAATTTCAAGTGTCTATATATCATTGTCTGTATATTGGATTAAGATTTCAAAATTTTTCGTTCCTCACTTTAAAGGATGTTGCTTAATTTTCAATTGAATTAAATTAATTTAATTTAGTAATTGCAGGTCCGTAGCTCTTAAAATAGGGTTCCTTTTCACCTTTGGTGTTTTTCTTATATACATACATACTAAAGCAACAAAAATACCAAAAAAAATATTCCTAGTACATAACATTCGGAATACATATTGACTTTGATATATAAGCTTTATTTGCTTTAGTGATATTTTTAAATAGCCTGAAATAAAAAAAAACAAAAAAAAACCACAAACAAAGTGAAATTGAGGAATACTCTATATGAGTACCTCAAAAACAAACAATTTTGAAGTGAGTTCTAACGGCAGAAATGCCTATTTTAGTGAGAAAAGAATAAAAATTAAAAAATCTGATGAGAGTATTTTTCTAACGACCAAGCCACTTTTTCGCTAGCGATCAATTTTGCTTCCTTCAAAGCCAACTAGTGATTCATTAACATTACCGTTGTCTAGTCCTTCTTCATTTAAGTTATCACTATATGATAACAGTAGTCATAAATCTAAGGTGCAAGTCAGAATACACAGATATATTACAGTATTAACGCGCGGGCGAAGCCAAAATTAATCAAAAATCTCATCGGTTCCCAAGATATCCAGGGCTAACGACGCCGTCTCATCTAACTGTCAAAACCGCAAGATGACAAACCACCACCAATCTATCTAAGAGAAAAAAAGTTCAAACGCCTTTATTAAAAAATTATTCTCGGTCATTGGTGAGAATGCGTTTCACATTGTTCCAACAAAACGTGGTAACAATGATTAAACAAAAATTCAAATATATGAACAAAAAGATTTCTGCAAAATTGTTACTGAACTTAAAAAAATAAAACATTTTTCTAAACATACTAGCTTAAGAGTGCTAAAGGCCTGCATATCGTATTGAAGGGCATATATTATGTTGTTCCCGATGAAATAAGGATTTAAAGTAAAAATATCTCTAATATAATAAAAAGGGTGAAGATCCCCCAACCTCTGATTCGCGTTAAACTGAAGCCAAATGATATAAAATTAAGGAAAAATGAGAACCATCCTATTTTCAGCTCAAAATATCTCTTATACAGGAATATCACAGTTGAAAAACCACACTAGCACTGACATACTTAAAATTCCGGATCTTATAGATTTTGGCGTCATGTAAAATATCTCTAGGGATTTAACTCATGTTGGAGCTACTCTAGATCTCTTTGATCACTCTAAGTGCCATTATTACAACTTGCCGATAGATAAAGGAAGGATTTTGTCTGCCCGATAAAAAGCTTTGCATCATTACAACTTCAATTTTGGTTTGTTATTATTATAAATAATAATAATATTTAATGAATAAAAAAAAATAAATGAAGGTTTTATAATGCTAAGCCATTTATCCGTCCGACAAAATCTTGCCTTTAGCTATTGGCAACTTGTAATAATGGCCCTAAAACTATCTTTACAATCTGTAACCCGCTAGGAAGTGATTTACCTCACTCATATGTGAAGATTATCAACCGTGTTAATTGACTGGGATTCAAAAAATATCTGAGTTGTCATTGTACGGAAAACATTAAGCTAAGAACACTCGATGATATTGAATTTAACATTGCCAACCTTAACGAAAATATTAAACCGGCTGCTGTATAAAATCAGAGTTAAAGAGTGCACTTAACGACTCCAGAAGTTGCTGGCAAAAAACTAAATTTCTTAAAAATTATCTGGAAAGTCTTGAAAGTCACACCAGCATCTATTGACTCTTTATGGCGTGCTGCTAGAAAGCTTAAAAGACCTGTTGAGTTTAAACCACCTCTGGGCACGTCTACTGGAGGTTGGGCAAGAAGTGATACTGAAAAAGATAATTTGTTTGCAAATCATTTAAAATCCGTATTTACCCCAAGCACATGTACTGCTGCGGTTGATTTACCGAGTGTAGTCGCTCTAACCCCACGACCCTTAAAGTTTAAGATGCGTGACGTACAGAAACTAATTACTGAAATTAACCCGAAGAAATCTCTAGGTATTGATGGAATTAGTAACAAGATGTTGATGAATTTGCTACGTATTGCAATTAGAGTCCTTCTATTTATTTTTAATGCCATATTACGACTAGAGTATTATCCATACCACTGGAAGCTTGCCAATATCAAAATGATTGAAATATTTGATAATGGGTGCAGCCTGGACAATCAATTTGGTTTTAGAAGTCAGCATAGCTCCATTCAAAAAAAGCATAAAATTCGCAATAAACATTCTAAAGCTTTTTGAAAGTTATATTGTTGCCCGAAAGTTCGCTGTTGTGGAAGGAGACTTTATGAAAGTGCCAAAATCTCCCTCATCCGGTGTGCCACAGGGAGATACAGCCTGCCTTAGTATGCACGAAAACTCCCACGGGGCATCGCAATATCTTCAGGAACATATAACCCAGATGGAATAATGGTTAAACTTATGAAAAATAAAAGTAAACGAACAGAAGTGTGTTCATATCACATTAACCCTACGAAGAGGTAATTGTTCGCCCATTCGAATCAACAATCAATTTGTTCCTCAACATTCACAGGTGAAGTACCGTGGCATACACCTTGATCGACAGTTTATATTGAAACACCACATTGACTATAAGCTAACACAAATGGAAATAAAATTAACTCAGGTACATTGGGTGATTGGTAGAAATTCAAGCCTCAGTCTAGATTGTAAACTTTTGATATACTAGTTGCTTTTGAAACCTATATGGTGCTAGAGAATTCAACTGTGGGGCACTGCTTCAACTTCAAATGTAGAGAAAATTAAATAAAGGCAAAACAAAATTCTACAGTTAATATCGGCTCCATGGTACATCATAAATTAAAATTTACCGTCGTGATTTTTTAAGTATGCCACAAGTTACTGAATAAATTGTAAAGTACGGAGTCAAATATTTAACAAATCTCGAGTCTCATCCTAGTCCCCTAGCTCGTAATATCTTAAACTTTACTGGACACACCCGCTTAAAAAGAGGGTCACAGGGGTCTAATACTCAACACTCGAGATGAAACTGCTGGAAAATATTTTTTTTTTGCTTAGCACGACTCTTATGTATTATTAATTACTATCACTAAGTTTATGTCCGACACTGGTCGGGCCTAATAATCATATTTAAACTTGATAGATTTGAAAACTTGTTGTTAGTTCAGTATTTAAGATACAATAAATAAATGTATGCATTAAAAAAAATCTTCTTAGTGGGTTACAGATTGTAACGATCGTGGTAGAGTGCTCTGACGAGAGATCTAGAGAAGCTACAACGTAAATTAAATGCCTAGGAATATTTTTTATGATGCCCAAATCTATAACATCCGGAAGTTTTTATATGTTAGGAGGCCAGTAAGTGGGCTCCCCACTCGAAATGAAGTTCAAGCCCATTTTTGAAATTGTGTTGAACAGCGCTCGAAATTGCGCGTACTTTTTCTTCGTTCAAATTGATTTATTTTAAATTGTTGAAGCTTTCTTCGAATAAGAGGAAAGAAAATTTTCCTGGGAGATTTTATTTAAAATCAGGGAGTAGGGAAAATGTCCTTTTTCATAAATGATATATAATAAAGCTTTTTAGGACTAATTTTTTTTATATAAACTGCTTTTGAAACTTGAGAGTAGATATTTTTATATTTGCACAGCTGATAAACAGTTTGGTAACATATTTAAGTCCAATCAAAGACTCGAACCAGAATCATTTATGGAAGAACTCATTTTAATCTCAGTACTTCAGTAGTAACTTCCGTCACTGCCAAATGAACTACTGAACAGTAGTGGAAAGTGATATAATGACAACACTGTGCTAAATTTTATAAATTAAAGCGTTGTATTTAAAATAGACTAGTGAATGCAACTAGTGTCCAACAGATTGCTGAATAGGGCTAAAACACAAAAGTTTGTAATGAACTTTTACGTTCGTCTGGCTGTGTAAGTATATCTGCTGGTGTGTGTGTGTGTGAATGCCTTTAATCATGGTAGGAACACAATGTATGTTTGTGACTGACTGACAACGTGGTTGAATCTGTCAGTTTATGGATTTGCAAAAGTGAGTTAGTTTCTGCATGCATATTTGTAAGATAAAAAAGAAATTTTTAAATATTCAAATGCAGTAATGTTTATAAAAATGTCCTGCGGCCATTTCGTTCATATTCGTTCAATTTGCAGATGCAGACAGATTTAAAATGTGTGCGCTTCTCCGGCAGTCCATTTTTGGGTTCTGTTTGTAGTTATTTTATAGATGTTGTATTATTCGGTGCGCTTTTGTATTTGTGTAGAACAGCTTACTATATGCACATACATATGTACATATTTACAGATATTCATACACACATACATACATATGTATGTATGTATGTTTGTAAATAAATTTTTGTTTATAATAGTACGTTTGTATGTTTCCATGTCCATATGTCAGTATGTAGAAGTTGGGTGAATGTTTAAGCTCTTTATAAAGATTTCGTGCTACAAGAAGGAGTTGTATGGTTACGTATTTATGTACATGGATGTATGTACATATATATGTATGTAACCATATTGATCGTCGATGTACATAAGTATATTGTATAAATTTTTCCAAATATAATAAAAAAATAATAGCCCGAAGAGTTGCGTCCTCATAGTTGTTGGTCGATATTTGCAGCAGTTGCATAAGGCGGATGTTTACGGTACGTATATGGGGATTGTGTATTGCACCTTTAATCCGCTCAAAGAACATTAAAGGGGAAAAAAAACATCTACTAAATTCCTGAAAACAAGCTACAAAAATATTTACACAAACGTAAGTACATACATAAAAAACATACAACAATTCGTGACACTCAAATAAGTACACCTTGAAAGGAAATTCGTTCATACAGACAATCCTATATTTGCGTGGTAGGTACATACATACATACATACATATATATGTGCATACATGTCTGTGGCAATATGGCAAAAGGGCTTCGGCATTATGTATTATAATGAAATAATAAGTGACGAAATTTAACTAGGTTTTAACGACTACCTTCATACAATTTGACATTAAAAATTGGCTCATAACGTAGTTGTAACCAACAATTACATCGTAGCGTGATTTTTATGCTAACTTCATTCTAGTTTTTCATAATACGTAATGCCGCTTAAGTTTATTTCACTGGTTTTAAACTTTCAAGCCGATTACCAGAAATTTATTAATTTTACAGTTTAACTGGAAACTTCGTAGTTCTATTTAATTTGTTAGTAAAACGTAGTTTTAAACACTCACACTTATTTCAGTTGTCGACATCGATGTCACTTTAACAGAACACCAAAAAATTTAGGCTTGTTTACTCGCTCTCGAGAACAATTTTGTGCTACTGACAATCCCTGAGGTCTAGAAAATATCAGAAACCTGCCAACAGGAGTCAGTTGTTTTCAACAACCGGTACACAAGCCCCAAATTTTTTGGTATTGTGTTAAAGTGACATCGATGTCGACAACTGGAATAATGGTGATGTAAATGTTTTATTTGATCATTTAATTTGCTATTATTTTGTTATATTATGTTCTGTGCAAAAACGATTTTTCAGCTCGATCTTCTTTTTTATACAAGAATGTGGCTTACTCTACTTCTTTTATAGTTGGTAATGTAAAGAATGTGGGTTACACCACTTTTGCGCTGATAGCCTCAAATAGTTCATTAAATTAAAAATACACCGAATTCTAAGATAAATAAAGATTTTTCCATATGAGATCATAAGTTGAAAAAATTTAAGCAGCAATTCTTTGCGATAAAACATCCTGAAAAATCGTACAAAATAATTGAATTTTTCCCAAAAGTACTTTTAAATATAAACATTACAAGAATGCCATTAGCTCAAAATCAGCTTATCTCGACTTAAGAACTTTTCCTTTTTGCCACAGATATGTATATATGTACGTACATATATATCACTCATTTATTAAAACAACGTCATAACACAGACAACAAGTTTGCGAGAAAACGAAAATTTTATTTTTCTCTCGAGTGTGGATATTTAAGATATTTTTCATTGTGTGGCATTGCGCTCTCAACAAAAAACATATTAGCCCAATTCAGAGTCTTGTGCAAATGGTCTTGCATCGTAGCATGTGCAAAATGGTATAGTATATTGATACTCACCACTTAACAATTCTTAGTAGTGGTGAGTATCAATATACTATACCATTTTATGATACGATGCAAAACCATTTGCACAAGATCGTGAATTGAGCTAATGTGAACGGCATTGCAAATATTTTGCATACGACACCACAATATGGCAACAACAAATTTCAGTTGTGTACTCAGCATTATGCTGATGTAATGCCACAAAATGCCATAATATATTCACAGCGTAAGAATTCTTGTGTGTTAATCCCCGTACAGATATTTAGCTTACAAAAGTACTTGAGATCTCTTTGTAGACACCTGCGTGTTGACCATGAAACTCGTTTTCAACTTACACTCGTTTTCAACTTTCACTCGTTTTCAACTTACACTCGTTTTCAACTTACACTCGTTTTCAACTTACACTCGTTTTCAACTTGGTGCAAGTTTGCTTTAGCAAATGATTTTGATGGCTAGCAAGGTAAGGTTAGGAAGGGTGGTGCTATATCGCACCTCCGCTCGGAAATCCAATTGGGTCCATTGTGATTCCCTTCTATTGCCCATTAAAAAAGTAATATTTACCCCCTCCCCATTTGTACCCAGAAGTGACCTATTATCCGTCATTGACCCACTGAATTCCCATGATGAAGTTTACACTCCTGATATCCGTAATGCTCTCATAGAAACGTCTGCTCAGCCATCTAAACCTATGACGCTGCAGTTTCGGGCACTGACAGATAATATGTTCAATGGTTTCTGGTTCCTCTTCATCCTACAGAAATCTGGAGTGCCAGTTTCTCAAATGCTGGTTCTTTCTCTGACCGAGCAGTGAACGCGCAGTTTGGATCTTCCTGAGTCAAGTTGTGTCCACATAGCCCTCGAGACTCTACAAGCCTCCCTTCTTGGCAATGAACTGTTGGTCCTGCTTTTTAACCAATTACTGAGTTCCCTATAGTAATTATCTATCGCTTACTTCACCGATCTGTCACAATTCCCTAATCCAACGCCGAACCTATTTTTTCCAGCTCATCGGCAATTTCATTTCCCTCAACACTGCTGTCGCCAGGAACCCAACATAGTCTGACACTATGTATATATATCTATGAGCACGCAAGGTACTTTATATAAAATATGCATGTGATTTTTGTTATTGTTGCATTTTCGTAGAACTGGCTTTAAACGACTTTATAAATTCTGATAAAATTTTATCAAAAAATAGCAAATGGTGCAATTTGAAAAAATATGGGGTACTTTTCAATGAGAAATTCAGAATATACAAAAAGAAGATAAAGAAGGCTAAACGTAAATCCTGGACCCTTTCCTGTGAATAGGTAGACAGCGTTAGCGAAGTCTCCATAATCCAAAAATTCCTATGGAAAACCAATATTTAACCTGAAACACTTGTTAACTTGGATGGAAAAAGGGCGGAAAGGCGATGAAGGAACTATTAGGAATACTAATGAAGGCACGTTTCCAGACAGCAGAGTATGAAAAAGACACATCCCTGCAGGAGCACCACCACAACAAATATAAATATCACCACTCAAACGGTAACTAATGCAATTAGAAGCTTTTGGCTATTTGAAGCAACTGAGCCTGATGGTATTTTTCCGCTCAGAAAAGCACTTATATAATAGAAGATAGATTGGCTAATATCTTTACCACTTGCCCAACATGTGCATACACCCCAATGGCATGGAGAGAATTAAGAGTTGTCTTCATACCGAAGCAGGCAAAGCAAGCTATGCAATCCCAAAGCGTACAGACCAATAAAATTAACACCATTCTAACTGAAAACATTGGAACGAATTGTAAACACAAAATTGATGGAGAAAATACCACATTATATAATGAAATTTAAGCAACATGCCTTTATAAGAGGCAGGTTTGTTGAGGCAGCCCTGCAGTTTTATATCATGTTGGAATATTTTTTTAACTATATTCATTAAACTAAAAGGGCTTTCAACTATGTTTCGATCTCGAGTTTTATAGAGTCCCTAAGCATATTTGACATATGTAGATTAAGGAGTAACCGCCTGGATAAGTCATGTGCCTAACAGTACTTGCGAGGTAAATGATTCAGGAATGTGTATTATCTTCTTTATTGTGAGTAAACACCATACCCAGCCATCTAAAACTTATATCCGAAGAAGGATTCCACAACTGTTATGCAGACGACAAGACGATACACTGGCTTTACACGAGTGTGTTGCGACCAATCATAACATACTCATCTTTAATGGTTAATATAAAACCGCGAAAAAAAAATACAGGTGTATTAGAATCTGTGGTGCAATAATGAGCACACCAACAAAGGCAGGTTTGGCTACCACAATACTGATGGTAATGGGCAAATGCCTAACAGGAGAACATAGAACCATGTACCTTACCCAGGGGAAACATTACAACAGTCATGTGTGACAATACCCCCATTAGATATGTACGAAGTAACAGCAGCATCACAACGTCTGAAAGTATGGAATGGGATTGAGCAACAATAATAGGGAATAAGCCCGAAACTATCCTTCACACGGACGGGTAAAAAATTTAAAACCCACCGGGTTTTTTACGACATGAATCGTAACATTCGTAAATTCATACTTCAACCTTCCAGACTAAGATCACGGCTATAACGGAATTTATGATATATCTAAAGAAAATTTGCAAAGAACTTCTAATCCGTATATTTATGGATAATAGAAAAGCTATCGAAGGCTTAAGAAATCACAAAGTTCAATCATCGAGCGTCCTTCAATACAAAACTGAGATAAACTTTTATAGATATTGTAGAGAAATCGAGATAATATGGATTCCAAGACATCAGGGTGTCTCTGGCAACGAAGAGCCGGATAGGCTTGCAAATATGGCTCTGAATTTACTGAATGACGTGACATTAGAAAGCGCCAAACCTTTGAAGAATTTAAAAATGAGTTGAAGTAGCGGGCTGACGAATAAGATACTAGAGATTGGCAGAAATCTGCTGTTGGAAGAGTGATCGAAATTCTCTGGTGAAATCCATATCATGAAAGGACAATAGAGATTCTAAGTTTAAAAAGGCAAACTTTACGGAATTTGATCAGCATAATAACAGGACATTGAAAGTTAAAAAATCACCTAACTCGCATGGAAGTTGCTGATGTTAAAACATGTAGAGTTTAGCAGGAAGATGATTAAACTCTCGAGCACTACTTGCGTCACTGCTAACGTTCAGTCAAATTAGAAGACAAATCTTTCATCAGGCAAATAGTCCAGATATGGTATATCTTAGGGATTTAGACTGGAAAACCGAAGAAAATATATTGAGGAGACTAGGTTTCAGGTTTTCTTCTGAATTTTATAAAAAAAGGATTTCTTATTTATTGATTTTTTTTTCCTGTATGATTATGTGTAAATCATCTTCTTAATTTTTTTAATAAGGATATCTTCTTGATTATATTAGAAGATATCTTTATATTTCATATATGTACATAAATAGAAATATCGAAATTTTTTTCATGATCTTTTTAATTTTTGATTATGCATGTTTGTACAATAATTTCAACGATTATTTAAGCTGCCTGTTAGCCTATTGGTTGGAGAGCTTGTGTATCAGTCAGAAGGTTGCTGGTTCAACACTTGTCTCCTCTCAAGTAATTAATATTTATATTGTGAGTTAATTAAGAATGTAAAGAAGTATACTATATACATATACATGTATACATAAATAACATTTAAATATATGGTAAAGAATTTAAATGTAAATAAGTACAAGGATTAAAGACATACAAAAACTTTATTTTGTATTTTTTACTGAGTGTCGCGTAATAAAATCAAGAAGAAACCCTTTTCGAAAAAATCAATAAGATAACCTAATAAAACTCAATAGTTTCGTTCTTGATTTTTTCAAAAAGAGTTTCCTTATTAAAATAAAAAGAATTCCTTCTTGAAAAAAAAACCAAAGAGATATCTTATTAATTTTGTTCAATTTTATCAGGTATTTAATAGGCACTGTTTTCTCTGCAGAGTACACATGTGTACTACTCCTTCATTGATTTAAAACACTTAAGATATGTATGTATGTTTTGGATCTTTCAATCCGTTTCTGGAATTTTCCTCACTTAAAAGTGTACGAATGTAGCGTCCGTCGCCTGCGAATTACCCATACATGTTGTATATAAAAGCTCACTATAGTTTGTGTGCAGAATATTAAGGGTGGTGCAGAATATTAAGACTGTTGGTTGCGAAAAACGCGACTCACAAGGAAAAAAGTTTGGCGACCACTGTTGCACAAATGTTATACATTGTGTTGATATATGTACGTCTATTAAATTGTACTTTCACCATCCTGGAATCTTAAATACACAGAAAGCGCATAAATAGAACTCAAAAAACAACATGCAGGTAGTTTTTGACAAAAAGTCTACTAATAAAATATTTAATAACTCCGTCAATTTCTAAAGAATATTTTAACATAAGCCTGCGAATAAATCTTAATCTATTATGCTTTATGAAAAAAGTTAAAAATAGTATGGTTCCAATACAAAGAAAAAACTCCGTAAGAACAAATCCAAAGTAGAAAAGTGCAAAAAAACGGAAAAAAATATATTTGGTAAAAAAATACACACATATATCTGAAATTTACTGAAACTAAAATATATATGGTTCGAAAGGTTTAAGTCTCTTATTATATATAAAACTGTTTATAAATCTAAAATAGGTTGATATTCAACTTAGTTAGAGGTTGATAAGTGCCTACGGGTACGAAAACCGCTTTTTTACACGTAACTCAAGATATTGGGGGTGTTTGGAAAATTTAAAATACAGATTGTTGTTATGCTCGCCAACAGGTTCCAGAAAAATAGTAACACGTTCCAGGTATTTTGATTTCATTAAAGTGTTATACCTTGCTAATTAATTTAAAATAACATTCGGAAGAACAATTGGGCAAAAGTAGATAAATCGTCTCACAAAAAAATCTAACACAGTTTTTTGACAAATCTTCATTCAATAATGGTGTGAATGAAATTTATAATTTTTATAGCTTTTGCTATTTATTGCGCGATCCAGGAGTTAAGACGTGATTTTTGTAACAAAAATAATCGACACTATTACAGTTATAAATCCGTTTTTGTTTTGATTTCTTTGTACTTAAAAGCAGAGTACGAAAATAAACGAAACAAATTGTTTGATTTTGTTTTGTTTCGTTCTTTGAAGTGAGTGAAACAAAGAGAAAACAAAAAACAATGAGAACGATTGCTCAATTTCTTTTTGTTTTGCTTTTGCACATGAGTACATACCAAAGAACACAGCCGCTTGGCTCTAAGCCGGCTAACAGCCGCCACCGGCATCAAACAATACATTAATTTAGTCGTACACCGCTCGAAAAGAAAATAATGGGAAATAAATGGAAACGTTTTGAAATATTTCCAGAGAATTTGACATCATCATATAATATAATTATATTGCATTGTTATTTCACACATGAAATTTGTTTTATATAACTAAACACAAAAGCTATAGCAGTGTGTCCTAAGACACCTCTCTTCTTTTTTTAATACACAGTCACATGGAAAAACATATAAGGGCAGCGAGCTTTTTCAAAAACACCAAAGTTCGGGGGCTGGTAGCGACCCCTAAACCTTTATAGAAAATTAAAAAAAAAAATTATGAGTAATTTTTTCACGGTGCTTAATACGAGTATATATTCTGGTTGCCAATAACAAAATCCAATGTTTTTTTATGAACCATCCTAGAGATTTGCCTTTAATGCAATTTGTTCGTTATAAATTATTAGATGTAATTTGCCTTACAGAGCGATACGAGCTTTAGCTTAATCACATGCTCGAATTTTGAAAGATTGTATCTTTAAAATTCTTGTAAGGAAGTCACATAATACAATTAATTGTGTGTGATAATTTTAAATAAATGCTTTGGCAGATAGAAGGAAATACTTATTAATTTATTTTATCTGTATTTACTTGTAGCTTGTTTTTGTAAGACGTTGACAGCAGGGTTGTCTGATATGGCGATTTCTCGCCAAACGTGGCGATTTTTGGTGTTTGGTGTCTATTTTTTTAACTAAATTGAACTTAAAATTATTTTTTTATATGAAGGAGTAGTTTCAAAAATATTACACCAAAACTCGTCAGCAAGAAATAAAACAACTTGATTTTTGTGATTTTTCTTATTTCTTTGAATTTGGATGAGAAAAAATTGCAAGAAATAATTTGTAACGTTTTTATTTCTACTTTTGGCGATATTCTGCTAAATGTTTTTACAATTATTTTATAAAAATTTATATCAAAAAAAGTGTTGTACAAAAACAAAATTTATTATGAAATATATATCAAGCAAAATTACATAAAATTGATTTTGGGGACTTTTGGCGATTGTTACAATCAATTTGGCAAAATAGCTCAGAAAAATCTGACAACCTTGCCCAAACAGGTTGTTACACTTGCTTTCTTTAGTTTTAACAACCCGCGTAATTCGAGTGCTACCTGTATGCATATTTATCGATACATAGATTAAAAATGAACACATATACATATGTACATACATGCCATCGAGAGTATTTTGCACAATCAATTTCACAAAATTACAGTAACAAATGTACCAAAAAGTGCATAAGTATTTATGTACATACAAACATCTATCCAACATGCACTCGCGTAAAATTTACATTAGACCAGCCCTTAGTTCTTGGTGTAAAATTTACACCAAGAGAAAGTTTCTCTTCTTTAAACGTGCGGTGTCTTATATGTATGTACATGTGTATATTATGATGATTTTTGTGAGTAGGAATGTGGATAACATTGATCTTCTTCACCAGTTTTAAAAAATCATTTCTCATATATATACACATAATATTAAAAATCAATTTATTAAAAGAGTTTGAAAATAAAACTTCATTACTCGTACATACTCGAGTATAATTAGGAATTAATTATAAAGTACTCCAAGTATATTTGGACCATTCTCTGTGGTCCTACGCACTTTACCACTAAATATACTAGCAACACATAATTTCCTATGCAATTTTTAAGCTTCTGACAATCTGAAAATACATTCCAAGGAAACAATGATGTTATATATCACTACTGGCCACCAATAGAAATGTATTAATTTTCATCGAAAATTACACGAACACATTTGTTTAAGAAGCCGATTGAAGTTCGGCATCCTGGTGCCACTTTAGCCCGACTGTTTTCAGTATTCTTCTACGTTAAAACTTATCATCTCACATTTGGTCATATTTAAATACTAACTTTTCTATACAATATAAAAGATGCATTATTTTTAAGCATTATTTTTCTGTTTTCTGTTCTCTCTATTTACGCACTTGTAGTCGATTTAATATTCAGAATATTTTTATAGATGCTGCAGTTTGTGCTGCCTAATAAGCATAATTTGAAATTAATGCGTCTGCTTGCATTTTGCGTGTTTTTACTTTTAGCTACACGCATTCATAGTCGTTTGACGGCCAAATCTCAAAGAGTACTTAAAACTATACTTTTATCATTCTCTGGTACTAATATGAAAATAAAAACGAAATTATTGCATTCTACAATAAATATCAATGTACCAATTTCAGTTGACAACACTTCAAATTGTGCTTCTTGATCTGCTGTTATTTAAAAGAGCTTTAATCATCCTTTCAATGCCCCGTGAGGGAACTTCTTTAAAAATTTATTAACGAAAATTGTTTTTGATTTTGAAACCGGTCTAATGTAAAATCTTATGTTTCTTTATATTTTGCAGCAATGCGAGTATGTGCATTATTTTATTGATGAGATCAGCGGAAACATTTGCAAACATTTGCAGCTGTGCAACAAATAAGATGCAACAAAATACACATACAATATATATACATATATATATATATATAAACATTAAAATGTATGTATGTGAACATATGTATGTACATATCGAATGCCCCTAATTCGTGTTTTCACGAAATTTAGTTTTTCAGTGATTTCAATACATTTACAAATACAAATACACTTCATAACAAAAATGTATTGCAATAGTATGAAATATAACGCTTGTACAAGTAGTTTTAATGTTTATTATTGTGTTTTTAACTTCTCCTGTAAAGTTTTGACCAACGATATACAGACATACATACATAGTATATAGTATTTCTATATATATAAATATTTACATACACATAGATATGTATATGATTATGTGCGCCAACATACACTGGGCTTTTTTTTGATATAAACTAAAACCGTCGAAATTTATTTGTTTCAACATTTACACATTCTTAAACTGTTGTCTAAATGGTATGTACATATTTTTTAAACTTTTTTCGCTTTAAAATAAATATACATAAATAATACACATGTCTATACATATACGAGGTCTGATCAAAAAATAACCGTTATTTTCAATTTTTTCAAAAAGTATTTATTTATTCATTAATAACTATCTTGTCCCCTTCAAAGTAATCCCCCTCACATATAATACACTTATGCCAGCGTTTTTTTCAATCCTCGAAACACTTCTGAAACGCGCTTTTTGGTATCCCAACAGCTCCTGTTTCGATTTTTCTTTTATGTCCTCAATCGTAGCAAAACGCTTTCCTTTCATCGGTGTCTTCAGTTTTGGGAAGAGGAAAAAGTCAGCGGGGGCCAAGTCCGGTGAATACGGTGGTTGAGGCATGATAACGGTTTTGTTTTTCGCCAAAAACTCACGCAAAAGCATCGATGTATGAGCTGGTGCGTTATCATGATGCAAAATCCATGATTGTTTTTTCCACAATTCTGTGCGTTTCTGACGAATTGCTTCGCGCAAACGGCCATTGCAGTCGAAGAAAATATTGAGCAAAACCTTCACATTTGACCGAACTTGACAACCAGGACGAGCATCGTCATTGACATCTTCTCGGCCTTCCTTAAACCGGTTATACCACAATTGAACTTGTGTTCATAGTAGACTCGCCAAACGCCACAGTCAACATTCCTTGCGAATTTAATTTAATTTTTTACACAAAACTTAATACAGTTTCTTTGATCCATTTTTTCGAATAGTAAAAAATCGAAGAGCACACCAAAACACGACTAACCTTTTTATCTATCAAAAACAAACTGGCATTCCAAAATGGCTGATATTGCCAACATATATAACAGGCATGTGTACCAACATAACAGAAAAAAAATGCGAAAATCGAACATACTCACGAAATTTGAAAATAACGGTTATTTTTTGATCAGACCTCGTACTGTATACTTGTGCATGTACATACGAGCACAAATTTTGAATTCATTTGCCAAAAAATACTATTATTCTTATTGAGATGCCAGGAGAAGAAGGTATGTAAGTATTTACGTGGCTTCTTAATCAATTCCTAGAGAAATTTGAATAGTAATCATTTGGTAACAAGTAATTACAATTGGCGGGTTTTAGGGGAATAAAAGAAAGCAATTACATATCATGTTCCTTTCTTTACATGTTTATTCCAGGAAATTAATCTTTAGTTTTACTGTGGTAGGTATAGGTTTATTTCAAACTTAGGTATTTTTATTTTTTATATTTTTATTTCATAAATACTTTACAAAGTAACTTTGCAAGGTATTGTTGCACAAATATGGGCGAGATAACTAGACCATATGTATATCCAAGATATTATTAACAGTGTTTTAAAAAAGTTTGTGACTGACTACACACCACCTTTGCCTTCACTTAGGAAGTAGCAAAGTGGTTGTTAAAGAAATTCCACAAAAGAACCGCAAGAATATACGGTTATCCGTGGTAGATCAGCTAACCAGTGCGAGCGAGACGAAAAACTCTCGAAGGCCAAACAACGCACACAAACCTGACCGCACTTAAGAAATAATTACGATGACGCTAGAGCTGTGCTTTAGCCCAGAGCTGTTTAACGTCGAAACTTTGGTATTTATTTTAAGTTTTTTACGAAAAATTTGAATGTTGAGTCTCATCTCTCAGCAAATAAACAAATATATTCCCCCATAGCCGCCCACGATGATAGGGGTATATTTCCGCATCCCATAGTTTTAGACATTTTTTAAATTAATTATTAAGAAAAATATAAAAAAATAAATTTAAAAAATAGTTATGAAGAAATATTGCCAATATAGTATACATTCATATGTAATTATGTCATAAAACATAAAAAACATGATTTACATCCAGATGCTTGACTTCACAAATATGTAAACGTGACTGTTCGAAATTTCGAACGCTGGCGCTTACTAAGCGCCGCTTATCCTAGAGTTACTGACTGATGATGACACTTGAATGATATTTTTTATTATTTCTATTATATTTAACGTCACATTTACACATGAAAGTAATTTCTTGAAATTTTTGTATACGTATTATGAATAAAAATTTTAATGAAATAAAGGACTTTCATGAAAATTCTTGTTCGTTTTCATAGGAAAGTGAAAGCTCATTTTAAAAATGTCGTCGAAACGTAAAGTTGCTAGAAATTGTTTTGTTTACAACTTAATTATAGTTCCCCAGAATATTCACAAATTCATAGGGCAATAAATTGGGAATAAGTATTATTGTAAATATTTTAATAATATTATTGTTTTAAAAGGTCATGATTTGTGTTCTTCATGTATAAGAGTATTTGAAGATACGATATTATAATTGTTTCAATATTTATACAAAATAAGCATAATTTATTAAATCTATTTGCCAATATCCTGTACATTTGTACAAATCTTTAAAGGGGCTAAAGGCCATTTTCACAACGATACAAAAGTAAACTTTAAGAATTTAAAACCAGCATTTTGTATTGAAATCACGAGTGATCACGTGTCTTGTGTCAGTTCCATTTCCTGCCGAAGTGTTTTTTACCATTTTTTATAATTTTTTTTAAAGAAATTGTGAATTTTAATCAAAAATAATTTCTTAATCGGGCTCAAGTTCAGTATTTTCAATTCTTATGGAATGAAATATTTTTATTAATTAATGTGATTTTCTAAAGAAAAGATTAAAATTCTAGTACAATAATGAGTTAATATGTATCACAGAAATTGTGAATATTTCATATTTCATGTACAAGTAAATAGTGAATTTCGACTTTTTTGTTTTGTTGGTTTTATATTGGTTTTTGTTATTGATTTGTCTTTGTATAGGTAAGTATGAGTGCACGTAAAAAGGTTTTGTCTATGACGGATTTGAATGTAGGTGGCAGGTCAACAAATAGGTCACCATGGCAACAAATTTCGATCAAGTCTTGCCTTTGGGTAATGTCCAACGTTGGAAAAAAGCGTCGACTTCAAAAAAGAAGCCAGAAGCTGGCAAATACGTTCAGTTCAATTATGAATATTCCCAGGGAATAATCCTCCTATTCTAAATAGCCGGAGAATAAGCAAATACGGGAGAGAGTAAAATCTGGATCAGCTATTTAATATTTATATATTTTTCTGCACTAACTCAAAAGTTCAGCAATAGAAATTGAATAAAAATTTTATGTTTTCATTGCCAATAATATTGTGTGTTAATATAAATATATTTTTTGCTTAAATAAAAAATAAAATAAACTGCGTAACCATATACAAGCATGCGGAATAACTTTATGCTGAGAAAGTGGAGCTAAAACTGCCCAGGTGCAGATGCGAATGGATTAAATTTCCAATGACTGTATGTACAAAGGAAATTGTAAATTGTATAGTTTTTCTTATCGGTCTTGATATTAGAGGGAAACAAATCTTGAATTTACCTGCTATGTGAACTTAAAGGAGACATGCAATTTCTAGCGTTTTAGTATTTTCTCTAAAGGCAGAAGTAGTTTATGTTTTTGAAGTTGATGTGCGCAGGGCTGGAATAAAAATGCCTAAGCCAAGAGGGAAATACAACATTCTGGTGATTATTTAAACTTTTTTTTCTAAATAAATGCGTATACAATTGTTTTACAACATTTATTAATTTAATTTTTTAATTTTTGCATTAATTCCCTTCAAAATGTTTGGGGAGAAAACTTTCAAAAAATTCTCCCTCTCCCTCATATTTAGAATACCTACTTTTTTCACGGGGAACTTTTAATTCATAATAGGAGGAATGGAAAAAGGGAAAAAACTCAAGGGGAATTGCTGTTCAGAATTGGGCTGGTTATGTATGGTCAACCAGACATGTTATATAATTATAACAAGGTCATGGGAGCTGTGGATTTGCACGACAATGCAATCCAGAACTACCGAATCAATATACATATGTACGTGGAAAGAGATGGTATTGGCCTTTGTAGTGCACTACTTTGAATTCATTAGTACTGAATGCTTGGACATTGCATTGCTTGATTGCAAAATACAAAGTTGAGAAACATATGAGTCAAAAAGAATTCAAAATCTTTGTAACAGAAGCTCTTCTTTTGGCTGAAAGGAAATAAACTACCGATGATGATGATATCAACGACAAGGAATATCGACCACCAAATCTTCCTAAAATAGATGGAAAACAGAAATCTCAAAGAAAAACATCATCGTTGTCAAGTGAAGGGCTGTAGTAAGCCCATAATTTATATGTGCGCGAATGTAATGTTCTTTTGCATACGAAATGTTTCAAGTAAAAAAATAATTGAAACCATTTTTTCGCAACTTCTCTTTCAGCTGCTTCTTTTTATTTTATGATTTATCTCAATTTAAATTTAATAAAGTATAATTTTAGCAACAGTTTTTGTACCATTTGGTTTTCTGGAAAAATTAAAATTCGGAACATTTTATTTATCAGATTTTTGAAATCAGTGGATACTTATTACCCTAAAAAAGTATTTTTGGATCAGCAATTCTAATTAACTCAAGACTCAAGCATTATATCCTTGACATCGTTTGTGAAAAATATATGCCAGCAACGAATATTTTCGTAGAAAATTTTTGTTCCTCCCAGATTTTCAGTAACCGAAGATCAGTATAAGAAGTTTTATGCTATTAACACTATATTTCTGTTTTCTAAGGTGCAGAAAATATCATGCGGTTGTTAATAGCAGTCAGTTGTTTTAGACAACGGGCAGACATGCCTCAAGTTTTTGGTATTGTATTGACGTGACGTCGATGTTGACTATTGGAACAATGGTGAATATCACAAAAAAGAAAAAGTGATACTTTTAATGAATTTCTTATGTGTAAAGGATTTTTCAGTAACATACATATCTTAATCTAAGCCTAAGCTTCACCTACCAAATAACTAATAGAGATCATATAACTGCTAACATTTTGAAAAAATTCACGTTTTGAGATATGAGACTGTTGTATGTATGAATTTATGTTATTTGACTCCTTTTTTATTATTTCTTTTTATATTTTATTGATTTTGTTTTAATTAATCGGGGGTGTCATAGAAATTAAGCCGCTTTTGCTGATTGTCGGTTTTGTAAACCAATATTGGATTCATTTGGTGTCATGAAAACAAGTCGGTTTTGTTGTTTTCGAATGCAAACATGTTCGGTGTTCGAATCAGATTTTTTATGTTTTTTTTGTTCATTTGTTTAAGTTTTCTCAATTATGGTATTTGCGCTAAAACATTCTTTAAAATTGTGTTTTTTTTAACAAAAATCAAATTATAGAAAAGAAATAAGAAGTGGTAATTGAGTACCAAGTGGATACCAAGCTATGCAAATATTTACTGCTGCAAAAATCACTTCCGAGTCTTGAAATTTATTAAAAGTCGCTTAAACTCTAAATAGGCTGAAATTTGGAATAAATAATGCAATATTGGAAACAAACAATAAACTAAAAATTATTAAACTCGTTAAAACTAGCAAAATATTACGAAAATTCGCAAAAGCTTGCAAATTTTAAATGTTGAGCTACTAAGTAAAAATGAAAAATTACATCTTTTGCAAAAATAACAGAAATTTGCGAAAAATTGCAAAATCTTAAACCAGCCATAATTTTATTAAAACTTGATGTAACCCTAAGGAATGCTAAAAAATTCGGTATAAAACGTGAAAAAGACAAAAATTTTCAAAAACTTGCTAACAGCAGAATAATAAAAAAGTCTAATTACTGTTAAGAAGCAGAATACTGGCAAAAACTCGCTTTTATCGCGAAATAAACCTTAAAATGGATTAGAAATCTTCAAAACTGTTAAAAATAAAATTTCCGTTATCGCAATAAATCACAAAAAATTGCTAACATCGCAGAAATTGCAATGAACTGTTGGAAACGATTCTACCATATGTCTGTTGAGATGATGTACTCAAGTTTACGGAGCGCATAATATTTCCAGAGTGGGTGCAGCTTTAAATGAACTCTAACGAAAAGCTATTTTTATGCCTTCTCCTATTGAAGATAAAAATACAAAAATATACCATTTTTGACCAATTTATCAACTTTAATTTGCTTGCACGTTCCTTAAAAATCAATCTGTTGAAAAACCAAAATGAAAAATGGATCTTTTAGCTACTTTATTTATTTCCAAAAAATAAAGCTGTAAGCTGCTTGGTTTATTTCTAATAACAAAGCGACAACATTGGTTTCTATGACACCTAAAATCGACACTAGTTCGTGTTCGAACAAAAAACCGACAACATTGGATTTCATGACACCAAAGTATATTTTTTGTCGGTTTGGTTTGTTACATCTCAAATCGTTTGTTTATTTTGAAACAAAAATTTGAAATTATATTTTGAGCTCTACACTCTAAATTCTTCTTTTTTTAAACGGATTAGGGCCGTTAACAATAAAATATTTAAACTGCAGTTAACAATAAACTTAAAATTTAAACTATAGTTTGTACAAAGTTGTTAACACATAATTCAGTTATTTTTTAACTTTCAATTTATATTTAAAAATTTTAGTTAAATTTAACTGAAACAATTTATTAGTTTAAGTTTTAACTAAAGGAAAAAATATGTACATATGTATATATAATTACCGAACCCATTTTTCTCTATATTTCATTCTGCTTATTTGCGTATTTGATTATTAAAATTTCCAATATATAATGATTCAAATTAATTCTTTTTTATACGAGTACATCCATATGCTGACTTTTATTTTTTAGTTCATTCAAAATAATTGATAACAGCAAGTTAAGTAATTTTTGCTTTTTTGTTAACGAATATTTTAAACTATCAGTTAAAACAAAAGTTTAAGCTGACTGTAAGTTAGTGAACTTTCAAATCAAGTTAGTATAACTGAACTTCGTGTTAATGGGGGTTAATGTATTCAAATTAAAAAAATTTTCCATGCTTTTTTACCCTACTGTCGTATTTTATTGTTTTTTCGATTTTTAGCCTTTTTGCAACAGCTTAATGTAGTTTTGCTCTTCCTAGAGATACCAACACTGTCGACAGCGTTCAACCACGCTCTCCATCGAGTTACTATAGGCTGTGGGGAATTCGTATCCCTGAATATATTTTTAATACGGAACCGGTAAAGAACGAAAAAAAATACACAAAAATTTTTGGGCTTAAAAGGGCTTTTATCAAATGCTTTTTTTGTATTGAATTTTTCAAATGAATTTGATTTTCATCCCAGTTGAAATTGTTTTCGTTTTCCTCTTTTTTGTTCTTACACAGTCGTAAGAATTGCAAAAATACTTTGCAACTAATCAAAAAACATGAAAAAATTAATTATTATTATTAAAATTATACATTTATAATGAAATATGCAAAATTATGTATTTATTTTGAAATATGCAAAAATATGCATTAACAAATCGATGCCATTTTGTCGCAAATTTGTTGGTTCGCAAAGGTATTTTATTTACCTTGAACTACGATCAACGACAGAAAACATGTATTTACATGAAAATCCTTTCCCTACTTATCACGTATGACTTTACGATGCCTTGTGATTCATTTCATAAAACAAACAACGCGTTGCAACGTACATATACATACATACATATGTATGTATGTATGTATACATACATATGTATGTATGTATGTATTGAGCAGCTCGTTACATAACCCTACCATTTACACATGAAACTAATTTCCAACTTTACTTTTCGACGACATTTTTAAAATGAACTTTCACTTCTCTATGAAAATGAACAAGAAATTTTCATGAAAGTAATTTATTTCATTAAAATTTTTATTCATAATACGTATACAGAAATTTCAAGAAAACACTTTCATGTGTAAATGTAGCGTAACTAAATAAAAGTATGGTTGAACAACAACAAACAAACTGTTTTCTAACTTTTTTAAATATCCTACCTACCTAGTAATTAGAAAAGAAAATACAGTCCGAATAAACATATGCTGTCCTTAAACTTATTTACTACTCAAATTAATGAATCAGATCATTCATTTACACAAATATTTTTTTTTAATATTTTTTGCATTTGCAGACAGTAATTATGGTGAAGTTTAAAGTTAAGTGGCATGAAGAGGCAATAACAGCTACAACTGGTTTACTTATGTATAAAAATTATGGTGAAAAGGAGTCCATTAGGTTATAAAATCATCATTGCGTGCGGCGCCTTATTTGAAGCGATCAACTTAATTTCAATGTGAGAAAATTATCAATGCGTTGGAGTTGAGTTAAAATTTTAAATTGCCACATTTAAGTGGAAGTTCACATTGACATATGGGCAATTCCCAGGCGGCGAACGCGACATTCTTACACTTTGAATTGAGCAAAAAATAAACAAGGAATGGAAAGATCCAATAACAATAACATATAACAAATGCTTATTTACTGCTGAAAAAAATTAATAAATATTGAGTTTATGCGATGGATGAGACATTAAGGTATAAGTGAAAGCCAACTCCGTTCTCCTTCTTTTGTGCTAATGCTTAAGGTTATTGTTAGTAGAAAATTTGTATATTACAAAAAAAAAAAAAAATATGCCCATTACTTTAAATAATCGCTAAAAAAAATTACAATCGCATATTTCGGTAAAAAAATTTCGAAAATTAAAAATGCTTTTACATTTATAGAGTATAGACTTTTCAGCTTAGTTATTAAAAACAAAACAAAAATTTTTTAGCAAAAAAAATTTTTTTTGTTGGTTGACTTTTTTTATGGAATTACCCATATGTATGTATATGTACATATGTATGTATGTGTGTACATATCTACAAATAAAATGCAGTCAAAATAAGACCAAATAATTTATCAACAACAAAAACTGACCAACAGGACTACATAATTGTGGAAAGAAAACACAAGCAACAATAAAAAGCAAAACGCAAATATAAAACGGACAATGAAATCATTAAATATTTGCTAATTATTGTTTTTCATCTTAAGCACTCACATCTTTCTTGGACATACTAAGATACTCGCAATTCCAAGACTTTAATTTTTTCCTTACCCTAAATTGTATGGTGGGTCGTTGCACCCATTCGACGAGTCCTTCCAAAACAATGTGGCCACTAATCGTGTTATTGCATTTTACGATCAATTATGCGAAACATGAAAGATTTTGATAAAAATAAACAATAAGTTTATTTTTTATCGCAGTTAATAGAGACAGACTGATTTAATGTTTGGTCATGGCACATAGGGGCCGCGGTTAAAAAAATAATTTCAAGAGCATAAAATTCTACACCACTATGTAAAAAATAAATGTCATATCGGCAACGGTGCTTTGTTCCATAGACAAAAATACAAAATATTTATAATCATGTCTTATATTGTAACAAAAGCTATGCTATTCGATAGGTAGCAATCCAATTCAATTGACCCCGCCAGAGGGAGTAAAAGTCGATGAATTTTGTGCCTTAATTACTAAGCAAAAATTTTAGTTTTGACCGTTTCATTCAAACAATTGTATTAATTTCAGTTTTTTGAGTAGAAGATTAAAATTGCGATTTTCTGATAGCTAGGAGTGTAAAAAATAATAAGTTATAAATTTGAAATTTGTTTAAACTGATTTTTTTTTGCATAAAAAAACTCTTATTATTCAACTTAAGACTAAAAAACGTTCAAGTTTAATGGAGTATTAAAAAGAAACAAAAAATATGATATTTTGGTTTTTTTCTGTTTTTGTTTAAATGTTAGATTTTCTAAAATATTGCTAAAAAAAATTTATGAAAATTTTACAAGCCAAATGTATTGATTTTTGGTTCGAATTTCTCGACTTTTCAAAGAGATTTAAGGAAAAAAACTAAAAACATTTCAAAAATTTAAATGATTTAATGATTTACTCCTTTATTTGTTCACATATTTTACAATATTATGTATTGTATACTATACTAAACAAAATATTCACGCAGATTATAGGGCGTTAACGAAGTCTCTCCATTTACTTCTATCTCTGGCTAACAATTTAACTTGATTCCAAGAAAGCCCTGCTGATTCCTATTCAGACTTGATGCCTCGTTTCCAGGTGTTTCGTGGTCGCCCTTGACGCAGCTGGCCCTGCGGGTTCCATTCCAAGGCTGCTCTGGCTATCTCAAAATTTGGGCGTCGTAATATGTGGCCAATCCAAATCCATTTTCTTTTTAGTATTTCGTCGCCGACGGGAATACAGTTTGCCTCCTGCCATAAAGTCTCGTTAGAGACTTGGCCAGTATATTTTCAATTCTGCCTGAGACAGCGACTTACAAATGTTTGGAGTTTACTTTGCATAGTTTTAGTGAAACTCCATGTTGTGCAGCCATAGAGCAACACCGACGTAACACAGTATTTCAATATTCTCAGTTTTTATTTCTTTAAGATATTGTTTGACCGCCATATTTTGTGTAGATTAAGAAATGCCACCCGCGCTTTATTGATACGATCAAATATATCTTCCGTGGATCCGCCATCTTTGCTTATCTTACATCCGAGATAAGTGAAAGTTTCAACGTCTTTGATTATTTTACCGTCTATTATTAGAGGTGTTGTCACTTGGGTACCACTATGCATAACTTTTGTTTTATCGAATTTTATTCTTTATTTATTCAGTCCCACTTATTTTACATTTTCGGCAAGTCTTTTATTTTCTCCTCGATATCCGCCAGTCGGTGTGCCATTAAGCAAGTGTCGTCAGCATAGTCTATGTCATTTAAATATTCTGATATATTCCAGCGAATGCCGAAAGAAGCTTCGATATTTTTTTTTTCATCACAGCATCAAGCAATATCAGGAACAAAGAAGGTGATAATACACAACCTTGTCGTACTCCAGTAAGGGTGTTAAAGGGACTGCTATGCTTTCCATTGAAACGAACCCTGTATTGCGCATCTCTATACAGCTCACTATCTTCTCTGGTATTCCCTTCCTTGTTAGTACCGCCCACATGGAACTACGATCTACCGTGTCGAAGGACCGTTCAAAGTGAGCAAATAATCAATATATTTGCGTGTTGTATTCAACGGATTGCTCAATGAGTATGCGCAATGTGTTGACGTGGTCTGTACACGATCTTCCAGCTCTAAATCCAGCTTGTTCTTTCTTACAATTTCATCTAACACTGGACTTATGCGTTTAAATATGAGAGATGCCATCACTTTACCTATAGAAGTTAACAATGTAATTCCTCTCCAATTTTTGCATAATGACAAATCACCTTTTTTCGGAACAGTTACAATTACTCCTTCTTTCCATTCACTTGATATTTGATTGTTAGCCCAAGCATGGCGAATCAGAGATGTGATGAACTGCGATATTGCGGTGGAGCCGTACTTTAATAATTCTGCTCGAATATTGTCCGATCCAGCTGACTTACAATTTTTCATGATTTCTAATACTGACGCTACTTCCTTAAAGGTTGGTGGTACTTGGTATGTTTATCGTAACCGAAGGCTCGTTACTGCTTATGCCAGTCTGATACGTGAAGAATTCACGCCACCTATTAAGCTGCTCATCAGGAGTTGTAAGATCTGAGCCATCACACGCTTTTAAAGACGACGTCCCTCCAATGCTACGTCCACTGAATTGCTTAAAAGCCATATGTACGCCTCGAAGATTACCGGTATTCGCGGACTTTTCAACTTGTTCGGCTACACTGTTGAAGTATTTTTCTCTATCTACTGTTTACAGTAAAAGATAATAAATAAAACATTTTAATGAAAAAAGGGAAAGATTTTTACACTACAAGAGGGCGCTGAAGTCACAAATTAGGTAGTTTTTAATTTTTTTAGAAAATTAATTGGAAAATCTTTTTTTTTTTTTCAAACAAGAATAAAAATTTTTTGATTTTTTTTGTAGCGTAGAATATTTCCTATATAATGCATATACATTTTGTGTCATAAAGTTGCTTTCCAATAATTTTTCAGTGCTTTAACTAGCCGTTCACACGAGCAATAATCTTGGCAATTATTGCTGTGGCAATTGTCAAATTCGATTGCCGACACAAGATATCAGCGTGTGGACCGTATACATATGTGTTCAAATATATATTAAGCAACAAATGTTAAAATACATTGCTGAGCAATAATCTCTTAACACATGCTGTCAAATTAAAACAATATTAATATTTTTTAAACAAAAAAGTAAGAAAAATTGTTTTAAATAAATAAAATAAAAAAAAGTTCAATTTAAAATTAGCAAAAAATCTAATTAAAGATAATTCAGGTATGTATATGCTAAAAAAGCAAATATATACATCATTGTACACAAGCAATTTGATGTCATTATTCTGCCGGCATTATTGCTTGTGTTAAGACAAAACAAATTGCTCGTGTGGTCGTAGTGTAATTGACTTAGAGTGAAAAAATTCCTAAAATTTGATTGAATTTATAACAAATAGAAAAATATGGTCTTCTGGGGTTTCCTTGTTTTTCAAGTCTAATAGCGTCATCTATTAATTGGGGAAAAAAAGTTATAAAATTCATGCCACAACTTAAAAACAAATCAATTCAAAAATTGCATATCTTTCTTTTTCTACCCACGTTTCAATAGCTTACAAAAACTAGTAAATAACAAAGGTAGCTTCTCCGCATGCCACAGTCAACATTCGGAATGCATCCGCGCACTTAATTTCGTCTTTCACACAAAATTTGATACAGCTTCTTTGTTCCATTTTGTTTAATAGGTAAAAATCGAAGACGAGCCAAAACATGTGCAAGCAAAGCAGCTGTCAACAATTCACTGAACATTCAAAATGGCCGAAATTTTCAGTTTAAGTAAGAGACATGAGTACCAACATAACGCTATAAAAAAAATCTAAATTCGAATATACGTAACCCGTGAAAATTAAAAATTTGGCGATACTTTTTGAACAGACCTTGTACAAGATGCAAATATACGCGATAAAGTAAAATTGTTTCACATGTCTTTGTGAATGAAAATTTAGCAGAAGTGAAATTAAAACCTTTATTGAATATCTTCACGGAAAGTATAACTCAACACTGTAATACGTCCGAAAAGGTGAATAATTTCACATTAATTTGCCATTCATGGATGGCATCTCTGGCCATAGCCAGTATAAGCAGAAATTTGAAATTCTTTCAGATGTATTTATGATTTTTACTGCATTTGTTCCATTAAGGTAATACAAAATTTTATTTCATTATTCATATTGTAAAGGATGGTAATAACAACATCAAGGAAGATTGTTGTTGAAGAGAACATCTATCTACTTATTGGCCTGCAGATTAAGGTTATTTTAGAAAGAGAGAATCGAAATATAAGAAATATAATTGCAAGATAATATCAACGAAAATTAATAACTGTAATTTCTCCAAAGTTTCAAATACGGATACTTATGAATACCGGTTTTAAGTACTTCACTGCTTAATAACATATTTCGAATGTTTATTGCACATTCCTTACCGAATTCAATATAAAATCTGGCGAATTGGTAATTCTTAATAAAATATAATAAAATGTTTATTAGAAAAACACAGAAAATATAAAAAAGAACTTGCTTAATATTAGATCAAATTAAGTCTCGGCATGGTAATTTCATTGACGGAAACACTGATAGTCACTTTTTATCAGATAGTGCTGTAGCAGCCGAAATAACTGGTTAAAAAAATATTGACAATTTTGGTATTATACTAAGAGTGCTATCATCCATAAAAAAAGACATATACTATTATTAAGTAAAAAAAACTTCTAAATTTAAGTAAAAAAATGTCTAAGTATAAGTAATTTTTTATAAGTTCAAGTAAATTTTTGCAAGAATGTAGTAAAAATTACTTAAATGAATAAAAAATAAATAGTTCAAATCCTTAAAAATAGTTCATAAAAATACCCAAAAAAAATCTTACATTTAAGGAAATTTTTACTGACTTAAGGAAATATTTACTACAAATATGAAAATGGTTTTAAGCACTGGAAAATCGTATCCTAAGAACTAATCAATTTCATTATAAACCAAAAAATTAATTTTGGGAAATCACTTTCTCCTGATTAGTTCATGAAATTTGACTAAGTTAAAAGATGTTAAAAGGTATTCTAAATTTTAGAAAAGTGTTTACCAGTTTTAAGTATTTTTTCTTTAAATTATAGAATATATTATTAATTTGCATTAAGCAAAAAATCTAAGTAAATTTTTCATATTTCTGAGGAATAATTAAACTTGAAATATATTTTTTTTATAAAAAAATTAAATTTTAACTGCCATATTAAAAATATTTTAAAAATATTTCATGTTTATTAAGCGCTTATTTGACTTATTTTTATGGGAAATATGTCAAATAAACCTGTAATAAACCTAAAATATTTTTTATGAATTAGACCGTAAAACTCAATAATTTCTATGCTTATTCATTCAGGCTGCCCTGTTAGTCAATTGGTTAGAGTGCTTGCCTTTCAGGCAGAAGGTTGCTGGTTCAATACTTGTCTCCTCTCAAGGAATTCGTAGTATGTGTATGGTGAGTTAATTAAGAAAATGGAAAATGGTAGGTTAAGTTTAATAGATATTTCTGAAAACTGAGGTCGATGAAGAAAACTTTATTAAAATATATATATTTAAACAAATGAACTCAATAATCAACATGTTTTATATTTTCTTACTTTACCATTGCTACATTGGCTGACTTTTTTCAGCTCGAATTGTAGTTGTAAAAAGTATGTAAAAAAATAAATGTAAATAACAACAACAGCTATTCAAGAATAGAGTATTACCACACAAGTATTTTTGACCGGGTGCAGTTAAGTTAATAATTAGTGTTTTTTATGGAAATTGTTTAAATGAAAGTTTAGCATAATAAACTCTAATTGTTCTAAGAAATTTTTGGGTAAAGGTTCCCTGATGATCTGCATTAGCAATAGTGAAATGCGCATAGGATCCAGCTAAACCCCTCAATACTCAATTTCAATGTATTTTCAATAAAAAAATATTTTAATTAATAAGTAAAATAATAATTTGGGATTATTAGTGCATTAACAAACCTTAAACTTAAATTATAATAATTCCCACAAAATACAATAATACGAGGTCTGATCAAAAAATAACCGTTATTTTAAATTTTTTCAAAAAGTATTTATTTATTCATCAATAACTATCTTATCCCCTTCAAAGTAATCCCCCTCAGATATAATACACTTATGTCAGCGTTTTTCCAATCCTCTAAACACTTCTGAAACGCGCTTTTTGGTATCGCTCAATCGTAGCAAAACGCTTTCCTTTCATCGGTGTCTTCAGTTTTGGAAAGAGGAAAAAGTCAGCGGGGACCAAGTCCGGTGAATACAGTGGTTGAGGCATGATAACGGTTTTGTTTTTGGCCAAAAACTCATGCACAAGCATCATCGATGTGTGAGCTGGTGCGTTATCATGGTGCAAAATCCATGATTGTTTTTCCACAATTCTGTGCGTTTCTGACGAATTGCTTCGCGCAAACGGCGCATAACTTCAAGGTAGTATTCCTTATTGACCGTACGACCTTGTGGCAAGAATTCATGATGCACCACGCCATTGCAGTCGAAGAAAACAGTGAGCAAAACCTTCACATTTGACCGAACTTGACGTGCTTTTTTCGGTCTTGTCTCTTCTGGACGCTTCTATTTGGATGATTGGGCTTTGGTTTTAATGTCATAGCCATACACCCATGATTCGTCACCAGTTATGACCTTTTTGAGGAAATCTGGATCGTCGTTGAAGATGTCGTTGAAGACCAGCTCCTGAGCGATGTCCATGCGACTTTGTTTTTGCTCAAAATTTATTAAAAAATCGAAGAGCACACCAAAACACGACTAACCTTTTTATCTGTCAAAAACAAACTGACAATCGAAAATGGCTGACACTGCCAACATATATAACAGACATGTGTACCAACATAACAGAAAAAAATGCGAAAATCGAACATACGTAACTCACGAAATTTGAAAATAACGGTTATTTTTTTATCGTATATTTAAATTAATTAAGTAAAAATTTCAAATTATAATAATCCTAACAGTCATAAATAAGAAAATTTTCAACACAAATTTAAAAAACGAACGTTGGAATTATTTAAAAATGTCAATGATAATCAGACTTATCATGAATACAATTTTACATGAAGAAATTTTCCAGCGTTTTAATAAAATTTTTAAACTCATAAAAAAATTGCCTGTGAATTTGTTTGCTTTCCAAAAAATTCATACGATTGTAAAATATTTGGACAATTTATAAAGAAAATTATTCTCAAAGTTTCGTCTGTCGGAAAAATGGAAATGTATATGTTTGTATGTAAGTTTTTAATTTTAATGGAATTGATAATACGAAATTAAAATTCATGCGAACGAAGAATTTCATTCGGAGTTTTTCACATGTGGAATTCATGATAAGGCTGAGCAAATTCATTGTATAAATTCATAATCTACTATGAGTTATTAAAATACAACGAAAATAAGTATCTATGTATGTATGTGTTGGTGACTATTTCCATACAAAAACAAAACAAATCAAAAAACCAATTTAGAATTTTTTAGTAGTTACGTGGTTTTGAATTTCAGCTAACAAAATAACTGCAGTTACATGTAAATTAGCAATGAAAAATTTTAGCTCTCATGAAAATAAAATCTTTCAACAAGTTGTGATACGATGAATTAAAACAATTCACGTATTTTCTTTGCACGAGCATATTTTTACTTATATATGGCTGAAATTGGCATTAACTGATAACCACAGTTAGTCGGAATAATAACAACCGTCTGTGGTGTAATTATCCTGAAGGAAGCGTGGGGTTAAGTGTCCCCAAGTCACCACTTTTATTGACTATTTTGGTGACATTGTTAACGAAGAGTCTACATATTAAAATTGTTTTTGATGCGTATTCTGCTTCTTAATGTTTTATTGGTTTGTTGAAATAAAAGTGGCGTCAAGCAAAATTAAAATTTTTATAAAAATTAGTTTACGAAATCAATTTGAAAGGCAATTATAAAAATAAAAAAATTTATAAAATGAAATGATTGGGGAAATTTTTATGAGCCTGTAAAAGATTTTGTGGGATCAGTTAAAAATTTGCTGTAAGTCCAGATTCATACGTAAGTATTTGATTTAAATAATTCAACGAAACATTGAATTTCTCATTTATATTTAATAGAAACGGCAAATAAAATTCCTATTTGCTGAACGAATTAATGAATTAATGACACAGTTTCTTTTTTGTATGTTTTTTATGCATTATTTCCCTTTTTTATATATTTTTTATTAAATCACCAAATGTTAACAATATATGTGGATTCATTATCATTAGAATTACTAAAATTTACTAGTGACTATCTGTTTTTAATGTCTAGATTTTGTCACAAAAGAACCAACGTCAGTAGTTGGTTTTCAATGACACTTACGAGTATATTATAAATGTTTATAACAAAAAGCATTGTATGGGGCATGTTTGAAAGTCCTTTAATTTTTTGCTTTTGATCAGTTCTATTTTGATTTCACTTTGAACTATTGAAAATCAAAATCAAAGCAATAGTTTTTTGTTCAAAAAGTAAACTCTTGCGTTCGCTTCTGCTTTGTACCGGTTCACACACTTCAACTTTTGTTGATCAACTCGCAATTCAGCTGTAAGAAAAAATATATTTGTATTTCCCTTCTCCATCTTTCTTATAGCTGAATTACGAGTTGAGCAACAAAAGTTGAAGTGTGTGAACCGGCACTTTGAAAGTAAACAGCAACTTTTGAAAACTTCATAGTACGAGTAAACTCAAAGAAACACTTCGTAAAAAAGTATTAATCATTTTGCTTCCAAGTACCTGCGCAGTCGTCAACAGCAAAAGTAAAAAGTTAAGTTCAAAGAGCACGAACAGTTGCTTACAGCAAAACTGACAGGTTTTACTTTCAAAAAATAAAAACTGTGAAGCAGTAGAAAAGTCGAATTTTGCCTTTGTGTGACTAATTTTACAACAGCAAACAAAACGGGCTCAACAGTGTCATTTTAGGAAACTATTAACACTGTTATTGCTATACATTTATTAATACATACTCGTACATTTTTGTGTGGTTTATTTTTTATTCAACAACAAAAATTCAAAACTCGGCTCTTCCAATATCAGGTTTATTCCTAAAATATTCCCAAACGGCACCAGGGTTCTTATTGCTTTTACCAGGAGGCGTTTTTGTTTATTTTATTCAACGTGAAAATTTCACTATGTTCACGCACAATAAATTATCGCTATGTATTCTGTATTTGCTTCTAAGATACAAAAAGGCAAAAATTCGATTAAACTACTGCTTCACATTTTTTTAAGTAAATACTGTCCGTTTTTGCTGTAAGTCGAAAGCAAAGCAACTGTTCGACCCTGTGTTGTCAGATTTATTTTGAGCCTTCTCGCCAAATGACTTTTTGAATATCGCCAAATATCGCCAATATAATAAAACATTAAATTAAAGCAAACAAAAATATTTTTTTATTTTGTAATTACATACAAATATTGTTACATTTTAAATTCTATCGTAAAACATAAAAATTATATTATCTAAGAAAAATTAAGAAAAGTGTTTAGATTAACTTATAAGTACTGGATTACAAAAAATACTTAAAAATAATTTATTCCAAAAGGTCAATACAAATAGGATAAATTGAACCTGAACACCAAGATAAAAATTTGAATTTAAATCTTGTGATAAAACTGAAGTAGCATTTACTTAAATGTGTATTTAAGTACACATATCATATCCTTGAAGTGGTAAGTACCAGCAGCATCGTTGTATTCATACACTTTAGGCGAGAACTCGTGCAGGGTTTTTGGTACTTCATTATCAAAATGTTGGTTCTAATTAATAAAAGAAAGTTTTCCCCACTGTGTTTCATAAGCACCAAATGAGATTTTGTGGGCCATATTTTTTTAATCTTCTTGAATTTCAGAAAATTTTGTTTGAGATAAAGAGTCACGACATTTAGAATTTCATGCACGAAATATGTTGTAGAAAAAATTCCTTACAAAAAAAAAATCATATTTTTAACATTATTCTATTTTATTGAAATCGTAAAAATATAGCCAAAAATATCGCCAAGGAGTTCAAATATCGCCAAGTAAATCTCCAATCGCCATTTCAAAATTTTCATCGCCAAAAACAAATTTTCATCGCCATGTTTGGCGAGATATCGCCATATCTGACAACACTGGTTCGACCTGTTTGAACTTAACTTTTTAATTTAGCTGTTGATGACTGCACAGGTACTTGGAAGCAAAACGATTAATATTTTTTTACGAACTATAGTACGAAGTCACAGCAAAACAAAATTGTACGAACGCAAACCCAATAAAATACTTTTCAACAGTTGCTATTTATTTTCAAAGCAGAAGCGAAAGCACGAGCTTACTTTTCGAACAAAAAACTGTTGCTTCAAAGCAATAGCATATTAATTGAAACTCCTACTTTTCTGTTGTCACGTTTTTAACACTGGTATGTGGTATAATTTGTCAGTAGTACTGGTGACACAGGCAATAGTCAATCAGTACTGGTTCATTAGCAACATTTTCTACAGGGTAGTTTTTTACAAGTTACCACATATAATTCAATGAAAATCAAACAATATTTGTACGCAGTTGATACAAATTTTGTGTTTCCATAAAAAGAATGCCATTTTTACTCACACATATACATGTGTTACCATTTTGTTCAAAAAATTAAGTCTGGTTTCATTCATATACACATTTCGTGAGATTGCTGCATACATTTGTTTCATATATTAAAACTTCCATAACTTACATATTTTAAGTAAAATATGCACATTATGGATGCCCCAATGTGCAAGAGTTAGCCTAGATCAAAATATGTTTATATACGAGTAAAGTATATGAAGGTCTGCAATAACTAAGAAAATACGAATTAAGGTCCTGATACACTATCCTACAAAATCGCTCGTTTTACTCATATAGTATGATGAAGTCTATAAAAATGTTCAAAAGACAATAACAATTCATCAGATCAGAGTTGTAATTTTTATTAAATAGTGCGATTGTGTAGGAAAGTAAGTCAAGGCCTTTAAGCTTTAAAAATAATTTAAAGCGTATTGAAATTTTTCATAAATTCACACGGGAATTTTTGAACGTCTGAATAGTATGTGTTATATATACTCGTATAATATATAGTTAAATTCAGAACAAAATTTTTTTGTTAATTTGTTTGCTTTACAAAAAATTAAACGATTGTGAAATATTTTGACAATTTATGAAGAAAATTGTTCACAAAGATTTGTCTGGCGGAAAACATTTAAATCTGTTTTAATTTTCATGAAATTGATGATACAAAATTAAAATTCAAGTGAAAGAAACATTTTATTCGGAAATTTTCACATGTACACTCAAAATATTATGTAGGTAAATTCGAATGAAAAATCATTTAAAACAATAGTATTTTCAGTTAAAAACCGGATTACTAACATTTCATTTGAATCAAATGATTTTTTCAGTTATTTTTGAATGTTAATTTTTTAACATAAAATTTCAGTAAAAACAAATGTTTTTTCTTTTAGTTTAATTTACAAAAAAATAACCTACATATCATTTAAAACTACTGTTTTTCCATTTTTTTTAACAACCTGAAAATAACTCACAAAAACAGTAAAAACGACTGTTGTTTCAATTGTTTTAGCTTACATAAATTTACTACCAAAAACTGTAAAAACAACTGCTTTTTCAATTATATTGACTGACAAAAGATAGCCTACCGAATCAATTGAAATTACTGTTTTCTTCATTTATTTTTACTACAATATATTTAACCCCCAAAAAATAAAGAGTTGCTAAAAATTTTTTTCTATAAATAATTTTTATTTTTTATATAACTTTATGTGCAAAACTTATAATTCCATCAATTGATGCTACAATTATATTGATTTTTTGAAAGTAAATTATAAAATTAAGATAGGTTTTCAATATAGTTATTACAAAATCAAAATTAAAATAATGGTATGAAATGCAAACAGATTAAAATTATAAAGTTATAAAATATTATGTACAAGTATTATAAAAAGTAAAAGAAAATTAAATAAAATTAGTTGTGTGCTTTAAAAAATTAATTAATTCCCTTAAAACTACTCCCTACAATATCACATTTTAAATCGATTTTAAATAAAGTTTTCTGAATAAATAGCCAAAAATTGTAGGAACTAATACTGTAATTTAAATTGAAAACTTGGTAAACCTTAAAACAAAGCACTAATGCTGATACTACAGTTTCAGCATTGTACATTATCTGATCCACTACAACATTTACAGATGTTATAGAAAAAAGATTTCGTTTTATTAGTATAAATGGTGGCTGCCCACCAAACATGTCCAATTGAATGTCGTCTTCTATAAGCTTAATCGTAGAAACTTGTGCATCCGCTATATCCGCTATTTTTTTATTCAAAAATATACTTACTTATATATGTATGTATGTATGTCGGAATATACTATGTCTGAACTGGACCAGTCCCTCAATAACTCATAAATTTCTCCTGGAAACATCATTATACATATACATATCCATATATATTTACATACATCTGCATATGCACATACATACATATGCACAAACGTAAATGCCATATTAAATGCACTTAACTCACCAATTCAAATTTTCTTTTATCTTTGTGTTTTCGCAAAAATGGTTTGATTTTTTCAATTATTACAGAATTTTTTATTTTTGTTTTTCAAATATTTTTGAAGTTTGTTTTCAAGGAAAAAAAAATACATAAACATATGTAAGTAAAACTTAAATGAAAAAACTTTCAGGACAAGAACATTTTTTAAGTTTTACTGAATATGTACATATTTATAAATAATTGATTATATTGACTGCACAAAACATCATTATTTTATTGTGGTTTGTTTATTAAACAACATACACAAATAGTTAAAACAGATATGGCTTGGTAAAATAACTAAATTTTCCTTTAATTTAAACTTTACGGAAAACTTCCTAAATAACTTACATTCATTTAATGTAAAACTTTTTTGAGTGTAGGATTCATGATTGTAGATAAGCTTCACAAATAATATTTTTTTTTTCATTCAATTTTATTTCTTACATACATATGTATGTATATAATTTTTTAAGGTAAAATTTATGTTTTTTTTAATAACTTTTGTAGCTTTTTTTGAAGCTTAATGAGACTTTTCTCGCACTGGAAAAACGTTCGAATGTTGCATCTATAAAATTTAAAAATTTAAGGATTATTTGTTTTTAGATTAAACACTTTCCTAAACTTACTTCTTATTGCTTATGTTGTGCTTAGATTCCACATAGTATCAGTCCCTTTCCATTAATTTACACGAAATTAAGAAACTCTGAAAATCCACTGTTTTTAAGTTCTGTATTGTGTACTGGGAAATTTATAGTTTATATACATAATTTATATTTATAATTTATATCTATATACACATACACACACACATATATATATATATTTGAGATTATAATTATTAATTTATTATGTTTTAAGATTTTTATTTTCAAAGGCTTTCAAACGCTTTTATTTAATATTTTTAAAACATTTTTACACTTAATTGCTAATGTCTTATGTTGCAATTTTTATTATAGCTTAATATATAGTATGTACATATGTATGTATGTACATATTAAATTTTATTTTTAAACGTTTTCAAACATGGCAGGAATTAGAACAAAACAAAACAAAAAAGAAGGAATGGCGTACGATAATTGTAACCAATTTTTGACATTCTTATGTTCTATCTAAACGAGAAATAAAATAATCACCTGATGACTCTCATTGACCTTATATTGATGGACCTTAGATCTTCAACCTAGACCTAGATCTTCAAAAACTTTGCTTCATTGTATATTTGGGGTGTTCAAATGGTAGTCTTAAGGGCCATTATTACAACCTGCCGTTAGTTTAAAGTATGATTTGGTCTGCCCGATAAATAGCTTTGCATTATTACAACTTCCATTTGTTATTATTATTAATATTAATAATATTCAATGAATAGCAGAATTATAAATAAAGGTTTTATAATGCAAATCTGTTTATGGGGTTGACAAAATCGTAACTTTAACTAACGGCAAGTTGTCATAATGCCCCATAGTGTCGTAATGTCTTAAATTATTATAATACAATTGTTTTTATATTTATATTTTTTTAATATGTATTTTTCAAAGTTCTATGTTTAATAAAAAAAATTTCTTAAAATTGAATTTCGTTGCTGTAACACCACAGTAATTTCCAATCCATGAAATTCTGGTTCACTCTAATGTTCGACGGAAGTTTCCAAATGCGTTTCATAATCTTGATTTTATTGCTTAAATGCATATTTTATGCGTGAAAAACAAAGCGTTGCAGAATTTGCATACATTTTGTACATACACACATAATTATACATACATATGTAGGTAGAAATATGTACATGCATATGTATATACGACTATGTATGTAACATGATAGTATGATACAAAAGTTTACATAGCGCTTAAAATATATGCAGATTTTGGCAAATTGATATCATGTTGATTCGTTTCCGCAACAACACGATCATTCACTGAATGATGTTGTTGTTGCAGTTGCTTTTTTTAAATAAGTACATTCTCATGCACACATACATAATATGTTTGTATGATAAATGAATTAATACTATTTCTACATTAACTCCTTTTTTCTTTAATTCCTTTCGTATAAATTCTTTATAAATTTAGGCTCTAATTGCCTAAATAACTTCACCAAAGTGATATTAACATGAATTTTCGCACAAATATCACTTTGGTGACGTGATTTCGGCAATTATGGCCTATTAAAAATATCATAAAATCAAAGTACAATCAAGTGTACAACAATTCTTATTCAAGTCACACATTCAACTTTCAATGGTTGAATTATGTTTTACCATAATACAACAATAGTGAAGGGGAACTTGAATTCAATTCGAGCAAATCAGTTCAATTCAAGCATTGAAATATACTTCAATTAAGACTTGTATTACAATTGAATTCAAGTATATTTTAAGCTTCAAAAACAATACTTTAGAAATAGAAAGGAAAATGCAACTCATTTGTTTTCTAATAATTATTTTCTACTTATATCTGCCTTCGCTTATGTTTTCACGACATTTTTCACAACAATTTCAGTTCTGGTGGAAATACAATTGACGACAAAAGTTACTCCGTTGGTAACACACATTGTTCTTACATGCCGAATATTCGGTGATTTTTAGATATTCGTATTCGCCAAATTCAGGCGAAGACGAATGCGACTATTTTTCCAAAAAAAATAAGTAAATAAATGTATAAATCCTAAACGAAATTTAAATAAATGGCTAAAAATATTTGTTTGTACGAATCCATCAAGTTTTTTTATAGAAATTTGTGCTTTGTATCATTTTCAAATATTATGTAATGACGATCAATAAAGTTTTGGGTAGTTTTAATTAACGTTCAAGTATGCTAACAGGAGTATGAAGTTCATTTTCGTAAGAATTTTTTAATATTTCATATTGTAGGCGTAAATAGAATCCCAATTTTATGTCTATTAATTTTATATATAATATTCGTATTCGTATTTACGAATATCGTTTCAAATATTCAAATTCGTATTCGCGAATATCAAAAATAGACATCACTGGTACATATGAATATCTGTAGTTTTCATTAATAATAACAACGTATGTTAAATTTTTCTCATTTCAAGTTTATGATGTCAAATTTTAATATTTCAAATACTTTTTATAAAGATCCAAATTTTTTTTTAAATATGGGCCTATATCATTTTTCTTTCCTACACAACAACACAACTTCTACGTTTTTTCAAATGAGTTTCAACGCTAACGTAGAGTGTTGACAAACATTGAAAATATTTTTTGATATTTGTTTGGTTATTAAGGAATCATAATCACTTGTGTGTTTGTTTTTGTATTTTGTAGTCATAACTGATTTATACGGTGTTTATCCTTATTTTAAGTCTAAAAATTTTTTTAGACTTAAAGTTAAAACCTCGGGGTAATTTAAAAATATTTCCATATAAAATCTATTGAAATATTTTTAAATTACGAGTCGTATCGAAGGCCGTAATTTGTCCCTTGGTTTAAACGTTAAAGCTGATTTTGCATTCCCACTGCAAGTTTGATAAATTCAAATTTTAAACAACAGGTTGTCTAATAAATTTCTCCAAAATAAAATAAATCTACTGTAGAAATGCGTGTATTTGTTGCTGTATTTTTTTCTGATTTTTATATTACTTATTTGATACCCTGTACAACGGGTTTTTTATGAAAAAATTAGAAATTTCACAATGCGCTCTAAAATGGAAATAATTTTATATTTTATAAATGAACATTTTAAGATTATGGAACTACTTAAGCATAATGAAGAAGTGCTGGGAAATGATATTATTATATTTAAAAAAATTCAGAAATTCATTATTAGCTTAACCTTTTGTTCCGCAGATGGATGTCAGTCATATCGTCTATTTTCACTTCAGTGAACATATTTTCGTTGTTTTCCGTGCAAACTATTCTTTTTCTTTGATTGCATCGATTTTTAGGGTTCCGTACACCAAAGGTGAAAAGTAACCCTATTGTTGTCCGTCTGTCTGTCTGTCCTTCACAGGCTATTTTCTTGAGAACCGTCTGAGATACGGAAATTTGGACAGAGTTTGTAGAACTTTGGCCGCTACAACAACGAATACATGAGAGTTAAAAATTAAAGGGTGTTCCAAAACGAAAAATGTTAAAATCTCATGTAATATGCATATATACATACAATTATATGTACTCGTATATAGACACTTGCAATTTGTAAAGTTAGTGTGTTTTTAAAAATACTACAACAAGAGGCCAACTCTCAAATCTCAAAATTATAAAATCGCCAAACCGACAAATATTGCCAAAAACCAAAAAACAATCGCCAAAACTAAAAAAAAACGCCAAATTAAAAAAAATCTAAAACTAAAATAAATCGCCAAAAACTGAAAAAATTGCCAAAATGAAAAAAAATTACCAAAATAAAAAAATCGCCAAAACGGAAAAATAGCAACAAAACTAAAAAAATCTCTCTAACTAAAATAAATCGCCAAAAACCGAAAAAATCGCTAAAAATGCACAAAAACGCAAAATCAAAAATTTCAAGACTAAAAACAACGCCGAAAACCGAAAAACTTACAAACTATATGTTATATAGGTTAAAGTTCGTATAGTATTACATATGCATACAAAGAAAACAGTGCCTAATAAATACCTCATAAAATAGAACAAAATTAATAAGATATCTCTATGGTTTTTTTTCAAGAAGGAAGTGTTATTAATTTAATAAGGAAAACCTTTTTGAAGAAATCAAGAAGGAAATTTGTAATTTTTATTAGGTTATCTTATTGATTTTTTCAAAAAGGTTTTCTTCTTGATTTAATTCGGCCACACTTCATTTAAATTCTATACCATATATATACTCGTATGTAGTGTATGTAGATGTTATTTATTAAATACATGTATACATATGTATGTATATACATATTATATTATATTCTTAGTTAACTCATCATACATATGTACATATTATTACTTGAGAGGTGATAAGTATTCAACCAGCACCCTTCTGATTGATAGACAAGACATCTAACCAATAGGCAAACAGGCAGCCTGAATAAGCGTTGAAATTATTGTACAAACATGCTTATGCAAAAATGAAAGAGATCATGAAAAAATTGCCTCTATGATTATTAATATAATCAAGAGGATATCCTTACTAAAAAAAATTAAGAAGATGCTTTACACATAATCATATAAGAATCTAATAAAATCTATGAGAAAAACCTTTTTAAAATATTAATAAGGTAGCCTAATGAAATCAATAATACATCCGTTTTTTATACAATTCAGAAGAAAACCTAATAGAATCAAAAAGTTTTTCTCTATGGTTTGTTTTTTTTTGTGTCAATAATGACGGAAATTGCGTAAAAAAACTATGAATAACAAATTTTCTTCTTTTATGTGGTTTTCTTCTTTATAAAATTAAAAAGATGTACCACATAGAAATAATAAGGAATATCTATGAAAAAGCTTCACTTCTTTCTGCTGGAAAGCCTAAAAACGTTTCATAGAGAAAGTCTTCTTAATTCTATTAGGCAATGTTTTCTCTACCGTACGGAACACTTCCTGTGCGAGTAAGTCGCACTTTACTGAATTTATTAAGTTCAAAATGTTTCAATCGGTATCTATTCTTATTCACTGGCACATATAAGCTACTTCCGTTCATTTCAACTTGGTAACACTGAATTTAGCACAGCGAAAAGAAGGTTGCATTTCATAAAACCAATTTAAAACTAATTCAAAAATGGTTTTAAGTTGGTTTTAACACAATCATTTTGTATGGTAAAACCAGGTTTTAACAGTTAGTTTTAACGTTAAAACCAACTTTTATTAAAACAATGTCAGTGTGAAAACACTATTATCTTATTCATATACCGCATGTAGGTACATAAAATAATTTAAAAAAAAACTTAATTTTAATTAATTTTTAATTATTATTGTTCGAACTTTCATTTTATTTATATATTTATGATTTAATCAGGCTAAAGTTCATATCGCTTTGTAAGCCAAATTACATGTGATAATTATTAATGAACAAATAACATCAAAGTTAGTTGTAAATATTCTGACAACACATAGTTGAACGGAACAGCCAGCCGTTTTCGAAGGCCACTAAACCTTCATCATCAGCGTTCTTCTGTGTTTGGTCCACTGTGTGTGGTGTCAGTTGATGTAGATTTCTGCCTTATATACGAAACTTTTCTGCAAATGGAATATGTGAATTGGTTTGATTCATCGTATTTCAATTTGCTGAAATGTGTTTTTGTAATGAAGGCCCCAAATTTACCATCACTATATTTACAACAGTCTTACCATTGTCGTTTTTTCATTACTAATTATTCACATGTTAGTTAATTTGCTTATTTTTGTTCTACTTAAGACAAACTTTTTTGGATTGATACTATAAGTATATTTTTATTTAGTTTTTGCCACTGGCCCATGACTATCTATTTAGTTAATTTTTAATTATTATTGTTCGAACTTTCATTTTATTTATATATTTATGATTTAATCAGGCTAAAGTTCATATCGCTTTGTAAGCCAAATTACATGTGATAATTATTAATGAACAAATAACATCAAAGTTAGTTGTAAATATTCTGACAACACATAGTTGAACGGAACAGCCAGCCGTTTTCGAAGGCCACTAAACCTTCATCATCAGCGTTCTTCTGTGTTTGGTCCACTGTGTGTGGTGTCAGTTGATGTAGATTTCTGCCTTATATACGAAACTTTTCTGCAAATGGAATATGTGAATTGGTTTGATTCATCGTATTTCAATTTGCTGAAATGTGTTTTTGTAATGAAGGCCCCAAATTTACCATCACTATATTTACAACAGTCTTACCATTGTCGTTTTTTCATTACTAATTATTCACATGTTAGTTAATTTGCTTATTTTTGTTCTACTTAAGACAAACTTTTTTGGTTTGATACTATAAGTATATTTTTATTTAGTTTTTGCCACTGGCCCATGACTATCTATTTAGTTAATTTTTAATTATTATTGTTCGAACTTTCATTTTATTTATATATTTATGATTTAATCAGGCTAAAGTTCATATCGCTTTGTAAGCCAAATTACATGTGATAATTATTAATGAACAAATAACATCAAAGTTAGTTGTAAATATTATGACAACACATAGTTGAACGGAACAGCCAGCCGTTTTCGAAGGCCACTAAACCTTCATCATCAGCGTTCTTCTGTGTTTGGTCCACTGTGTGTGGTGTCAGTTGATGTAGATTTCTGCCTTATATACGAAACTTTTCTGCAAATGGAATATGTGAATTTTAATTACCGAGGATCAATACGAGAATTTATACAAATGTCTTGGGCCTTGTTTCGTAGCAGCTGGAGACTACAATGCAAAGCATACGTTCTGGGGTTCGCGTCTTATTACGCCTAGAGGAAGAGCGTTGTTCAATACAATTTAAAAAATGGGCTTGGACGTCAATTCGAGTGGGGAGCCCACTTACTGGCCTGCAGACAAAAAATTCTGGATGTTATAGATTTTGGCGTCATGAAAAATATTTCTAGGGATTTAGTTCATGTTGAAGCTTCTTTAGATCTCTCCTCCGATTACTTTCCCACTATCATTACAATTACAAAGGTGATTTACCCCACTCATATGTGAAGATGATCAATCGTGCTAATTGGCTGAGATTCAAAAAATGTCTTAGTAGTCATTGCACGGAAAACATAACGCTAAAAACATCCGATGATATTGAATCTAACATTGCGAATCTTAAGGAAAATATTAAGCAGGCTGCTGAACATGCCACTACCTCCCACCCGCAGATTGGGTTTAATAGAATTTATTATACGGATATTGAACGTCTCGTATGTGAAAAAAGAAGAGCTAGAAGGGAATGGCAACAACACAGATCAACTCAACATAAAATCAGGCTTAAACAGTGCACTAAACGACTCCAATAGTTGCTTGCATCTGAAAAAACTGCATCTCTTAAAAATTATCTGGAAAACCTCGATGTCACACCAGCATCTAATTACTATTTGTGGCGCGCTACTAGAAATCTTAAAAGACCCGTTGACCTTAAATCATCACTGCGTACTTCGACCGGAGGTTGGGCAAGAAACGATACTGAAAAAGGTAACATATTTGCTGAGCATTTAAAATCCGTATTTACCCCAAACATATGTACGGGCGTTGTTCATTTGCTGTGTGTAGTTGTTCTACCCCCTCGACCATTAAAGTTTAAGATGCGTGACGTACAGAAACTAATTACTGAACTCAACCCGAAGAAAGGTCCAGGTATTGATGGAATTAGTAATAATATGCTGATGAAGTTGCCTCGTACTGCAATTAGAATCCTGTTACTCACTTTTAATGCCAAATTACGACTAGAGTATTATCCACACCATTGGAAGCTTGCCAGGGTCAAAATGATTCCAAAGCCGGGCAAAGATCTCACCAAAGCTGAGTCATATAGGCCAATAAGCTTACTGTGAACAACGTCGAAGCTCTTCGAAAAGCTACTCATGATAAAATTGTACCCAATTCTAACTGATAATGCGTGCATACCGGATCATCAATTTGGTTTTAGAAGTCAGCATAGCACCATTGAACAAACGCATAAATTGGTTCAATTTATAAGAAGAACATTTGAAGAAAAGAAATATTGTTCTGCACTGTTTATTGACGTTACTCAGTTATTTGACAAAGTGTGGTATTAAGGCCTAATTTTAAAATTGAAGACATACCTACCAATAAACATTCTTAATCTTTTGCAAAGTTATATTCTTGCCCGGAAGTTCACTGTTGTGGAAGGAGACTTCATGATTGTGCCCGAATCAATCTCATCCGGTGTGCCACAGGGGAGCATACTGGGGCCAGTTTTGTATTTGATTTATACTTGTGATATGCCTGTGAGCAGTGGCATCCACACACCTACATTTGCCGATGATACAGCCTGCCTTAGTATGCACGAAAACTCTCACGAGGCATCTCGATATATTCAGGAACATATTACTCAGCTGAAACTATGGCTAAACTTATGGAGAATAAAAGTAAACGAACAGAAGTGTGCTTAGGTAACATTTACCCTATAAATAGAATAAATAATCAAATTGTTTCTCAACACTCACATGTGAAATTAATTGGTATACACCTTGACCGACAGCTTACATGGAAACACCACATTGAAGCTAAGCTAACACAAATGAAACTAAAATTAACTCTTTTACATTGGCTGATTGGTAGAAATTCTACCCTGAGTCTAGATTGTAAGCTTTTAATATACAATTCGCTTTTGAAGCCAATATGGTGATACGGAATTCAGCTTTGGGGCACTGCTTCAGCTTCAAGAGCAGAGAAAATCCAACGAAGGCAAAACAATATTTTACGGTTAATAACATCTGCTCAAACATAAGAAACTCAAATTTACATCGTGATTTAAGTATGCCAAAAGTGACTGAAGAAGTTGCAAAATACGCAGGCAAATATTTAACAAAACTCAAGTCACACCCTAATCCGCTTGCTCGTAACATCTTGAACTTTACCGGACACATCGGCTTAAAAAAGAGGGACACAATGGTTCTAATACTCAACACTCCAGATGAAACTGCTTGAAAATATTTCTTTTTTGCTTTGCACGACTCTTATGTATTACTAGCTACTATCATTAGTTTATGTCCGACACTGGTCGGGCGTAATAATTATATTTTGATTTAAGATTTGAATACTTATTTTTAGTTAATTTACGTATTAAAAAAAAAAAATTTTGTTTCTGACAAAACAACTTTTGTACATCGCATCGGGGGTTGCATTGGCATTATTTTTCTTCAGTCACAATCACTTACATTGACATAACTTGGTTTGTCAGAACACAATTTTGATGTTTATAATATTTTTGTTTTTCTTAATTTCTCTGGGATCTGATCCTTAAAAAATGTTTCCTAGAAATTAGTTGGAATATTGTCATTACCTATATGAGTGCAAAAATAAGGTTCAAAAATTTTGATGCTGCTTCAAAAACAACTCGTTTTGGCTCTCCTGAAAAATTAAATTTTGGGACAGAGGCTGTTATTAATCAAAACCACAGATATACCGACGATACAATGAACAAATGGCAATAGTTAACGTGTTGGCAATCACGATAAGATAAACAAGCGCGGTTTAACAACCACTCTCTGATCTGATAGACATGAGTCCTGGTGAAATGCGTGGTGGCACAGTAAAATGCGACATTTCCACCAGCCAAAGAGTCGAGTTTGACTTTTCTTAATTTCTTTAGAAAATCACATTGATTAATCAAATATTTCATTCCATGGTAATTAAAAATACTGAAGAATTGAAAAATACATTATACCTCTAAAATGCAAACATGACAAATAAAGCAGAGGTAAGCAACGTCGGCTAAAGTAGTTAGCACGTTGTCTACAAAACCGAAGGTTCTGGGTTTGTATTATAATCCCGTTTTACTTTGATATCAAATTTTCAATGTTTTTTATATGCATAGTCGTATATTACAAAAGTTCGTTTGAATGATTGTGTGACTAAATTTAGACGATGAAATTGTTTAAGTTCTGTTTTAAGGTTGATACGTTTTTCATCATCTGTTTAAACATTATTAACGTGTTAATCGATGTTGAGGTAAATTGTTCAATCAAATCCATTTCTAAAATTTAATTTAAAAGAAAAACAAATCCTAAGATTTTGTTTTTGTGTCAAATGTTATTTGATTTACATATTCTGCTATATTGTCAACACTGTTTGTGGGTTTTAGCCATTAAAAATAGAAATTAATTTAATTTGACTACAACGAAAAATGTAGCACGGACAACAACGGCCTGTTGCCTTGTTGCCATCAAAATAATCATTTTCATATAAACATGTGTATTCTATTCTTGACATTTTGTAGTCGGTAGCTTGCTGTGGTGAATGTGTTTAATGCTTAAGAAAGAAAGAATTCCTTCGACACCGATAAAAAAGCAGTAAAATGTCCACAAATTTTTTTCCAATACAAAATAAAAATGTTAGCGGTTCAAATTTATATGAAAATTTCATAAAAATTCCATAAAATTGCAATCTAACAATTTCTATCAATCAATCTACGAGAAAAATGCTGGCTTGATTCGAAAACTACATACAAGATAAATTAAGTAAATGCCGTTTTAGACTATACCACTAGTATTAAACTTTTTTAGGAAAATAAAAATCTAACATTTTGAGTTGTTATTGTTTATTGAAATTTTTGTATTATAATATGAAACAGCTTTAATTCATATCGCTTAATCATTGCATTTCCTAAAGTAAATAATTCGATGTTAAACGAATTTGGAGTGATTTTTCGCCGAATTAGTGAAACATTTTTGGAAAGAGTAGTAGACATTTTAAGCTAATAGAAGAATTAAAGGAAATGTTTTAAGAAAAGTAAAATGAAAAATCAAAGCCATTTAGGCAGACTGTGTCTAAGGCATGTAAAATTCGACGGAGCTGAGTATAGTATTATAACTTGCTTGTACTTAACAATAAGAATCCTCCCAGAAATTTTGCAGGAATAATGAGAAACAAGCAAGGCAAGTTCTTAATAAAATGATTTGTAGGCCTTATAATAAAATTTTTACTAATTGCGGCAATAGTCGTCAATTAGTGTTTATATAGGGTCCGCCAGATAACGTTTTTTTTTTTAAACAGGGCGCAAAACATCGAGTGTGCCTTCGGCTGTGTGGCACGTAGCGCCGTCCTGTTGAAACCAAATGTTGCCAATTACCTCCTCTTCAATTTTTGTGAACAAAAATTCGTTGAACATGGCCCGATAACGATCGCCATTGACTGTAACGGCCACTCCTTGCTCATTGGCCCAATTATGCCTCTGGACCAAAATCCGCACCAAACAGTAACTCGTTTTGGGTGCGTCGGCTTTTCAATGTATGCGTGCGGGTTTTCTGTGCCCCAAATGCGACAATTTTGCTTGTTTACATACCCGCCAAGACCAAAATGAGCTTCATCTGAAAAGAAGATTTTTTTGAAAAAATCGGCATCTTCTGTAAGTCGATCGCAAGCAATATTTCCCAGCGTTGTTCAAGCGTATACACAACCATATTCGTTCAGCGGAAGGATAAAACTAATTATCTGTCAAATCAGACATGAGCTAAGTGTTACCATTCACGAAATAAGCACTAGTTGAAAAAAAACGTCAGATGGCGGACCCGGTATTAGGGTTTGCTGTTCGGTTTTAACCGAAATCGAAACCGTGATTTTTTAGGCCAAATATTCGTAACCGAAAACCGACAAGAAAACCGTAGGACTTCGATTATTTACTTTCTGCTATTTTAACATATTTATTTTTTATTTTATCAATCATTAATAATGATTAGGGAGCGGTACATAATCTTTGCGCTGAAAATGGGTTAAAATCATAAAGAAGTTGTTCAAAGCCCTTTACATTATGGACAGAAATTAATGGACAGATTTGTAGAAACTATTGTATCAAAGCTGGTAATGATATGATGGGTTTTACATTGGAAGTATAACACAGTCTCAATTTGTGAGATAATCAATTGTATTGACGTTAAATGTCTTCGAAAGCAGACAATGTCAGAGTCATAAAAAATCGAATGATCAAAAATATAGTTTAACAATGGATGAGTTAACTAGTACTAGAGGTAGGCGATATATAAATATCAATTTTCACATTTCAAATAGCAAATGTTTTAGCTCGGAATTTTTAGAACATGTAATTCCAAAAAAAAACTCAAGACCTTGTACCGAAAAAAATAATTGAGTTTGACATTTTATTGGGTTCGGATATTGTGGAATAAAACAGCAGTAAATATTAAATTTTGATTAGAAAACTGAACAAAACTGTAGTTATGTTTGGCTCACAAAATCAATCTTGAATTGATGGATATGGGTTATGAAATATTATTTATAAGCCACAGAAAAAGCCTTCGAATTTCTGTGATAGAAGCATATAAATTCAAACAGGTTTCCTTCCGAATCGATTAAAAAACCGGTCGGTTTAAGTTAATTTTAAACCGATTTTACCGGTTTTTAGCAAACTCTAGTTGATATGATCTCTTGCTGCGTAATAAATATAAGTTCTATTTGCTTGAATTCAATTAAAAATTCTAAAACAAATAATAAAACAAATCTAATATATAAAAATAAGTCTGGTTTTCCTTCCTGACGCTATAACTCCATAACGCACGAACCGATTTCCACGGTTTTGCATTCGTTGGAAAGGTATCAGGTTCCGTGAGGTTTATAGCAAAGAAAATTCAGGGAAAATTTCAAGAGAAAAGCAGGAAAACAAGGAAAATCATTTTTCACATACAGCGCCATCTCTGATACATAGCATGTACTACAACGGCGCAAGTACGTGGTGTGTGAGTATACTTCACGAAAATAAGTACGTTTCATTTTGTTTCATTTTAAGTAGATGCCGCCGCACAGTGCTTTGTCCCATAGGCAAAATTAAAATAAAATAAAGTGCTTAGAATATTTAAGTAATATACATTTTTGTAAAGCTAACAAAGTAACTTAAATAAATTCGTAAATAGAAATTATCATGTCGTCTTTTTGTTAACAGTAGAGGACGCTAAAGTCAGAAAATTTTTGAGGTAAAACTGTTGAATGGAAAAGCGGTTTTTACTGTGTTACAAAAAATTTTTTTAAAATTTCATTTTTTATTGTATTACTTTAAAACTTAACAGTTTTGTTTATAACTATAGGTACAAAAAAACAAAAATAATTTTTTTAAATATTTTATACAGAAAAGTTGTTTGTGCCATCGAAAACTTTTGCGATTTTTTTATTTGGAATTCCCAGAATGCAAAAGTTTGATAGAGTGAAAAATTTTTTTTATTAAGAGTAGGTAATTTTTTATTTGTGATTTTAGTACACTTCAAATGGCTAAAATAGAATATGTAAACAAGTTTTAGATTTTTCACCCGGAAATGTAAAAATGATATGAATTTTTTAAGACATATTTCCTAAGTTTCAGAAAAAGTTGAAAAGACCTAAGTTTATGGTACTGCCAAAATTTAAAAAATATAAGTTCATACAACTTTTTCTTTTTATTACTATAAAAAATTAACCAAATTTTGATGTAGTGTATAAGTTTTTTTAAATAGTGACAAAAATTTACCAAAAATTGAAAGAATATTTTTTTCTTTTTTTGGCGGAAACCCTAAAGTTTTGCAAACTTTGAAAAAATTAAAAAAATATATAAATAAAAAGTAGGCGATTTTTTATTTTTTATTTATATACTATGTTAACAAATCTAACCACTAGTAAAAAAATAATTTAAGATTTTTAACCGGAAATTTAAAATTTTGTATTTTTTTAAAACATCTATATTTTTTAGTTTTACAAAGACCAAAAATGTGATTATATAATTTTTTTTCAAGTAAAGGGCTCCAGCGACGTTCAGTGTTCAATTAAATTTTTGCAAGCTGTGCAATTTTATTGACCGTAGGTCTGTTTGAGAACTTTTCGAGTAAAATATCAAGTAACTTTTACTGGGAGAGTAAGAATGATTTTACTCTCTCAGTAATAAATATCACAAAAAAAGACTTGTTATACACATTTTGCTATTTTCCGTTATTTTTTTATATTTGAGCAAGAGATGAGAGCGTGTTTATTTCAGTTTGACGTGATCATTTTCTAATAGTTTGCGATTGTTTTAAGGTTTTCACCATTTTTTTATCAATAATATTTGAATTAATTGTGGAATTACCACTAAAACATTAAATTAATACCTAGTCAATATTGAAATAACCTCGTGCTGCAGTAGTCATTATAATCTAATAATGAGCCCTCGTGAGTTAAATTATCTCACTGGTTCATCTCGTTCGTGAGTTAAATAATCTCACTGGTTCATCTCTATATATGTATATGTATAATAAAACTGTTCTGTGAAATTTATTTACTAGTTGTGAAGCAATATTTTTCGATAATGACAAATTGTATTATTAATTCCGATATAGTTGATTTTTGGTTATCAGTGTCTTCAAAAAATAAAATCCCAGAAGTATATAAATTTATAAAAGCCAAAATTGGGGATTCAAGTCTTGAAAAAGAAGTGTTGTTAAGAAAAATTAAATTGTTTAACAATAAAATAAAAATATATTGGAGGGAGAGTAGATCCAATAGACAATTCTTCGATAAAAGGTATTCTAAGTGGTTGAATTGGAAATTTTTCGACCCAGACAATGTAAGTTGTATATTGATATTCTTTTTAATCTAAGTAAAAAAGTTAAACTTTAAAACTAAAATATTTAGGAACCAAGCACGAGCAAAACTTGCCAACATAAAATATCTATTGTATCTGACATGGAACAACTAGAAACAATGGAATCTTCAATAGCATCAGATATGGAAACAAACGTGTCACATACTACAAATGAAGAAATAACTAAATCTGGTAGAAAAAAGAAAGTATTCAGTCAAAGCTCTGTTAGATCAAAAAATAGAAAGATTTCAGAATTGATTGAAAATTATTCATTTGAAGAACTTCAATATGCAGCAGACAAATTAAGAAAGAGGTGTAATAATAATTTAGACAGCACTAAAGCAGATGTAAAATGCATTTATATTGAAAAGTCATTGGCGCTATACATGGATTTGGATTTGTCGGAACGAAAATATAACGTATTGCGGGAAGCAATTAATGAGCTTCATCCAAACTGTTTGCCATCATTATATGCGTTAAGAAATGAAAAATTAAAATTCTTACCCCCTATTGCAACGACTGAAATTTCAGCAGAGGTTGACTTAAAATGTATAATGTCTAAAACGGCGGAAAGTGTGATTAAAGTTTGTAATACGGAACAGAAATGTACAAAGCTGTCCCTAATTTGCAAGTGGGGCATGGATGATAGCTCTGGCCATAGTCGATATAAGCAAAAATTTGAAAACGAAAATAGTTCCGACGAGTTCATTTTTTTATAGCCTTTGTCCTTCTGAGGTATGTAAATTATTATACACAGATGTACATTTATACGTGCATTCCACAATTATCCTTTTATATTAAAAATTTCTATTTTTTCAGAATGGTAAATGTAGACTCAAAGGAAGTATTATGGGTAAATAAAACGCCATCTTCCACAATGTATTGTAGACCCCTTAAATTTGTATTAACAAAAGAGAATCCAGTTTTAGTTAAGCAAATGCATAACGATTTTATTGAAAAATTTAAAAATTTGGAATGTTTTGTAATTGATACAAATGGTTCAACTGTTGAGGTGTCTTACGATATGCACTGAGTAACACAAACTCAGGAAGTAGATGCTTTATTTGTAATGCAAGCCCTACAGATATGAACAATATAAACATTATTAAGGACCCTTGTATTAATAATTATAAATATGGACTTTCTACACTCCACTGCTGGATACGCTTTTTTGAATGCATATTGCACATTGCTTACCGTCTTCCTTTGAAAGTTTGGAGAGTCAATAAGGAAAATACCTCAGTTTTTTTACAAAACAAAAAAAGAATTCAAAATGAATTCAAAATACGGACGGGATTAATAATAGACCAAGTAAAACCGGGATTTGGAACTACTAACGACGGAAACACGGCTCGACGATTTTTTGAAAATAGTGAAATTTCTGCTGAAATTACGGGGATTGATAGGAGTCTTATTGATAATTTTGGCATAATATTAAGAGTTTTTTCTTGCGGAATCCCGGTTAATGTGACAACGTTTAAGGAGCTGCTAAATATTACTAGAAACTCATATTTAATACAGTATGGCTGGTATTACATGCCAAGTACTGTTCATAAGGTTTTAGTGCATGGGTGTGACGTTCTGGAATACTTCAACTTGCCAATAGGTAATAAAATATTAAAAACGTTTTACACATTTTTTAAAACTATTTTTATTCTAGGGTGTTTGTCCGAAGAAGCCTTAGAAGCCAGTCATAAAAATATAAGGAATGTGCGATTATCCCATACAAGAAAAACAACGAGAGAAAACACAAATAGAGATTTAATGGCTCATTTGTTATTAATGTCGGATCCGCAACTATCGTCACTAAGGTCTACAAAACACATTAAAAAAAATGATGAATTCAAAGAAATTGAGAAATACATTTTGAAAGAAAACATAATAAATTACAATTAAAATTAATTCTCTCATTTGTTGAGCAAATTTAGAAACAAATTTATTTATGACCCTTTTTAAAGAGAATATTAAATTATTTGCATTCTGATCACTAATGTAGTTACAATTTAGTTTTTGAGAAAAAGGATATATGGGAGATGGTCATGTCCTTGTATCGAATGAAGCAAAATTTCCCAGAGAGCCCAAAAATATAGTTTTATAAGTTGTTATAAGTTTTCAGTGCATTCTGATCACTAATATAGTTACAATTTAGTTTTTGAGAAAAAGGATATATGGGAGATGGTCATGTCCTTGTATCGAATGAAGCGAAATTTCCCAGAGAACCCAAAAATATAGTTTTATAAGTTGTTATAAGTTTTCAGTGCATTCTGATCACTAATGTAGTTACAATTTAGTTTTTGAGAAAAACTATATATGGAAGGTAGTCATGTCCTTGCACCGAATGAAACAAAATTTACTACTAAGCTAAAAGACATATTTTAACAGATAGTTACCAACTTTCGATTTATTCTATATACAATTATAGCCAAAATTAAACTTTTAAATTTAAAGATGTATGGGAGGTAGTCATGTCCTTGCACCGATTTTTCCGAAACTTTGAATTTTTCTTAATTAACATATTTTGGACCAGCACACCAAAATTTCATTTTTCTGCGATAACTTCTCTAATTTTGCCGATTCACTATATGGGGACAAAGCACTGTGCGCCGGTGCGTGATACATTGTTTGACAGCTACTCATTGTACTCTGCTCAGTTAATTTCATGTGACATTTATTATGCGCACGTTCTTTCAAACGCTAACTTAAAACCGGTATTGTGTTCACTGTGAAATTGAGGTTAAAGTTTTTCGTTTCCTAACAGATCAATTGGAAACCATCAAATCAATCACGCGTATTGTGCAAATTGTTATTCAATTCGAACAGCAGGCATTTGTCCTTAAGGTGGTAAGTTTAATTGTGTAAATTATGTGGATCGTGCATTTGAGGTTCAATTCACCAGTCTGTCCATAGTCCAAAATGCCGACATGCAAGCCAGCAAAATTTGTATTCACACAACTTAAGCGAAGAAAAACAAAATATAATAAGAGAAAATGCCAGATTGAGACAACGCGTGAGCACACGAAGATCATTGGCATCATACAATCGCTTGGCATTCCAATATGATCCCACTGCGAACTACAGTGATGATGACAATTTAGATATTGCACCAATGACGACTGTATGCCAATATTGCAATGCGTTAAAGTTCAAAAGAGAAACGGCTGGATTGTGCTGCGCAAGTGAAAAAGTCAAGCTGGATCCATTACTTACACCACTACAGCCACTGAAACCATTGTTCGATGGAACTGATCCCGATTCCAACCATTTTCTTCAACGCATCCCTGAATACAATAACTGTTTTCGCATGACTTACTTTGGAGCTAATATCATTTGAGAAGACGGCTTCATGCCGACTTGCAAGGTAAAAGATACAACACACACAACCAATCACTCACACCAATCAATAACACAAAAAAAAAATTGCAACACATAACAACTACACACACCACACACTACACCATCACACGATCAGAAGTCACACCGTATTCTTCAACAAATGATTGTTTGCCATTACAGATACAAGGACAAATATATCATTTGCATGGTTCAATGGTGCTAACACCAGATGAACCGCATCAATTTCTGCAAATATATTTCATTTCGTCGATGGTGTATCAGCTGAATGTGCCGTGCAATATACAGGGAACACAATAGTTAAAGAGACGAATTATTGAACAGTTGCAACGTATAACGCTTCGATTCAGTATTTACTTTGGATTCAATTTCATTTTTTACTTAGAGAAGTTCAACTAAATTACACTTCACTTTTTGTAATCGAAATGAATTCATTACTGTTGTGAAATGAAATAAAATTTTTCCTTTTCAAATATAAATCAAAAAAAATAATTTTTCTTCATCATTTAATCGCCAAACGAAATGTTAAAAAACGAAGCCATCTGGTGGCGAAACGGAGTTAGCCGGGTTTAGTAATACCTTCCGAGCGAAGCCAGGGAGATATTAAAAAAAAAATATTATTTCTGCTCCGAATAACAATATTTGAACAATATTTAGTATGTCAGTTCAGTGCAGCTATCATCCTTCTTTGAAATATCATTCCACTACGACTTTTCAACGGAACAAGATTTTCAGTGAAAATAAAATTGCAAGGCAAAACAACGTTTGCCGGTCAGCTAGTAATAATAATATATAGAACTGCTTTTATATTAACTTTTATTTAATATGAATGCTTTCATTAATAAAACAATCGAAATTTGACAAATTTTCATTTAATAAACGGACTTAGCCTAGAGAATTTACTTTTCCCGGGAATTCCCGGTATCGCGATTTTTTTATTCCATTTTGCCGGGAAGTGCAAAAGTCTGGGAAATCCCAAACCCTAATTCATAGCCACACGCCCCTGTGGCTTTTTACATGTATTTTATTACATATAAGGAAACACTTCATGCCATGAATTAATAATGGGTTAAAACTACATTATGCGCCGATTTTTAATGTAAGATTTTATGGAGGAACTCGTTAAGCCAATGCTCAATTTTGACACTTATGCAATACATAAAATTTCAATCGATACAAATTTGTATGTGATTATCTAGATTTCAATTTAACATCTCTCATAATGTCCTTTTACTCAACAGTATTTTACAAAAAAAAAAAAAAAAAAAAAAAATACTAACAAAATCAAAACAAATCCATAATAAAGAATATAAGTCCAAACAATTCCATAATAAACAATATAAATCGTAATAATGTATAAATGACTGACTGAATGGTCTGTTAAATTAAAAAGCAGCATGAGAGGAATGATAAGTGATTGTTAACTGTTGAGTGGATGGCTGCTATTAGGCAATAAATTGGCTACAAACAGTAGCAGGTACATAAATATCCAGTCAACAGTGTTTTTATTTTTTAAATGCCTGCGTTCAATATTTCACGGTGAAGATTTCCAAAGGGCAAATTAGTGTAAAATTATTGAAATGTCTTAACAGCTTCTTTAATATCTCGGGACAATGCCGCAACGTTGTGATAACCTGCAGCCGTAACTTATAAGTGCTCGTATACTAATGCCATATAATGATTGGTTCCTTAAATACATATAAAGGCGATTAAACGAACTAATACCCACAACCAGCATTTCTAAATGAGAATATGTATTTGTTTTTTACTTAGTCTTATACATACATATGTATGTATATGTTTTAAATTAGGTGGCAAGACATTATCAAAAATTAAAATTTGGTTTTATGTTTTTTATTTTTAGATGATCATGCTGACATTTGATATGATAAGTTTTTACATGTTTCAAAGAGAACTATATGTGAAATTTGCTTCTCTTAATTGCGGGAACAGCTTCTCGCATGACAAAAATTTTCATTATCGAAATTGTAAATTGTGTAAGTATTTGTCCGTTCAGAGTTGCAGTTTCTGCTGCTGCAATTTTTTAAAATTCTGCTTTGAAATTGCATTAGTGTTCACATTATAACACTCTATTTTTTTAGTTATGTAAACTTGCGAGACTTGTGTCAAGAATTCCCTTTTGAACTTTTGCGCAAACAGTTTATGAAAATTTGAAATAAACGTCAAAAAGTTCATTTCATAAAAGTAATATAAGAAAATTTCAACCAATTTTTAATTTAAAAACATAATTATATATTTGAAGGGCTTATTGCAAAAACTCGATAAGCCACAAAATGAAAATACTGAGAAAATCGCCTTTGAAGTTTAAAATAAATGCAGAAAACAGGAATTTGATGAAATCATGATACAGATACTTTTATTTAGTGCTTAAGGAAGACTAATATCACATACCCGTCGCTGTACACCAAGAAATCTTCGGAAATCGCTAAAATCGCAAAAAGTTGTGGCTTATACAGTTATTGCATGAAATTTATTCATATTTTTTTTTCTTTTAATATCAAAAGTTTTGTTATTTTGGTTGAAATAAAGTGGCATATCGTGTTTTTGCAGTTTAAAATTTATTATTTTTTCTATTTATTACATCAAATAATTTCTATAAGTTGTGATTCAGTTTCAATAAATCATACCTCGCTGGTTTCTGAAATTACTTCATCATCTGTTGGCAAAAAATCTTTGTCTTTCACGCTGTCATCACTATCTTTAACAAAATAATCACTTCCACTGCTATCTTCATCAGAATCCATCGTTTTGTAATACTGCCTTTGTAATTGCTGTGGCTTATCGAGTTTTTGGGACAAATAATTCTGAATAAAATCAAAATGTAAAAAGTGACACTTGCGGCTAAGGCGGAAATTAAACGGAATATAGGTGCAATATTTTAAGAGGACGTTCCGATGCTGTAAAGTAATTGAATGAACTGATAAAACCACTTTCTGAAATCGTGTGGCTTATCGTGTTTTTACAATAAGCCCTTCATTTCTATAAAAATAAAAAAGTGTGTGTGTGTGTCTAAAAATGCCTAAAGAAATCCAAACACAGTTTTGTGTAAATAAATTTCTATACAACTTTTGACATTTTATTTACGAGAGTGTAAATATGCACAATTGCACACTTTGCGAAACTTTTGAATATTCTCATGAAAACCCTTAATATTTTTTTACTTTTTACTAATTTTATCAAAAATTTATATGCTAGTTTGTTAGAAGCTTATTAAAATTTAAAAGAAAATAGTTTTAGCGACAGCCAGGATAATGATATTTTAACACTTTGTTAGGTAATTTTTTTAAGAAAAAAACTACTTTAGGAAAAATTGTGTCTCCAAACGACCTATAAAGCTTAATTGTAAAGTAAATAATGAAGTGGAATATATTTTATTTTCCCCTATTTTAATACACAAAGACAGCAAATTAGCCGGTAATGTCAGAATCAACAATATATTCCTCGAAAATATGAAAAATTTACTAAAATTTTTTTGCTGAGTGCAAATAAATAATTCAAAGGAAAAATACTTAAAACTGGTAAATAGTTTTCTAAAATGTAGAATACCTTTTAACATCTTTTAAGTAATTCTAATTTTATCAAATATTCAGGAGTAAGTCATTTCCTAAAATTAATTTTTTGATTTAAAACGAAATTGACTTGTTCTTAGGATACAATTTCCTAAGATTATAAACCATTTTCCTATTTTGATTAAATATTTCCTTTAAGTCAGTAAACATTTCCTTAAATGCAAGAAATTTTTTGCGTATTTTTATGAACTCTTTTTAAGGATATTTACTATTTATTTTTACTAATATTAAATAATTTTTATTAGATTTTTGTACAAATTTACTTGGACTCAGAAACATTTACTTGAATTCAGAAATTTTTTTACTTAGGTTTAGATGTCTTTTTTTAGTGTATAATAGTATCGCCAGAAATTTGGTACTAAATTGTGGAAATTTACTTTGAAAAAAGTAAATATGTTCGCGAAGTTCATGGAACACTTCGAGTTTAGTGATGAAGCTAATTTCTGGGTAAATGGAGTGAAGACAATGCTCATCAACATAACGAACCGCCATTACATGCATTAAAATTGTTTGTGTGGCTTACAGGCCAATGAAATGAAAAAGGAGCTGCCGTTACGGTAAATGGCGAGCTCATTTGAGCCATGCTGACTAACCTTCTGTTTCCAAAACGTTTGTTTTCAACAACACGGCGCAACTCTGTCTATAACAATGCAATAGTGAACAATCCCCACGGTCTTAACAGTATAGGATCGATAGTAGAATCATAGGGCAGTAAGTCCGTATACTCAGTTTGGCGATTCTGGTGACCAATTTTTTATGGGCCTACAAAGATTTCGAAAATCAGTAGTGTCTTCAGTTTTTGGCCAACAGCTTATTCAGACTTAGTGATAGCTCTAAACCTTCTATAACAATAATGTATCTAAGAGTCTACTGAAAAAATCTTGTTAACATATTATGTCAAAAAAATAATTTCTTCGTCCACTTTTTTGTTGGAAAAATTGAAGAAAAATATATTTTTTAACTTTTTTCAGAATAACTTCCAGCGTATCCGGATTTTATGCCAACAATAATTAGCAAAGTTGTAGCTACGGTAAAGCTGAACAAATTTTCTCAATACATCAATATAATGCGAATGCGTCTAGGCACCCTAAATACCTCACTAAGACCACTTTGTAGCTTAAAAATTTTAGTTTTGTACTACTACGAGTATGACTATACTTTTCTTGAATTTTTCTTACTTTCTTTGTTATTGTTGCATTTCTTGTGTTGCAAATTTTTGCATTTATTATTCTAAGGTTTTGTTGTTGTTTTGCTAAATGTTATTATTGAAAAATTATTAGTTCTTGTAAGTTATGCTGAAAAAGGTGAAAACAAAATATTATTTCCTTTATTTAAAAAAAAATGTGCGAGAAAAAATAAATTTTTTTTTGCACAAGGTGTTAATAAAACTCAACACAGAAGTGTGCACTCGATTATACAATTTTGAAAAATTATTATTTTTTAGCGTCGAAAAACCCAAAATTTTTGAGTTAAAAAGTGGTCTGTATGAACTATGAGGGCTGCCTAGACACAAAGTGTATTGATATGTTCATACAAAAGCTGTCCAACTTTACCGTAGCAACAACTTTTAACATAAGATGTTAACAAGATTTGTTTAGTAGATTCTTAACTATATTATTGTCTTATAAATTTTAGAGATACCATCAAGTCTGAATAAGCTGTTGGACAAAAGCTGAAGACACCATTTTTTGAGGGCCTACTGATTTTCGAAATCTTTGATGGCCCATAAAAAAATTGGTTACCAGAATCGCCAAACTGAGTATAGGGTCTTACTACCCCTTGGTTGTACTATCGATCCTATACTGTCCAGTTCGTGTGTTTTTCCAAAAGGCTTCATTTGTTACATAGTGTTATTGTATGCATGTATATGATATTACGATTTCTACATTTTTCATTGCTCACCTTAGAAAGCCCTTTAATTTTTAACTGTCATATATTTGTTTTTATAGCTGTGAAGATTTGAGGTCCGTAGCTCTACGAACAATATTTCTATTTTGTATTATCATTTAGGAAAATTTTTTTTTGGTAAACGTAAGATTTTAATCTTACATGGAATTAAATTTAAATAGAATTAGAGACTGGTTTTATTGTATCAAGCCTAATATTAAATAGAATTAACCAAAAAATCAAATTTTGTAGAATTATAAGAAAGAAAAAAGAAAAGAAAACAAAACAAAACAAAATTTTTAAAAATTGTCACGAAACTAAAAAAGGAAAAAGTCAATCACCTAGACCTAATAATGATGAAACTTTAGCCAGGGCATATTCATATAAGGTAGGGTACACTGTTTGGTTTTAACTGCAATCAAAACAGCTGTTTTAGGCCAAATATTCAAAAAAATTTCGATTTTCTATTTTTACTTCTTGTTTTTCAAAATTTTTTTTATTTTATCAATCATTAATAATGATTTGAAATGTGGATGTGGTTTATAAAAATAGTATTCATAAGCCAGAGATAAAGCTTTTGAATTTTTATGTTAGAGGCATACAAATTTAAACAAACTTTCGAATCAAATTACAAAATAACACTTCCCCCGTGTCGGTTTAAGTAAATTTTGAGCAAACTCTTATAGAAAGTATTCGGCTCAATTTGCTTTTAAGAAATCAAAAGTTTTATACTTTTTATGTGAAAAAATATTCTGAAAAATGTGTGTTGATATCCAATAGTATTTTCACCTAAGGTTAAAACCAGGTTTTAACATTAAAACCTCAAGCAGCTGATTTTGCGGTCACACTAAAAGTTCCATAAATTCAGATTTTGACACACAGGCTGTCAAATAAATTTGTTCAAATAAAATAAATCTCCTTTAAGGTAAGAGCACACGATTGCCGTCATGCACACATTTTACACAATTTTTATTTTGCTGAATTGTTGCACAATAAATAAATTGTCCCAATAATATGAGCTGCATTCACATGATTGCCTCATTTTATAAAAATTTTATTGCCGCAGATTGGCGAAAAGTGAATTTGTGGCAATAATTGCCGTTGCCCAGGCATACGATTGTTCTTACTTGCGGCAACACCAACAAACAGCTGTTATAGGAGTTTTCAGTTTTTTTTTGTTTTACGTGTAAATGGCTTTCTTAAAAAAAAGGAATTTAGTTCTTTCTGTTTTAATTTAAAAGTGAAAATGGTTTATTCGTTAAAAAAAAGAGAAAATTGACTCTGCTTTGTATATTTTGTGCTCAAATTTTTTTAACGAACATTAAAAACGAAGTGTATAAGTCAAAGATTGGCTCACAACTCCATGTTAATGCTTCAAATAAGTTATTATTTCTTTTAAAGTAAATTAAGTTTAAATTTACGGTACTTACGAAAACAATTGGCATACACGAAATCTGAATTAATTTAAGAAATTTTCCTGTATTGGCTACTTTGATTGCTACACGGGAACACAATAAATATTGATACATTTTTAAAATTTTTATTGACGCATGGTTGTTTATTAACCGTTCACAGGATCGCCGCACCAGAGTTGCATTTGATTGCGGAAAATCAGCACAATATTATTCTCGATTGTCGTATGGGACAATAAATTGTGAACGCACACGATTGCCTTATAAAATATACTAATAATTGAAGCATTGCGGCAGTCGTGTAATCCTACCTGTAGAAATAAGTATATTTGTTGCTGTTTTATTACACTTATTTGACGAACTGTAATACAGCTGTTTTTGTTTGCATGAAAAACTGCGCTCTAAATGAAAATTGTTTTGTAAATGAATATTTTACTATTATGGAACTTTTTAAATAAAATAAAAAAGTCAAATCAAAAAACCCTACTGCGACCAAGTTTGAACCGTTAAATATCCTAAATGGCCATTCGAAATGAAAAATAATAAGAGAAACCTAAAGATGATTTTAAAATATCAGTCGAATGATACCCATCTTGATATAGTTCGCCGATTTATTATTTTTTTCGTATTTACAAAATGGCGTCTGTTGGCCGCCATATTGGCGTTCAGTTTATATAGTGCGGCAATTGATGATAAACACAATACCCCTCTTTGGGTCGCACAGTCGGGTAAAAGATATTTTTATATTCAAACCGATACATATTTTTGTTTCATTTCAGAACTTCAAGCTTAAGAGACCCCCACACTATCAACAAATTTACTGCGGTTATGTGCTTGGCACTAGAATATAATAATTTTTTTTCTTTACTGGAAGAAAAATTAAAAATGTTTCGTGTTTCTTCGTGTCTATTTTGCTAAAAACGATACAACCGATCACGTACGAAATCAGATTTTCCCCCACGAACACTTCATATTGAGTCGTGCGTGGTCATGTACCAAAGAAAACAAGACACGTGCCCATCTCTAGTCTGTTGTCAAACAATTAGCAACAATATGCAATTTGTTGTAATTGGACTTATTCATGAAAACAAACAAAAATAAAAATTAAAAGAGAAAAGAGGTATGCTAGGACACCCCATTATAGCTATTCTGCTTAATTATATAAAACTAATTTCATGTGTGAAATAGTTTTGGTTAGGAAGGGTGGTGCTATAACACACGTCCACCCAATTGGGTTCATTGTAATTTCCTTATGTTGCCCAAAAAAGTAATATTTACTCCCCATTTGTAACCAGAAGTGACCCTATTACCCGTCCTTGAGCCACTTAATTCTCATGATGAAGCCCCTGACGTCCTCTAGTTTACACTTCCCGATATCAGTAATGCTTTCATGGAAGCGTCTGCTTAGCCATCTAAGCCTATAACGTTGCAGCTTCGGGCACTGACAGATAATATGTTCAATAGTTTCTGGTTATTCTTCATCCCCGCACATCCTACAAAAATCTGCGGTGCCAGTTTCCCAAATGCTGGTTCTTGCTCTGACCGAGCAGTGACCTGTCAACGCGCCTATCACAATTTGCATCGCTTTCCTATTCATGTCCAGTAGCAGTTTGGATCTTCCTGATCAAGTTTTGACCACAAGCCCCTTGAGACTCTAGAATCCTCCCTACTTCGCCATGAACTATTGGTCCTGCTTTCTATCCAGTTACTGAGTTCTCTATAGTAATGACCTATCGGTAATTTCACCGACCTTTCGATCATTCCTTCATCTAATGCCGACCCTATTTTTGCCAGCTCATCGGCAATTTCATTTCCCTCAACACTGCTGTGGCCAGGAACCCAACATAGTCTGAGACTATATTTATCCATAAGCAAGATGAGGGCTCTCCTACAGTCACTAACAAGTTTCGATTTGACAATGTGTCCCTTCAAAGCTCTTAGCGCTGACTGGCTGTCGACGTAGAAGGTTACCTTCTCACCTTCAGCTACATTCCTGGCCACCAGCTCTGTGGCCCTTAGGATCGCCTAGATATCTACCTGGAAAACTCTGCATTCATTCGGCAGTCTGAGAGAACTACGAATGTTCGTTCCCAAGATATAGACACCAGCCCCTGTGTCTATGTGTGAAATAACAATGCAATAAAATTATATTATATGATGATGTCAAATTCTCTGCAAATATTTCAAAACGTTACCATTTATTTCCTATTATTTTCTTTTCCAGCGGCGTACGATTAAATAAGTGTATTGTTTGTAGCCGGTGACAGCTGTTAGACGTCTTACAGCCGATCGGCTGTGTTCTCTGGTTTGTTTTCACGTGCAAATTGAGGAATCGTTCTCATTTTTTTTGTTTCTCTCACTCTGCTTTTAAGTACAAAGAAATCAAAGCAAAAATAAGCTTATAACTGTAATAGTGTCGATTATTTTTGTTACGAAAATCATGCCCTTACTCCTGTATCGCGCAATAAAGAGCAAAGCTATAAAAATGTACCTTGAAAATTTTTTTCAAGTGGGATTTCTTATGACTTGAAAGAAATTGGCGATTCGGCGAAAGTATCTTATATAGCAGAATTTATATTTCAAATTTGACGTCCGACTAGCAAACCATTCAAAAGAAAATACAAGTCTTGTCTGGGACATTACCAATAGTATTTGAAGCTTTTTGATCGGGCTTAATATGGCAAAACAGCAAAATAGCAACTGTCTTTGTGTAACTTGTTACTTAAAAATAATCACTGTAATTTGACTTCCTTATCATGCGAACTTATTTAACATACATATTTATAATGTTCACTGAAATGTCAATCATCCGCGAAAGTTTTTAGGCTTACAGGTCTCCGGGAAGTCTTCGGCTCACTTGGTTTCCAAATATTGTGTTTGTGGAATTTTACTCGGACACTTGTTTCTAGTTTACATGCAGTTAGTTAGATTTTTGTAGCTACGCTATTTATTGCGCGATACAGGAATTAGGGCGTGATTTTAGTAACAAAAATCATCGACACTATTACAGTTATAAATTTATTTTTGTTTTGATTTCTTTGTACATAAAACTAGACAACAAAAATAAACGAAACAAATTGTTTCATTTTGTTTTGATTCTTTCTTTAAAGTGAGTTAACTAAAAACAATCAGAGCGATTGCTTAATTTGTGTTTGTATTGTTTTTGCACATGAGCACAAACCAATTAACTCAGCCGATCGGCTGTAAGCCGGCTAACAGCCGTCAGCGGCCACAAACAATACATTAATTTAATCGTACGCCGCTAGAAAAATAAATAATGGGAAATAAATGGAAACGTTTTGAAATATTTGCGGCGAATTTGATATCATCATATAATGTAATTTTATTGCATTGTTATTTAACACATGAAGTTTGTTTTATATAACTAAGCAGCGTTGCTACAATCGAGTGTCCTAAGACACCTCCCTTCTTCTTTTTATTTAAAATTCTGGAACTGAGGTTGGATGAGGGTTTATATTCTTCATTTTCTTAAATTAACTACCTCCGTCAAATCAATTAATAGCATTTTAAAACAAACTTTAATTATGAAAAACAAAATTAAAAACCCCTCTGCATAAGAAATCTTGTTTTAGGCGAATTCGGCCGTACAGAATATTCAACTAACCAATTTTTAAATACTCGTATTAATTGCAATACCAAGGCACTCCCATAAAAAAATTTATTTTGAAAAGGCACTGAAGTCAATTCCATACAAATTACATTGTACATATGTGTGTATATGCATTTGTTTTTCACACTATATAAAACAAGGCATTACAATATTTTGTTTTTAGCTTCCTATTTTCTATTTAGAAAAAAAAATCGCCATCGGCTTAATATTTGGATTGATATGGGGCTGAAAACGGTTGTCAAAATGTGTTTGGTGTTAATGTTAAATGCAAAACTGAAATGCAGTTTCACACAACAACAACAACATTAAACAACTTATTTAGGCACTTACTCATAATTTGTCCGCGGATGAACAATCTTTCAATCGAAGTTTATTTTGATATAAACATTCATTCATACAACAACGTTTATAAACTTACATATCCATACATACATACATACAGATGTACATATGTATGTATATAGAATCGTACATATAATAACATAAAAAAATGCATAAATATGCATTAAACGAGAAGAAGACAAAACCGCAGGGATGCTTTTCTAACCGTGGGGGTCCATCAATGTTTACAAATAAAAACACTTTGCAACTTGAAAAACGAATGCAAGCAAAAAAAAATTTAAAGTTATCACATCAGAAGATTTATTATTGAATATTTAAGTTTATTGGACGACTTAATAATGCGAGTATTAAAAACACTAATGCCTTTGTAAGTGATCTCGCATTTCTTGCAGGTATGGCCATAAAGATTTTTAGTTTGGTGTGCGCTAAATTGCTGAAATCGAAGGAATATTAAATTTTCTCTAAAATGTAGTCTATACAAATATGTATATAAATAAAATTGAAGAGCCTGCTTGTATTGTATTTTTATATGTAAATAGAATCTATTTAGATACATACATACTCGTACATATGTAATTTTTTAAATAAATATTTTTGTTTATCTAAAAGCGTTGCTTTTGAGTTGAAAACTCAAAAAAATATTCTTATTCTTACTAATATTTTTTACATAGAAAGAAATAACAACAACAAAAAAACACAAACAGAGTGACATTGAGGAATACTCTATACGACTACCTCAAATACAAAAAATTGTAAAGGGAGCTCTAACGGCAGAAATGCCTATTTTACTGTGAGTTCTGAAGCTCTTAATGAAAACAAAAAAAAAAAATAAAAAATCTGATGATAGTCTTTTTCTAATGGCAAAGCCACTTTTTCGTCAGCGATCAACTTCATGAAACATATCTCTAGGGATTTAATTCATGTTGAAGCTTCCCTAAATCTCTCCCACTAAGAAGTGACTTACCTCACTCATATGTGAATATGATCAAACGTGTTAATTGGCTGGGATCCAAAAAATATCTTAGTAGTCATTGTATGGAAAACATTAAGAAACCATTGAATTTAACGTTGCCAATCTTAGCGAAAATATTAAACAGGTTGTTGAACATGCCACTAAGTCCCATCCGAAGACTCGCTTTAATAGAATCTACGGATATTGAACATCTCGTATGTGAAAAAAGTAGAGCTAGAATAGAATGACAACAACACAGATCACCCCTAAATAAAATCAGACTTAAAGAATGTACTAAATGACTCAAAAAGTTGCTATCGTCGGAAAAAACTGCATGACTGGAAAAATATCAAGAAGGTCTCGATGCCACGACCAGAACGAAGGCGACCAGAACGAAGGCCAGTAAACCACTTTTTTACCATTGAAATCGATGGTGCAGAGTCCCCATACTATTTATCGAACTTTTCCTTGGTTTGATTGACGGTTTTTTTTCGCAAAAAATAATGTTTAATGATCACTCGAAATTAGTACACGAGGTTGTATGTTTTGAACAGCTGTTAAACGCAAAGTAAAAGACGACACTCTCAAAATTTGATAGTAGACTATTAACAGGTGGCACTTGATGGGAACAGTGTTGCATTTCATATAACCACGAGAGAAGTTCGAAAAGTCACGGACTTATTGATCCGCCCTCGTATTTCTTAAATTGTTAATAAAATTATTTGTTTTTCTTGAGTAATTAAATATTTTTTTTTTGTTAATAAAAAAATTTAACTAATGCACATGCGTGTTAAGCTTTTTTTAAATTAATCGAATAAATTTATTTATTCTCTGTTAGTTCAAAAATTCGAACAAAAGTTCGAAATTGTTCGTCTGTTCGAACAAGAAAAAAATCGTGAAATATCATTCGAACAAATATAAAACACGAATAATTAGACTGAGTAATCCAAGTCTAGTTTTATATAGGGTTGTTATCCGTCCTCTTTTTCCGGGACCGTGTCCTTTTTGGGATCTCTGTCCTCGGAAAAGTCCTACTTTTTAAGCACATTTTTTCGCTTCTACACTGCTTTACAAATAGTATTTATTAAAAACCAAGATAAAAAGGAAAATAATTGGTATTGGATGTCTAGCTTATCTTATAAATAAAAATGTCCATGAGAGCTGTGGTATGTTGTTTTAAAATAAAATTATTAATATGTATGCAAAATATCGATGGAGTTGCGTTCACTGAGTTCAAAATCCTTGGCCCTGACCCACAATATCGACAACGTTCGACTTGTCGAACACTTACATTTGAAACAACAACAAAATATTAAAATTTGTTTTTGTTTTGAATGTAAGTGTGCGATAAGTCGAACGTTGTCGACATCGTGGGCTTGGCCCTTATTTTATTAAAAAGTAATACATTTTAAAGTAGGTAGCTCTACCGTTAGAGATATTTGATGTGTAATTGGTTGAATTTAAATAGTTTTGGGTTCTCAGTTGATAAAAAGCTATTTTTTAAGGAATTCTTATGCTATAACCTTTTTTGATAAGTATAAACGAGAAACAATAAGTTTAAAAAATGTTTCCAAAATTTTAAATGATATTTGAAGTTCTATTTCTGTGCGTTTATGTATGCAAATATTCTCAAATGTACACATACATGTGTAGGTAGAACATATCGATAGTATTTGGTAAAAATATTCAATATTCTATGTAAAATGTTGCGAGATTGACCCTTTTTACGCAACACCATTGATATATATTTAAAATTTTATTAGAAGCAATATTATTGAAAAAAATCAATTTCGTTTTATTTTTGGGTCCTACTTTTTTAGCAAATGTCCGGGTTTTTCCCTCTGTTGTCCTCTTTTTATAAATTACGCAATAAAAACCCAAAGTTTTATGGGACGGTAACCCCGTATAGGCTCTCCCGCAAAACTGTTTTTGAATTTTGTTACGATATACATACATACATTATACATATTGAAGATCCCAAATAACTGAACCGTATTCCAAAATTGGTCTTACTAATGAAGTATATATATTTTTTGCGATGAGTGAATCGATAAACTCTTTAGCCTAACGCAATAATATTGAGCGCTTTGTTAAATGCCATTGTAACGTGCGGAATAAAATTTAGTTTAACATCCAGTAGCATGCCCAAATCGATGATTGAATCAACTAGTTCTAATAAAAATATGCATATGCTTACATTTATTTAAGTTCAAAACCATTCAGTTTCTGGTAGACCAAATAAGGAAACTATCTAAGAAGTCCCATTGGAGAAGAGTTTGGTAGATCACTTATAAAAAGCGTGACTAAGAAAAATAAATGACTGCCTTGTGGAACTCCAGATTTATATAATTACATATTTAAAATTAAATAGAACATTATCATATCCAGCTTTTGCTTCAATAGAGCAATATCGCAAAAAACTTCTTTTGCCGGAAATGAGTTTGAAGTTTTGAATTTCGTAAGAAATTAGTGGAAAAATTAAATTTTATTCTTCGCGCAAGAGTTTAGTAAACAATATATTTTTATGCAACTTTTAAACATTATGAAGAAAGATATGAAGATTAATTTTGCATTATTAATTAAAAATCAAGATTTTTGAGTTATGACCATATTGAAGCAAATGCTCTATATGTGTTACCTACAATACTATTCGAATCAGGTGAGATATGATATACATACTTACATACATATAAACATGGAAACGCTGCCATACACCACACAATTGATTTGTGCCAACGTGAAACTATTTCCTTTTTTCCAAACTCGCTTTTAATTGTCTTATCAAAACAAATTTCGATGAAATTAACTTGCAAAATGTTTGCTGCGCAGAGAGTATTCTTTATGCTCTACGAGTATAATACTACAGAAATAATGCAATAATTTATATCATTTAAAATATGTACACTAGGGTGGTTCATAAAAAAAGTATTGGATTTTGTTATGGGCCAACCGGAATATATATTAAGCACCGTGAAAAAATGTCGCATGATTTTTTTTTAATTTTTTTTATTAAGATTTAGGGGTCCCTACCAGCACCCGAAGAAGATTTGTCAAAAAAATGTGTTATTTGACAAATTTCCCATAGAAATATGTCAAATAAGCGCTCAATAAAGCTGGAATATTTTTTATGAATAAGGACTAAGACTATTTTGTTTCAGTAAATTTCAGATATTTTGTTGGTTTTTTTTGTCACTTTTCTACTTTGCATTCGTTCTTAGGCAGTATTTTTGTACTGGAACGATACTGTTTATAACTTTATTTATAAAACATAATTGATTATGAGCAATTCGCAGGTTTGTGTTCCAAAATTCCGTAGAAATTTACTCAGCTATTAAATATTTTATTAAAGACTTTTTGTTAAAAAACTACTGCATGATGTATTTCGCGTTCTAGTTATGCGCTTTCTGTGTTTAATAAGCTTCGAAGATTATAAATGTAAATTTCAATAGATGTGTATCAACACAAAGTACAAAATTGGTGCAACAGTATTCGTATCTGAGAGCCGCATTTTTCGCATAAATCGACCATATATTCCGCTAAATTACACCCAATTAAAAATTTATTTCGGTGTTGGTATCGCTGTTTGTAATACTACACTGGAAAACAACTGGTATTCTATTTGCATTGTATCTTAATATCAAGTTAGTACCCTATAGTTGTAATAATAAATACGATTGGCACAGTTTGAGAGCCTCACAAAAAGAGCTTAACTCATGTAAAAACAATATATCTAATTATAATTTTGCGGAATATTAATGTTGGTGCATGTGAAAAATTTTGTTTTCAGGAAAAAAAGTTTGGCGACCTCTATTAAACCAATTTTATATTTTGTGTTAATATAGTTGATTAGTTTCTAAATCGGTTTATAAATTTAAAATCAGTTGATATTTAAGTTATTTAGAGGCTGATAAGTGCCTACGGGTACGAATAACCGGCTTTTCTTTACCGTAATTAAAGATTTTGGGTGTGTTTGGAAAATTGCAAATACAGATTGTTGTTATGCTCGACAATACCTACAAGAAAAATAATAACACGTCCCATTTATTTCAATTTCATTAAAATTTGTCACACCGTGTTATTTATCATTATTGAATTCGCCTTAAAACATTTTGATAGCTGATTGTTGAATTATTTTTAAGTTATAACTATAGTTTTGATGGAAGCAAAGAAGTATCTAAATCAGAGAAAAAAGCCAATCGGCTTACAGCCGGCCCAAGAGCCGCCGCCGACTTTCAATGTAACTTCAAGCCGCCGCCGATGCATGAGGGTAGCCTGGGCTCAAAATTGCAGGCGGCTAATTGTTTTTTTTAGTTGCAAATTTGTACTACATCTTGCAAATTATATGGAAGACATCAGGTGTTTGAATTTTTTTTATTGAAATGTGTCTAAAAAACTTATAAGAAGCGGCTGTCAATGTCAGCCGGCTCAAGCCGGCTTATGATCCGCCGCCGACTATTTTTTCCTAAGGCGCCGCCGCCGCCGCCGGCTTTTTAAGACGGCTTGTTTCTCTGGTCTAAATTTTTAATTTTTGGAGTGAAAAATATAATTCATATTTCGTTTACCCCCCATACAACTCAACAGTGATGCATTTTATAATATCCTAAGCCACACCGGAATCCTTATTAAAATGACTTATCCTGGGAGTTAAAACCCTATTTCCAATTGAAGTCCCTAAAATATATTAAAACAAATAAATATGTACATATGTATGTATGTATATTCACTAAAATTGAAAACTTGTGTTCTTTCTACATCAGCCAGTATAATAAAATGTACATACATATGTATCTGTGTCATGTGCAACTGAGCACTTTTATTAAATAATTAATTGTTATTGTTGTTACTGATTGTTGGACACAACTGGATGCGGAGATTGTTAATATACAAATTAAAGCGCGTGCCGACCCCCACTGGTACAGTTGTTTTGATTCTTTCTTTTTCAAAGTCAAAAAGAAAATTAAAGAAACGCGTGAAGCATGATATTTATCCATTAATATAAATCATGGAATAGTTAAAGTTGAGCATGTTTATTTACACTTTTTTGAGAAACCACAAATGTCTAAAACTGTGCACGTGAGAATACATCATACTTGAGATGCACTTACTTGAACTCTTATGTAGCTTCAAAGTGAGAAAATCACTGCAACGAATGAGATTTTTATAGTTTAAATTCATATTTATGTATATGATACAGTTGTTGCCATTATAGATGTGATATTTTTCTTGAGAGCTTAAAGTGCGTAATATGTTTAAGTTCCGATTTTAATCTATTTATAATAAACACTCGAGAGCTTCCAAATCAGCTGTCATAGAAGAACGGTACCACCGAAACAACATGCCCGCTTCATTCATTATTAGCGGTAAAAATTTTAATGCATATTTTTAGTGTTCGATTGTCAAAATTATTTTTATTAAGAATTAATACGGAAACAGTCGAAGTTGGAAATCTCCATGTTGAATTGCATTTTGTTTTATCAGCACTATTTTAATTGTTGTAATTAATAAACATTTAATACTCGCCAGTGAATATGGTGGCAAATTGATACGTGTTGTTATGTCATTCGACCATTTTCCAACTTCAATCATATATTTTTAAAATACCTTAGTATAGGTTATGGATCTACTGAAGCAGATGATTTTATAATTTTTAAGACCTTTTTTAAAATGAATGCATTCACTCTATATGATTCAAAAGAACCGTGACCAAGACTTAAGCACTATATTCTTGACTACATTTGTAAAGAACGTCTACAAGCAACAAATATTTGCGTCGAAAATCTTTGTAAAAATCACCGAGAATTAATATGAGGATTTTTACAAATCGCTTGGATCTTGTTTTGAAGCAGCGACTGCAATGCAAAACACACGCTCTAGGGTTCGCGTCTTATTACACCTGGAGGACGAACGTTGCTCAACGCAATGTCAAAAATGGGCTTGAACGTCATTTGAATGGGGACCCCACTTACTGGCCTACTGACATAAAAAAATTCCGAATGTAATATATTTTGGAGTCATGAAAAATATCTCTATGGATTTAATTCATGTTGAAGCCTCTCCAGGTACCTCGTCCGGTCACTCTCCCACTACAACCCACTAAGAAGTGGTTCACCTCACTGATATTTGATGATAATCAATTTTTTTAATTAGCTTGTATTCAAAAAACATCTGAGTAGTCATTGTTCAGAAAACATTAAGCTAAAAACATCCGATGATATTGAATCGAAAATTGCCAACCTTAACGAACAAATTAAACAAGCTGCTGAGCATGCCACTAACTCCCACCCGCAAACTGGGCTTAAAATAATTTATTCTACGGCTATTGAACGTCTCGTATGTGTGAAAAAGAAGAGCTGGAAGGGAATGACAGCAGCGCCCCAACATAAAATAAGACTTAAAAAATGCACTAGACTACTCTCAGAGTTGCTGACATCTAAAAAAAACTGCATTTCTCAAAAGCTATCTGGAATGTCTCGAAGTTACACCAGCATGATATTACTCTTTGTGGTGCGCTGCTAGAAATCTTAATAGAACGGTTGAGTTCAAACCACCCTGCGTATTTTAACCGGAAGTTAGACAAAAACGATACTGAAAAAGTTAACATTTAAAATCAGTATTTACCCAAAAAACACATGTATTTGCCGAGTGTAGTTGTTCCACCCACTCTACACTTAAAGTTTAAGATGCGTGATGTGCAAAAACTAAATGCTGAAGAAAATAAGTATCGTTCGGCTCTCTTTATTGGTGTTTTTAAAATTGAGGACATATCTACCAATATAAACATTCTAAAGCATTTGGAAAGTTACATAAGTTCTTGCCCGGGAGTTCTCTGTTATGGAAGGCAACTTCATGAGTGTGCCCGTTGTGCAACACGAGATAATACTGGGACCAGTTTTGTATTTGATATAATATTGCGATGTACATATGTGCGAGCAGTAAAAAACGTAACCACTAATTACTAATGAAAAACTGTTTAATTCAGACACGTATTTATTAAGTTAAACAGTTTCATGCATAACTAATAGACAATTTTATAGAATCCAACATGATTGGAAACTGTTTAAGTCAATAAATACATGTCTGAATCAGACAGGTTTTTATTAGTAATTAGTGGTTACGGTTTTTGGGCACATGTGTGCCAGATTTGTACTCAGCATAACATTGTATGAAAAAACTCGTTAAGGCCATGCTCAATTTTGCCACTCATGCTAACCTCATCCCAGTTTTTCATTATATATTATGCCGAAAATATACACATACATTTATAACTAGGCGCCAGGCCAAGTTCCGGCCTATGCACGCAGTGTATATATTTACATGAAGCCATTCGTCGTGTTTCGTCCCCTTCATAACTTTTTTTCCGGCAATTGTAAAATTATAAAATTAAAACCATAATTACAATGAATTCATGTTACCTCATATGCGAAATTCTAAAGTTTCACAATGAAAGAGAGATGAAGGTGCAAAAAGTGCATATTTTATGAAATTCTCACTGACCACTGACACACTCATCAAATTGATGAAGCACTTCCGCTTTAGCTAGAGAGCTGAAATTTGGTAAACAAGTAGAATAGAAAAATCTGAAAACCCCGAAATTTTAGCCAGGGCGAAATTAAAATTTGAGCTAGTGAGCTGAAATTTGATACATTAGTAGGTCCAGGTGAGGAATCAACTTGAAAACAAAAAAAAGCAAATCTAAAGCGTTTACTGAAAGCAATTTTGTTGAAATTTGGCATACATGTTGCTAAAATGCAAGGCTATAAATTTTAGTTGAAAAAAGTTCGCGTTAACACGCCTATAAAACTTAAGCCTCCCATTTCATATTTATGTGTTTATTATTATCCGTTTCCAACGAAACTTGAAACGAATGGTTAGCACTGGCCAAAAATCTTTAGTTTAAAAACGTGGGCGGAATCACGCTCATACAAATTTAAAATTAAATTTGCGTTAGTGAGCCTAAATTTGGTATGCAAGTAGCTCAAAGTGAGAAAACAACTAGAAAAATCTAAGAACCCAAAAATTTTAACCAACAGTGGAGGGGCCACGCTAATATTGCTCTGTATTAAAAACTACATGTACAGCTCTTAACTCAAGCCATTTTATTGAAACCTTGCATACACATTGCACGTATGCAGGACTTTCAGCAGTCATCTTAAAGAGTGGGCGTGATTACGCCCATACAATTTTAGCCTATTGTTTCATCTACTTTAGCTTAGCAGATGTAAATCTATTGTTTACACATTTCGTATCAACCGCTTACTACGAAAATGAACATGATTTATAAGGGCTGCTCACATTAAAATCTGGAGTTTGTAAAAGTGGCCTCGCTAACGCCCACAAAATGTAAACCTAGAACTCGCTCTAAAATTTTTTACACAAGTAAATGTAGAGGATTCAAGAACTCGAACAACTTTTAAGCCCCTAGATAATCTGTGAACTTGACAAAAAGTTTTCCCACATAAAGTGAACAAATGTTCATTATTATCTCCTTTTTTAGAAAGGTAAAAATATTGCCAAGTTAGCAGATTGTCTAGAAATGATATGACGATTACAAATTTATGTAATGCATAGCATATTGCAATAATAGGTGTTATGAAAAAGAAGATCTTGCTCAAAATTTTTATCTCACTACTTTTAATAGCCAAAATGTTGGATAGGAACTTGAACTATTTACACATTTATGTTTTTGTGAGGATAATAAAGGGTCCGCCAGATAACTTTTTTTTTGAAAACAGGGCGCGAAACATCGAGTGTAGCTTCGGCTGTGTGGCACATAGCGCCGTCCTGTTGAAACCAAATGTTGCCAATATCCTCCTCTTTAATTTTTGTGAACAAAAATTCGTTCAACATGGCCCGATAACGATCGCCATTGACTGTAACGGCCACTCCTTGCTCATTTTCGAATTATGCCTCTGGATCAAAATCCGCACCAAACAGTGACTCGTTTTGGGTGCGTCGACTTTTCAATGTATGCGTGCGGGTTTTCTGTGCCCCAAATGCGACAATTTTGCTTGTTTACATACCCGCCAAGATCAAAATAAGCTTCATCTGAAAAGATGATTTTTTTTTTGCAAAATCGGCATCTTCTGTAAGTCGATCGCAGGCAATATTTCCCAGCGTTGTTCAAGCGTATAAACAACCATATTCGTTCAGCGGAAGGATAAAACTAATTATCTGTCAAATCAGACATGAGCTAAGTATTACCATTCACGAAATAAGCACTAGTTGAAAAACAAACGTTAGATGGCGGACCCTATATATCAAACAAAGGCAGTAATTAAGAAAAAATTTTGTAATTTCAATCATTAAAGGGTGCCCCTGTGGCTGAGTGGTAGCGATGCTATCCTCTCAGTCCAGAGGTCGTGGGTTCGATTCCCGCCATAGACACTGGATGTTTTCTGCAGACAAGCTAATCGCTTCGCGGGTTGTGTTTGTTGAAAAAAAATACCTATAATATAATAATTATATTTTGGAATTTTTTTTAACACATCTTTTTGCACTTTGAAATGAATTTTTATTTTGGAAAACTGTGGAATTGACACATCTCGCAGATTTATTGACGACCTTTCATAAACGGGCTTAGGATTTTTGCAGAATGAGTTAAAAAATCTGACAAAATTGTGAAAATTTCGCCAAAAATGTTGGACAAACTTTTATCAAAATTTTTTGGGAGATTTTTTATAATAAATAATTTTTCGGCGTTTTGGGTTTGACGGTGCGTGCGTTCCATGTTTTCCATTTGGAGTCCTAAATACATTATACATGTGTACATACATATGTATACATATATGTATATCTATTCAAGTTTACGAATACAAAGAGAGAAATTTAGCAATCGACACATGTGCTTTTTTAAAGCTTTCGCCGTAAGGTTTATTTCTTTTTTATTTTTACGTTAAAGCTGCGCTTTCCTCTTAAAATGTGGTTATTAAAATTTTGATGAAAACTCGATAGTAGAGTTTTATTTTCATCTAGAGATTTCAGCTTATTTGCCTTCTCCTTTGTAACTTGATTACATAACAAGCGCTGCTGTCATTTTGCAGTTTTTTATTATGAAATTAATTAAGTACCTTACAAATAACGTACACGTGACTCGGTAATGTATCCTTTTTATTTGTTGTGGCATTATTTTTCTGCTTTAAATAAAAAACACACACAGTAACATAATAAAAGAAAAGAAAACAAGAGGAAAATACTACAACATGACCCACGTTGAAAACGAATCAAGAACATAAAATATAAAAAAGTAAAAGTCCCTAAAAAGCAAACGTCACTCGTGTGTACATTAAAATCACCCACTTTAAATAAAAAAATATGCAAAAAAAATCAGGTGAAAATTAATAAAGTGCACGTAAGGGACAATAATGGTGAATGTATGTGCGTCAGTAAGATAGGGTGGAAAAAAGTGTAGATCACTCCTCTACGGCAGCGTTGCCACTTTCTGTACTACGAGTATAGTACAAAAACTGTACTATGTAAAATATTTTGTAGAATGAAATTTTTGCACTATTTTTGTAGTATTGTAATAATTGTCAAAAATGAAAGAACATTAAAAAAGGCTTTTTTGATGTATAACATTACGGAAGTGTTTTAAAAAAATGCTGAATTAAATTTGATTTGGAGAACTTTGAATTTGTTTTAAAAATTATTAAGTTGATATATCAAATATATGTATGTACGTATGTACATATATATGAACGTATATGGGCATTTCCACAGAAAAATCCACCTTTTGTCACATTACGTTACTTTGTGATATGCTTTTTTTCACTTTTTTGCATGTCGGTATAGAGCGCAATTAGGCCTACATTGGGTAAAAACTAGAAAAAAATCGAACAGTATAGCTCTTAAATACAATATAAATTGCATGGTGACATAACGTGACAAAATGTGGACTTTTCTGTGGAAATGCCCATATAGTATTGTAGGTATTCGTAAAAGGTTGTGAAATTTAATATTGGCTTAACGTAGGAATTTTAACAATTGTTTATAGATATACGGGAATAAATTAAATGTGCATATACAGTTAATAAGCATATCGGCGGCTTAGAGTGTAAACCTGTTAAGTCCACCTGTTATAAGATATAGCATTTTAATGCCGATCGAAAGAGATCCCGTAAAATTTGGTGCAAGTGATTGAGCAGTTTTACTCTTTCAGCCGACGATATGTATGTAAATGTTTAAAGTTAAGCCTTAATTAACGCCCTAACTCATTATTTTCTTCAAATCGAGTTACGGCGTTTCTATATTAAAAATACGCTATGAATTAGAAAAACTTATCATGATCCTATTTATGAATTATAAATAAAATGAATATTTTTTGATTAAAAAATAAATCATTTGTCGAAATCTTTTTTGTGCTGCTGCATATGATTTTGTACTATTTTTGCTTAACTTCTGTACAATTTTTACGCTCTGTGGTGGTAACACTGCTCTACTGGTATATTGCAAATTTTTAATTTTGAGAACGTGTTTTTTTTTCTTAGAAAAACATATGCATCATGTTGCACGTCGCTCGGTGCCGCTCACACTTTTTGGCTTTTAGCTTTCCTTACAAGTATCTTTAATAAGATGATGTCTTTACTAATCACTTCAGTTCCAACATTTTAGACTTGCACAATTCATCACTTAGGCAAGCTCTTAAACACTTTTCGAAACCGTAAACAAGGTCACGTGTTGGCTTCATTTCATTTTCGCTTTTGTTGTTTTATGCTTTTTTGTTTTGGGTTTTGTGGCGGTTTTGTAGTAGGACTATCATCAACCAACCCTTAACGTTAATAATATGATTTTTTTTAGAGATGAATGATACATATTCTCAATATTCGTACATGCCCACTGGCGTTTTCAATATTAACATAAACATGAATATTGGTTGTACAAACGTATGCACGGATGGGTAAGAAGTGTACGTACACAAATTTTTATACTTAATTAAATAAAATTATGGGCAGAAACTTATTTTAATCTATAATGTAACCACATTTTTTTTTTTTTTTTTTTTCATGCGTATATTTATTTATTGTATCTTCAAAAAATGAACTAACAATAAGTTTTCAAATCTTAAATCTAGATATAATAATTAGGCCCAACCAGTGTCAGGCATAAACTTAGTGATAGTAATCAATAATACATAAATATCGTATTAAGCACAAAAATATTTTCAAGCTGTTTCATCTGGAGTGTTGAGTATTAGAGCCATAGTGTCCCTCTTTTTTAAGCGGATGTGTCCAGTAAAATTCAAGATGTTACGAGTAAGTGGATTAGGATGAGACTCGAGTTTTGTTAAGTATTTGCCTGCGTATTTTTTAATTTCTTCAGTCACTAGTGGCATATTTAAATCACGATGTAAATTTGAATTTTTGATGTACCATGGAGCCGATGTTATTAGTCTTAAAATCTTATTTTGCCTTCGTTGGATTCTCTCTATATTGGAAGCTGAAGCAGTGCCCCATAGCTGTATTCCGTAGCACCATATGGGTTTCAAAAGCGACTTGTATATTAAAAGTTTACAATCTAGACTGAGTGTTGAATTTCTACCAATCAGCCAATGTATCTGATTTAATTTAAGTTTCATTTGTGTTAGCTTTGAGTCAATATGGTGTTTCCATGTAAGCCGTCGATCAAGGTGTATACCAAGGTATTTTACATGTGAATGTTGAGGAACAACTTGATTGTTGATTCGAATTGGGGAACAAGTATCTCTTCGCAGGGTAAATGTTAGCTGAACACACTTTTGTTCGTTAACTTTAATTCTCCATAAGTTTAACCATAGTTCCAGCTGTGTAATATGTTCTTGTAGATATCGGGAAGCCTCGTGAGGGTTTTCGTGCATACTAAGGCAGGCTGTATCATCGGCAAATGTAGATGTATGGATATTGCTGCTCAAAGGCATATCACAAGTATAAATCAAATACAACACTGGCCCCAATAGGCTCCCCTGTGGCACACCGGATGATATAGATTCGGGCACACTCATGAAGTCTCCTTCAACAACCGTGAACTGCCGGGTAGTAATATAACTTTCCAATAGCTTCAGAAAATTTATTGGTAGATATGATTTCAATTTTAAAATAAGGCCTTCATGCCATACTTTATCAAATGCCTGAGAAACATCAATGAAGAGGGCAGAACAATATTTCTTTTCTTCAAAAGTTTTTCGTATAAATTGAACCAATCTATGAGTTTGTTCAATGGTGCTATGCTGACTTCTAAAACCAAATTGATGGTCCGGTATGCACTCATTATCAGTTAGAATTGGGGACAATTTTATCATGAGTAACTTTTCAAAGAGCTTTGACATTGTTGACAGTAAACTTATTGGCCTGTATGACTCAGCCTTGGTAAGATCTTTGCCCGGCTTTGGTATCATTTTAACCTTGGCAAGCTTCCAGCTGTTTGGATAATACTCCAGACGTAAAATGGCATTAAAAATGAATAACAGGATTCTAATTGCAATACGAGGCAACTTCATCAGCATCTGGTTACTAATTTCATCAATACCCGGAGCTTTTTTCGGGTTGAGTTCAGCAATTAGTTTTTGTACATCACGCGTCTTAAATTTTATGGGTCGAGGGGGTAGCGCAACTACACTCGGCAAATCAACAGCACCAGAACATGAGTTTGGGGTAAATACGGATTTTAAATGCTCAGCAAATAATTTACCTTTTTCAGAGTCGCTTCTTGCCCAACCTCCGGTAGATGTGCGCAGAGGTGGTTTAAACTCGACGGGTGTTTTAAGCTTTCTAGCAGCGCGCCACAAAGAGTAATTAGATGCTGGTGTGACATCAAGACCTTCCAGATAATTTTTAAGAGATGCAGTTTTTTCAAATGCAAGCAACTCTTGGAGTCGTTTAGTGCACTCTTTAAACCTAGTTTTATGTTGAGGTGATCTGTGCTGTTGCCATTCCCTTCTAGCTCTTCTTTTTTCACACACGAGACGTTCAATATCAGTAGAATAAATTCTATTAAACCCAGTCTGCGGATGGGAGGTAGTGGCATGTTCAGCAGCCTGTTTAATATTTTCATTAAGGTTGGTAATGTTAGCTTCAATATCATCGGGTGTTCTTAGCCTAATATTTTCTGTGCAATGACTACTAAGATATTTTTTGAATCGCAGCCAATTAACACGATTTATCATCTTCACATAAGGATGTGGTAAGTCACTTCTTAATGGGCTACAAATTGAAACGATCGTGGGAGAGTGGTCGGACGAGAGATCTAGAGAAGCTTCAACTTGAATTAAATCCCTAGAGATATTTTTCATGACGCCAAAATCTATAACATCCGGAATTTTTTGTATATCTGTAGGCCAGTAAGTGGGCTCCCCACTCGAAATGACGTCCAAGCCCATTTTTGAAATTGTGTTGAACAACGCTCGACCTCTGGGTGAGATAAGACGCGAACCCCAGAACGTATGTTTGGCATTATAGTCCCCAGCTGCTACGAAACAAGGGCCAAGAGATTTGAAGAAATCCTCGTATTGATCTTCTGTAATTGCGAATCTGGGAGGGGAGTAAATTGATGATATTACAAAATTAGTGCAAAAATTTTCAATACAAATATTCGTTGCTTGTAGATGTTCTTCAGAAATGTTGTCAATAATATAATGTTTGAGTCTTGACCTTATTAGAATTGCTGATCCACCGCATGCTCTTTCTCTTGGGTCCTTTGAATCATATAAGGTGTAGCCAGAAATTTTAAAAAGACTTCTCGAAGTCAAATGAGTCTCTGAGACCAACATTATATCAATATTTTTTTCCGTGAGGAAGTGCTCAAGTTCATTTTTATGTTGGCGAATGCCGTTTGCGTTCCAGAAACATATTTTTAACGTGTTCATGGTTTGTTAACTAATGCTTGAAGCAGAGTATTCTGCATTCGCAGCATTTCTTGCATCATGCTAGTCATATTTGTAGTAAAGTTGTTTATAGTTTGCACCAGATTATCAATAGTGGCTTCAAGGCGACTGAAATTAAAGCTTGTGTTAGCATTTGTTGAATTACTTGGTGGAGACACTTTCTGCGTGGGAAAAGAATTTGTCTTAACAGCATCGGCATATGATACACGTGAAGTACTTGGTTGGCTCATTGGAGGAAAATTGGCGGAGAAAGCATTTGCTGATTGAACTGGAGTTAATTTAGGTTTTTGTCCCATGGTCTTTTTAACGAAAGAATATACAGGACATCCTCTGTAGTTAGCAGTGTGATTACCTCCACAATTACTACATTTTTTTTCAGCTTGATTTTTTGCCTTCGTACAGCTAGCAGAACCGTGCAATTCACCGCAGATAACACAAACTGTAGGTAATTTGCAGTAAGTTTTAGTATGGCCATATTCTTGGCAATTGTGGCACTGTACGGGACCTGCACGCTTACGTGGCTCTTCAACTGTGATTTTTCGGTGCAAGAGAAACTTTACGCTATAAATTGGATGGGTTTCATTTTTTTTCAATTGTGTGTCATTCGGCTCCAGTTCGACCCGAAATAGGGGTTGGGGGACCTTTTCTCTGTTAATTATATTAGTAACATTTTTAATCTTAAATCCTTTGTCGATAAGAGCACATTTTACTTCTTCGGGGTCAACATATGAATCTATGCCCTTTAATACTATTTGTAGGCCTTTAGCACTTTTAAGTTGATAGGTGTAAAAATTTGTTTTGTTTTTTTCAAATTCACTAATAATTTTCCGGAAATCTTTTTCATCATATATTTGGATCTTAGTTTCTTAGTTGTAACCACATAAAAAATTTTATGAATTATTGCATGAAATTGATTTAGGGGAAATTTCGAAATTTTATAAAAATTAGATTAATAAAAATTTTAGGTTTCTTGGCAGTTTGCTGTACCACGTTAATTGAAAGAAAACTCGATGTTTAAATTTTAAAGTTAACTTTATAATTGTTCCTAAAACTTTAAAGTTTAATCCGATTCTTAGAATTTTTCGTAATTGCTCTTGAGTGAAAACTATAAACGTAATAAGCTTTTTTTATTTTGGGCAAATTACGACATTTAACCGATCTTTCATTTGAGTTCTATGGATATTTCCTGAGTACAGGACGCTCTAGGGTTGTGCAAAGGCCTGGCAACCGAGCGCTGTTGCAAAATCAAAATTTGCTACAATACCCGACAAAAATTTCATGGATTTAAATAGCCAATTTAATATGTTTAGGATTTTATTGATTATAATATTTAGTTTTGATAAAACTCGACTTGGAAAAATTATTTTACTTATCGTAGATGCTTAAAAAATCGAAAGCAATCCATAATACAAAATATCTAGTTTCTCAGTTTTTTTGAAGAATTTCTCTAAACATATATTCATTTCCTTATGCCATTAGAATCCTGTTTTATTATTTTTTTTTTTTCAATTTTTAACACTTTAGTTGTTTCGGTTAATTTTGTTAGAATATTTCTTATACATATTACTATCGATAGTTTTTTCTGTTGGCGGGTCTTCATCTGACTTATACTGGAAAAGCTCCGCGACGAATATTCTGCAAGAGTTTATTTCTACATTTTTTAGTTTTCGTTTTTGTACTGTATTTCAAAACACAGTTGCTAGAAGAAAATATCTCAGAGTGTAAGTATAAAATAATTGAGTTCGTCCTCATTAAATTTAATACTTAATTCAATCGTTGGCACCATTACTATTGGCTTTTATTAAATTATTAAACAAAAACTTAATAATTCCCTCTAGTTCAATTATAGTATCAGACTCTTTACTAAACTCTTTTATAGTCCCGTCCAAAGATTTTGAAGTTTCACTTAAGTGGTTCTAAACTGTTGTAGAAAGATAATTTCTAAACACACCCATTTTGTATATGAGACGAAACAAATAATCAAACACACAAAAAATACCTTATGAAAAAAATTCTACTTCGGTTAATCGACTGAAACTAACCGGTTTAACCGTTAATCGAAAAAAGCCAATTTTGAATTAACCGATCAGTTAATCGGGTAACAATATCCTAATATGTAGATATTGATGTATACAGAAAGGTCGACAAGCATCGAAAATTATTTTGTTAATAAACAGATGATTTTTTTCCAACATTGTATTAAAAAGTGTTGAAATCGGAAAAAAATCGGAGCTAGTTCCAAAGGTTTACCACTTTCATTGAATACCAATCACTACAGGTACTGAATTTAATATTCTAAGGGCCGTTAACAAAAAAAATTTAAAAAGCAGTTAACAAAATATCTTCCTCCTTAGCACATTGGTCAAAAATCCATTTTTTTTGGCCAAAATTATTTATATAAAATAAAACACATTATTTTGTTCTTAAAGCAGTTATTATTAATTACTATAACAATTCTTTGTCAAATATATGAAATTTAGGCATTAAATATAAAAATAATGTTGAAAAGCTATATTTAAGCCAGACGAATTTCAAGTGTGTTTTAAACACATTTACTTGTATTATATAAAAATATGTTTTTTTTTTTTTTTTTTTTTTTTTTTTTTTTTTTATCTCAGTCGTAAAACAGCTCTGGGCGAGTCAACATCAAGCGTCGTTGGCAATTATCTCTTAAGTGCAACCAGGCCACTGTTGTTTATTGGCCTTCGAGAGTTTTGCGTCTCACTCGCACTGGTTGACTGATCTGCCACGGATAACAGTATATTCTTGCGGTTTTTTTGTAGAATTTCTTTAACAACCACGTTGCTACTTCCTATGTGAAGGCATAGGTCGTGTACAGTCAGTCACAAAGCCTTTTTAAAAAACTGTTAATAACATCTTGGGCATATGGTCTAGCTACCCCGCCCATATTTGTGCAACAATACTTTGCAAATTTACTTTGTAAAGTATTTCTTAAATAAATAAATAAATAAATAAATGTTTTTTTATCAATATGTACAATGAATGAAAGCGCAAAAATATTTATTTTGATTTAATAACTATTAAATAATGATCATCTGATGGTTATGTTCAGCTCGTTTTCTAACGTCAAATTATCTTCTTTTCAAATGCTTTTTTGTCTGTGATATCACCATCCTCTGTCGATAAGTCGCAATGATATTACAGAGGTTGAAAAAGAGATTACACTCAGTATTTCGAGGTAAGCTTGAATTCTTAAAACCTTGTTTAAACCTTCAAATCCATAGCTTAAGATTAATTTTTATCAACGTCCATTGCTATTAAAATTACTTTTTTCTGCGTTTCTACAATTATAGTTGCAGTATGTTGCAATAACATTTGTAAAGGTACTTTTGCAACTTTTTCGCTTAGAAATATATTGCTGGGCCTGCAGAGAACTTTTTCTGCCAGAAGCCTATAATATGGAGAAATATGTTACAATTTCTTTGTATATAACTAAAATATATCTTTAAATGTATATCTATGAATATGTATAAGATAATAGATATGAAATGTTTCGATGAAGTTAATGCAATTTTAACTTGAACTAACTTTTACTAAATACGCGGTGCAAGAATATGTCCCGTTCTAAATAGTGTCCACACCTGATGATTTCATATCATAACTGGTAATATAAAGCCTGCAGAGCAACTGTAATTTTTTCATTAATATAAACACAAAGGGGTAGACATTGATAATTTTATATCATGATGAATCATTGCAATATTAACTTCATCAAACAAACATTTCCAAAGTGCTTGCCAAAAATATCTAATTTGCAGTAGTTAAGCAGCTCTGGGCTAAAGAACAGCTCTAGCGTCATCGTAATTATTTCTTAAGTGCGGTCAGGCTTGTGTGTGTTGTTTGGCCTTCGATAGTTTTTCGTCTCGCTCGCACCGGTTGAATGATCTGCCACGAATAACCGTATAATCTTGCGGTTCTTTTGTAGAATTTCGTTGACAACCACGTTGCTACTTCCTATGTGAAGGCATAGTTCGTCACAAAAATGTTTTTAAAATAGTGTTAATACCACATTGGGCATATGGTCTAGTTACCCCGCTCATATTTGTGCAACAATAGTTTGCAAATTGATTTTGTAAAGTATTTATGAAATAAATAAATAAATAAATATCTAATTTGCGTGTTGTTTAATTTTTTTGTGACAAATAATTGTTGTGTCGCCTTTTTTTAAAAGAAAATTGTGTAATAAATAAACATCAAATGAACAGTGACACATAAAATGACATTTGATATCAAGATGAATTTATCAGGCCGTGAGCTCTGATGATTATACCATAACAATGCCATAATATTAATAAATTGAGTTCATATGTGATGAATATTCATCATGATATAAATTTGACATCATTGTGATATAAATTCGTCAGGTGTAGACACTATGTTATAATTAGCAGATTTTAAAATTTTTCGAGATGCTGTCAAAAACGATTTCTAAATTTTGTCCCGTTAGCAATACCAGGTTTATTGCTTATATTTATATCAGAAACAACAAATCAATGAAACCTTAATTGTGTACTAAACATAGTGTCGCATACTTAGGCCCAATAATTGACTTCTCAATTAAATGTCATTTACATAGCTAACTGCCACTTAAATTAAAGTTGCACATAAACGCAGTTTCATTTTTTCAATTATAAAATTAAATGCTCACTTAAATGCTATGAAAGTATGGTAGCACTGTACATAGTTTTAAAAGAAAACAGATGTTTAATGTAAATGAGAAAGTTAGTTAGTTAGGTACACATTTTATAAAACTAAAAGAGCATTAGAACGCATTTTTTTTATTTATTTTTAAAAGATATGAAACTCTATATATTGTATATATTATATATGTATTTATGAAACTTAGACGATTTTTTTAATACGACCACATGGTGTTCATGTACATACATACATGTTTTCAATAAACATAGAAAAGCACATAACATATCGAAGTCGCAATACGACACTCGTAATAAGGCCCATAAACTCACTGTTACTCTCAATGACATTCATTATGAATTGACACCAGATAGTTTAGTTATTGAGAAAAAATATAATACTATGTTTTCACCGACTTTAAATCAAAAAGATTTAAGTAAATTTCTTTGAAATGTTTCCACCGAGCTTATGAGTGATTTGGTGTTCCAATTATCGTAGTCAATTTATGGACATACTTTATAAGATGCAAACGCTGCAATTGAATTTTATCCATATGTAGTTGACATTTTAAATTAATTAAATATTCATTAATGTAATTTTCTCGAAATTGTCAATCACTACAGATGGATGACCCAGGGATGAAGTTTGTAATTTGAAAACAACTCAGGCTCGCATAGATAAATCCTGTTCGAAAAACAGTATTTTCGACATGATTTAAAATAAATCAACTACTTTGAGGTGATTTCGCCATATGCAAAATGTATGGTAAATCATGTCTAAATTAACAAGATTTGCACAAATCACCACATTTTGTGTCGAAATCATGCTGGTGAAAACATGCATAACGAAAACTTGGCATGAAGTTAATGTACTGAGCGCTTCCGTATATTTTGGTATCTATATATAGAGATTTTTAATATTGAATTGCATAGCAAAACGCATTAAATCCAGATCGATTGCGTATAACGTATGCTATTTTCTTGACAAGTTTTTGTTATGCAAATGGCCGATATTGGATAATGTGTTATAAATGAAATCAATCGCTAAAAACAAATAATAAACACTTTAAAAAAACCAGAAAAAATTATTCGGCAATGTAATTCGAGACAAAAACATCGGTTTGTTGAATAATTCGCAAAACATATTCATGTGTAAATTGTTTTAAAAACATGTCGTTTTGCGGTTTTCATTAGATGCCTCTAATAATGCTTTGCTGAGTGTATGCAAGTAAAACAAAATACTGGGAAAATGTTCTTTTTATGAAATATCTTTTGTCCCTGTGATTATGGATGAATGTGCGTGTGTGTGTCTATGTGTGAGTGTTGATGCCGCAACGACTAATAATGTATTTATATGTGGCATGCACAAACTTTTAATCTAAAAATCTCGTTATTCGCTTTACCAGAACATTAGATAAGGCTTATTAGCGAAACAAAAAACTAAATATTTTCGCTCTATTAGAAACTGGTAGAAACATAATAGCATATAAATATGTATTTCATAATTATAAAACCATTTGCCGTGTAATTGATGTTTAAAGACTCTATTAAACATGTGCAAGTATGTATGTATATATAGGGTGTTTTCTATTGAGGTATAGAACTTTAAGTTGGCATCACTTTTTTAACTGGCGGCCATTTTGTCAGCTGTCAAGTGATTAATATTTAGTTTGGTTTGCCATTTCATCATGAACAGGTTGACAAAAGAACAACGCTTGCAAATCGTGCAAATTTATTTCGAAAATAATGGTTCAGTTCGCGAAGTTTACCGCAAGCTCCGTCCATTTTATGGTCGACATAATCGTCCATCAGAGCAATTAATTCGGTTAACCATGGATAACCTGTCAATTGGCCACCAAGATCGTGTGATTTGACACCATTGGATTATTTTCTTTGGGGATATGTGAAGTCGCTCGTCTACGCCAACAAACCAGAAACGTTAGGGGACTTGGAAGCCAACATTCGTGACGTTATTGCCAATATACGGCCCCATATGCTCGAAAAAGTGGTTGAAAATTGGACCTGTAGAATTGGCTTTATTCGAGCCAGCCGCGGCTGCCACATGCCCGAAATCATATTTAAACGTTAATGGCATAAAATTATCCTTCCAATAAAGCCAAATTGATGGACATTAAAACGATTTTCTTGTGTTTTATTTCAATTCGAAGTTCTATACCTCTAAAAAAACACCCGTTACTAGTGATGGGCCGAATGTAAATTTTTTTTGATTATTTGAATTTTGATATTCGCGAATATGACTATTTGAAATACTATTCGGGATTACGAGTATTACATGTATCAGGGATGCAAAATCAGATTTAAAAATTGTGTTAACTCTTTGGTACAGTTGTACCAAATTCTTAATTTTTTCAATTAACTCGAAACGGTTTTAAGACTTGTTAAGCAAGCCAAAACGAAAATTACCCTAACCCGGCCAAGATGTGTTTTTCGGAAAACTCCGTACTAAATATAAAAACCGGTTCCGAATCGGATAAAAGAGATCCTGTATTTTTATATTTTTTTTTGTAGTAGGATAAACCCTACTCATGCAATTCATTGTGCTAGAACTAGGAAAATATGTTATGGAGAGGAGGATAGAGGGAGTAGTGTCTGTGGACATACGATTTAAACTTTCCCACGTTGAAAGTGACAGGAAAGACGCAGGTAGTTCATTCCACATACGAACAGAATGGCTAAAAAAGTAATTCTCTCTGTAATGCGTAGTGCGATTTATTGGTCAATATACCACAAAAGGATGTGCTCTGAATGAAGCACGCGTTGTGCGTAAAAATTTTCGGGTTTCAGGAACAAGTTCCCTAATTTCATTAGAACACATTCCATTGTAGTAACAATAAAAAAAAGGAAATGCACCCCACATTACGTCGATGCTCCAATGAATCAATAGAGTTGGATACCCTACTGTCACCGATGAGCTTCTTCGTCCTCTCCTGTACGCAGTCGAGCAACCCTAAAATAGACTTTGAAGCGCCGGCCCATACATGAGAGTTGTATTCCATTTTTGGTCGGATATAAGTGGTATAAATAGTAAGGAGATCGGATGGGATGAAGTATCGTTTGCACCGTTTAAAAAAACCGAGGCACTTGAATGCTTCTTTTGAGACTTGAAAAATGTGTTCAGGCCATCGAACATCGCACTGTTTTTCGTGCCAAGAACATCAAGAGCTTCCGATTCCTTAATATTTATACACCCCATAGTTACAGATGTGTTAAAATCGATCCTATTCGCATGACCCCATTCAGAAATTTTTGCTAAATCATAGTTCAAGGCTCATTATTCATTGTTTGTCGCACAGCCATAACCTGCGGCAGGCTTGGTCTATTGCTGAATGAGAAAGAATGGCAGATGCTGCTGTCGTCCGCGAAAGAATAGATAAGGTTGAAAGTTTGACATGTAAGGTCATTTATAAAAATAAGAAATAGAGTTGGTGAAAGAATGGAACCTTGAATTTAACTGGAACTCATTTGATAATATCCCTTCTATAACAACTGTTATAGTGCGATCTCTGAGGAAACTCGATAAGAATCGAGAGAAGTGCAATACATTTTGACAAAAGTGCACCATGCCACATTCTATCAAACGCCTTGGAGATATCTAGAGCCAGCACCTTACTTTCGCCAAAATCGTGGATTGAATTGCACCATTCCTCCGAGAGGAGGGCAAGCAGATCCCCCGTAGAGCGCCCTCTACGAAATCCATACTGCCGGTCGTTGAGTAAGCTGTTGGACTCCAGATACCTTACAAAATGGAAATTCTCCATACTTTCCATCACTTTGGAAAGCGTAGAACATATTGCGATTGGGCGATAATTTTCAAGGTTGGCGTAACATTATCAACTTTTCAACACACTGGAACTCACCAGCATGGTACAATGTGCTAAAGAAATTAGTTAATGGGCGTGCTAGCGTCGAGGAGCACTACTTCAAGACCATAGCTGGAATGCCATCCGGCCCGGGAGACTTGTTAATGTTGCGTTCCGATAAAACCTTTTAAACTGCCCGAGCTCGAAAGAATATCTTAGGCATAGTAGTGGATACTCTCTCTAGCACAGGCAGAGGCTTATTGCTTTCCGATACGTACGAATTACTTAGAAATATGCTTCCTCTCTAGATCTAACTACAATTTTGCATGTCTGATTAAACCACAGTTTCTCTCTGGGCTTAATCGAAATTTGTTTTGTTGGTATTAAGGTTTCATTCCCATCAAAGTTACACTTTCGACATTGACATCATTGTCAAGGAAACATAGCTTCCAATTAAAACGCCGAAAAAAATCGTTGAGCTCAGCCCAACGAGCCTTTTTGAAGATATATTTAGTCGTTTTGTTGCTGCTGTTGAAACACTTTGAAGGGCTGAGAATAAAAAGGGGACCAAAATGGTAAAGTGTTCTGAATCACCGAGAGGTGCATAAACACTCACTTCATACTTATCAGGGTGTGAAGTGAGAAATAGGTCGAGTGTATTTTGTTAATGCCCTTCAACACACGGAATGTGGGTTGGTTCATTCACAAGTTGCGATAGGTGGTTATTCGCTGCGAACAGCTCAACATATTACCCTTCCGTAGTTGCTAATATGTTGAGCTGTGACGTAGTTCCGTCGCTCGAATGGCGAAGCCAGAAACGATTTCACTGTTAGGACAACTCTCCAGGATCTTCGATATAGAGTCAGAACGGGTATCGAAGCCAAAAATGGTAGTATCTTCTTTCTGCGTTTGACGCTGGTGCTGTAGCTTTCCATTGGTAAAAGAAGTTTCAAAATCGGTTTAGCGGTTTAAATTTGAAAGCGTAGCAAATATATCACATATGTGCCCTTAATTATGAAGTGTTCTTAATCATATGCATTTTTACTTCGAAATATTAAATAAATAGTTTTGTTACGATCTGTTACTGGGAGGATGGTAAAAAATCGGGGAAAATAGCGTTACGTAATATGTGAACGGCGCCTTAGTGATTACTTGTACCAAATGTATTTTTCCTGGTCAATACGGAAAACTATATCACACTATTTGGCAGAAAAGGGATAGCAAATGACGTCGGTGATCTAACATGGTAGTAGAAGCTAAATAGGCAAAAGTACGTAATATTTATACCTATAGCTAGGCAATATTTAAGGTTCAGGCACACAGAATCCGTCATTCGTTAAACTTCAACATTTTTAACTAACATTAACGCAACTACGGAGAAGGTTGGTTGAACAGCTTCAATAGGCGGTTCTTTATTTTATTTATTAAATTAATTTTTTTTATTTCGTTTATTTCTTTTGTTTTTTTTTTATTTTTGCTGCCACAAAATATAAAAAGCTGAATCAAAACATACCAAAAAAAAACAGCCAAAGTATGGAAAATTTTACCAATTTTTGTACTTTGGGCTGATGGACACGTACTGAATGTAACAGACCTCATAAGAAAACATATATTTCAACTTAGCTGTCAGTTGAAAAAAGACGAAGTTTAACGTCACACCCTCGAGTTCAGTTGATCTTGTTTCACACTTCATCGTAATTCGCTTGATTTAGACGAACATGAATACGAATATTTTTAATTTTTAAATAAATGGCTTAAAAAATTATTTAAAAAAATAAATTTATTTCCATTCAAAGAATAAGCAACATTCAAACAAAACAAACTTCTAGTGGAATTAAAATTAAAAAAAAAATTTAAGAAATTTGTTATTTGATATATCGAGCCTTTTTTCGATTTTATCGTAAGCGAAATGTTATCGAAAATAAACTTTTTTATTGAAATTAACAGCCAAACCCACGATATCAAACGTTGTCGTTTGCAATCATTTTTAACGACAAACAGCTGATTTGGGACCCGCTAAACTTGTTCAGCACGACAAGTCGATCGACAATGAATGCGAACGATGACGTTACCATTTTCATACAAATTTGATACCCACTATGGAAGTTCAAACGATAACATATGTCAAAATCAGTCACTTATGTTGTGCTTGTCGACAAAATAAAAAAGTGCACACAAATACCAAATTTTTAAACAAAAATTTACATTTATGAAATTCAAAAATAAAAATTTTAAAATTTGTTTGTTTTTATTTTATTTATTTTAATCACAATCATATATGTATGTACATATTTGTAACACAATTCTAATTTTCTTTGAATTACATACACATGTATGTATGCAATTTCTCTAACAAATTCTTCTAAAACACTCTCAATTAGGCACATGGCTCTTTCCACATCAATAGATTGTTTGCCCCATTGGTGCTACTCCCTTCCATTCTTCATTACACTCCGCTTGCATTATTTTAGGAGTATCTACATTTTACTACTGATATGTTTTTGTATATCGCGAAACATAATCATATTTATTTATATTTCACATACAAAATTTTAAAAATAACTTTTTATTTTTTTATTGTCTTATGTTTATTATTGTTTTTATTTTTATTATTTATTTGTAGAAACTTTAAGTAGCATAGAGTTGCATTTTTTATGGTACACTTTTCACATTTCAGCGCTTTTTATTTGTAAACTAGCGTTTTATTTGTGAAATTTTTGATGTGGTAATATGTTCATTTGACAATGAGTAAATGCATTACGTTAACCACGTAAATCCTGACGATCGACAAGTCGATAGTTAGTGAGTCGCTCAAATGAACTATAATGAGTGACTTGTCGTCAGTCTATGGGTCAGTTTATGGGTTTACCCATAGTTTACAATTATCAAAATACCAAAATTGTTGATAACTTTTAAGATAATGGCTGTTTTATCGTAAGCGACAATTTACATACAAAAACATATTTGAATATTTTTATAAAAAAAAAAAAATTTTAATTTTTGTCGCTTACGATAAAATCGAAAATAAGGCTCGATATTGTCATAATTTTATTTTAATAGACATTTATTTGCTGGGACTTAAGCATTGTCTATATATTTTATTGGTGCTTAGCCAAATCATCAGTAGACTTCGACCACATTTATAGAAGTCTACTTATGATTTGGCTAAGCACCAATAAAATATATAGACAATGCTTAACGACCAGCAAATAAACTTAAAGCACTTTCTCCTTCCTTAAGAAAGAAATGTTTAAATTCAAAAAATAAGTTTAAAGCTTAAATAAAATCGGGCGAATACTCGGCAATTCGAATAAGAATAGGAAGATTCGCACATCACTAGTACATACATATGTATGTACATATGTATTCATTTACATATGTTCAAATACTTATAAATTTGCAATGTACATACATACATATATGCATGCCATGCATGTTTCCCAAAGCTTTTCTAACTAAGCGTGCAAACTATGATGCAACGTAGACTTTTGGGAATTAAAGTCCTTAGCATCAAGGCATGCTTGCTGTCTGTCTAATGTTTCAATAGTTTTGGTTATTGTGTTATTAACTCAATTTGCGCTCGTGTTGCTTTATGACACTTTAACCACATTAAGTATTAGTTTCATTATCAACATTATGTAACATTTAAATGAGTTTCAGTTTATCTACTCATATCTTATCTTACACAGATGCATTTAAGATCTGAAAAGCAAAGTTAACATTCTCAATTGTGCCTGTCATTCAATAAAATTGTGTATGAATTAAATAATAAGAGTTATATAACACGATTTAACTCAGCAAGACAATATTTAATGACTCAAGAACTTGTCTCCTCTCGCTTATAATCATCAACGATTTCTTTATTTAAATAAAACGCACGTAAAGCCACAGGACTACTCTTATATTTTAGCACGTTTTACTTTTCCTTTAGTATGAGTACGAGTAATTTGGCACTAAAACGTTTATCTGTGGTTAACACAAAAATTATGAGCTCATCATAAACTGACGAATGTTAACTTCCTTCTAAAAGAAACTCTTGAGTGTAGAAACAGAATAACTGAGAACGGGACTGCTTTTACATACAAATATAATTTGGTTGTGGTAGAAGCAACAGTGGATTCCTGCTTTAACGACTGTTATGTTGTGATTCTTTAAATCCTTATACATAACTTTCTCGCGGATAAGAAATCTAATGCCAAGCAAGTGCTGGCCAAAACCTAGAAAAATTAAAATCACACTATTTTGGATGCATATGAATGTTTTCAAAAAATCAGTAAATAAAATAATAAGTACAAAGGAGTTTTAACAAAACTATTGGAAATAGTCTTTTTATGTCCTTTACCAAAAAGGTTTGTCATTCCGTGTGTAATTTACACAATATTAACATGGGACCATTAAGTATATATATTCTGGGTCCTTATGTCCGTCTTTCCGTCCGTCTGATGTACATAAAATCGGGTTTCCTAAGCTCCCAGAAAAGGTGGTGACTTCGGTCTAGGACTGCTGTATCAGAAATGACCCAAAATTGATTGGTATTGAAAATCATCAAAATCGAGCAGATGGTTTCAGAGCTGGAAAACCTAAACTTTATTTTATCATATAAAACTAACTAGCTAAACTAACAACCGACCAAAAAAGGGAGTTATAAGTTTGTAGTATGTGTTTGTATATCTGTGTGTCTGTCCGAGTCCACGTACAGACCGAACGGCTGGACCGATTTTGATTTAATTTTTTTCTCTGAAAGGTGACTTGATCGAGAGTGTTCTTAGCTATGCTTGAAGAAAATCGGTCCAGCCGCTTAGAAGATATCACATCTTTTCTTGACATATCGGGGGGTTTTAAAATTTAAAATTTTTGTTATTTCATATTTCAGTACGAATAAAATAGGTATTGAAAGTCCAAAAAAAAATCAAAAAATCAAATAGGGTTGGAAAACTTTAACTTTCTTTGTTATATCAAAATAACCTACTAAAACTAATTTTTCTTTTTTCTCTATAAAATAAACATATCTTACATTCTTAAAAAAAAAAGATTAGTGTAAGAAATAATAAAATCTAAAAGGATGATTCCAGGGTTGGAAAACTTACACTTTTTGTGTTATATAAAACTGATTAAATAAAACTACAGTGCAGATTCGGTTTACGCAACCAATTTTGGGCTGTTGCGAAAACCGAATAAAAAATGTCTATGCCTTTTTTTTCACAAAAAAGCTTATTTAAAACAAAATAAAATGTTTATTAAATAATCAAAGGTTAATTTTTAAAATAAATGTATTTGCCACGAACTTCTTTAGTAGTTGCTAGTTTTTTTAATTCTACATACTGTTGATTTATGAATTTTCTATTCATTGCAAAACGTTTTCACAGGTATGCCACTTTCAAGTTTCTGCAGAATTTCGCTCTTTTACTTTGTTGTTAGTTTCACAAATTTTGTTACTACAGGTATTTTATTTATCTTACTAGAACAACTGCTCACAATCAAAGAATTTTTTAAACAGAAACACCACGCAAAAATTCTTTGTCATTCCTAAAATAGCGGTAATTCAAAATGATTTTTGTACGTTAGCATAAGATTTCATGCACAAAGGTGTATAGTTTGAATTTATTTATAAAAAAAACGAAAGTAAAAAGACAAAACGAAAGAGGAGATCTTAACTTTCTTAGCAAAGTTGCATGAATTAAGGTCTTGTTTTTTGAAAAGTTGCGTTATCAGAGTCAGCAATGTTAAGAATTTGGGTGTTGCGAATATCGAGGTATTGCGCGTATCGAAGGTTGCGTTAACCGAATCTGTGCCGTAATTATTTCTTTAAATTAGTATTAAAAACCAGAAAAATCAATATTATGAATCCAGGGTTGCAAATTGAAAAAAAAAAAATTTAAATATACATAACAAAAAATATTTTTAAATTTAAAATTTTTTAACGCACTAATAATCCCAAATTTTTTATTTTACTTATTCTTTCCTATATTTTTTATTCAAAATACATTGAAATTGATTATTGAGGGGCTTAGCTGGATCCTATGCGAATTTCACTGTTGTTAATGCAGATCATCAGGGAGCCGTTACCCAAAAATTTCTTAGAACAACTAGAGTTATTATGTTAAACTTTCATTTAAACAAATGAGAAGTTCAACAAATAGCAAAGTTGAAACAAGAACTCAATAATCATATTTCTTCAGTTAAACATATTTCATGTTTTAGAAAGATCTTTGCTCAGGATATTTTTTATATACATATGTATGTATGTTTTATTTTTATATAATTGAAATTAAAGAAAATGTTCCATTTCATTTCCCTGAAACCATTCCTTTCTGCTGAACAAAATCTAAAAAATTATTTAGAATGTTCAAACTGAGACACTAAACATTTTTGCAAAATCAAAGATTATTAAATACAGGAAAATATAAAACAAGTTAGTTTACTTGGTGTGGATGTAAAATACTAAGATTATTTTAGGAATATTAAACAGCAGCACGGTTTTTGAACATCTCGAGAGCGAGTTATCAAGCCCCAATTTTTTGGTATTGTATTGACGTGAAGTCGATGTTGACAACTGGAATAAGGGTGAATGTAAAATATTTCTTAAGTACAGAGTGTAGAATAAAATATTGAACTATTGCTAATATCGAAAATAAAATAGTTGAATCAAATTCTTTAGTCGAAAAATACCGAGAGGTCACTTACTAAAAATTGCACTATAACAAAAACTGATTAATTTTTTCATAAAGCAAATATGTATGTATGTACTTACAAAATGTATCTGTATTCTACATAAACGTACGTCGGTGAAGGGTATATAAGGTTCGGCACAGCCGAATATGGCGATCTCGCTTGTTTATTTTCATAATTATTTAAGTAAAATTGAATTAAATTATTCATTTTGAGATCATTAATAGTTTTTTTAATTATATTACTATTACTTTGTTCTTTTCATGCAACGATTTTTTAAAAATGTACCCAGCAAAATTTTTTAAAGATTTAGTAATGTGTAGTAATATTTTAATGGCTTACAAAGTAATGAGTGGTACTTATTTATCTAATTATTTTATGTGCATAATAATGACTGCCTCATAATGAATAAAATAAGCACTTATTTATATCATTATGTGAAAGTGTATATTTCAGTACTTTCCAGTTATTAATGAAATATATCCAGGCAAAAGTTTATTGGTCATGAAAATGAGATTTGCAAATAAAGAAGATTCGTGCTTTCATTTTTAATAAATTAACTTTGGTTTTACATTTACATAATCATAATTTTTGTTAAAAAATTTCAGTATTTTCACATATCCTGCGATATACATACATATTTACATATTTCTTTGTAAAATTATGATTTTTAACAATCCCAAAAAACGTACAAGTTTTATAATTTTATCAAAAAATTTAACTTGATTTATTAGAAAATCCATTAACTTTGGAATACTCGTACGTTTCGGCAAAAAGTAATATATCAACTGTTGCATATTTGTAGGCAAAAAATAACCCATTAAGCTTTGAATAATTTTAGGCAAACAATAATCCATTAACTTTTTGAATGCTTGTAAGCAAAAAATATAATGAGTCATTGATTTAAATTGTAAGTAAAGTTTTTTACTGTGTAATGATACGGGCTCTCTTTATTCTTTATTGGTGTATCATCTTCTTCGTTTTTATCAAAAAATAATACAACAAGCCCAGCTAAAAAAATATGTATGGTCCATATTTTTTTTAATATATGAATGTATATAAATATATGAGTACGTAAATATATGAATTCATGTATGGATATTAGACCACCTAAAAAATTTATGGGATGCCGAAAGAAAGTATTTATTTTATTCGTTCCACAGGAAGTTTCTGATAGACTGACCTTAAAAAAACAACAAACCGACCATGCGCTGCGCATTAATGTGTCTAAAAAAATTATTTTTTTGTATTTTCATGGGTGCTCAAGCATAATTTAAAATCTTATAGGCTCAAGTATTTTTGAGATTTTTTAATATTTATAAATATTTTGAAAGCTATAAAGCGTTATTTCAAAAATTTATGGAAAAATGACGAAAAATTGTAATGTAGGGCTACATAAAAGAGCAAATTGATTCCAAAAACTACATTTTTCTATAAAACTGTTTCTTCAAAAATGAAGAAAATCGTGATAATGATTAAAGTCATAAAGAAAACACAAGAAACGGCCGGCAAACTCGATTTTTGTCCAAAATTCGACTTGTGCGACCTCTTCTGAAAAATCTTTAAAAAAAATCACAAAAATACTTGTTTTTATAAGCTTTAAAATTATGTTTGAGCCTCAAAACAAATAGTTTTTATTTTGGACAACCTAATGCGCATTGCATTTTTCACCCAACAAATAACCTATCTGCACTATAAAAACTTTTGGCGCGTTTTTCGGAAAATTTTTTTATAACCAGCTTTGTTAAGAATAAATATTACAACAGTACATAATTTGCCTATCATATTCCTTTAATGGGATAAAACTAAGTTTTTTGGTAAGTTTTTTTTAACAGCTCTCGCTAAAAATTGGAGAGCGATAATCATAATGTGAATTCACTATTTTATAAGGTAACATCTGTATATTATATAGCCCAATTACATTTGGACCAAATCTGTTTCATTTAATAACAAGTAGTAATTAAAAAAATTAAAAAACCCAACTGCAACCAACTTTGAACCGATAAACAGCCTAAATGGTCATTCGAAATGGAAAATGAAAGAAACCTAAAGATGATTTGAAAATGCCCATCGAATGATGCCCATTTTGATATAGTTCGATGACTTTTTATTTTTTTCGTATTTTGAAAATGGCGTCTGTTGGCCGCCATATTGAGTTTTGACTATTGTCTAGAGTTTCCACGAGGGAAAAAATCCCGCGAATTCCCTGGAATTATTTTTTTATAAATCCCGGGAAATTCGCAACGGGAATCTTCGGGGATTTAATAATTGCATTTTTTGACATATTGCTTCTTTACATTGCTGGTCGTTGTTTTATTAAATGGTAATTTGTGAATTGTAAGTCTTAACCAACGTTATAGAATATTTACTTCATATTAAACTTAAATTTCTTATGTTATGGAGAGTATGCACGTTACTACACATCGTACGATAAATCGTACAAGTATGAAATTAGTAACCTGTATCATGCTATAGTACTTATGAAGTATTATACTTTATAGTAAGAAAATCAAAAATTTTTGATTTTTGTGGGCACAGCTTCGTGAAGTACGATAATAAGTATTGTGTATCTGCTGTTGGAAAGCAAAATTTATTTTTTGAGGAGCTGATTTAGAATTAAAATTTAGATTTTAAGATTAGCTTTATGTAGCGGATATTTTATTTAAAATATAAAATAAAACATTATTTTAACCATTCTCTACAACATGACCCTTTTCCTTTTGCATTAGGTATTTTATTTATTTTTATTCTTTTCAACTGCAGTTCACTTATTATTAATAAATCCACCACATTATTCATCACATAGTTCATTTATCCGCTTGAGTATTACCTTAAAAATTATATTTCGAATGAATTAGTATGATTTGTGGTAACGTGTATCTTAAAACCGTTTTACAAATCCTACTACGCTAAGTACGAAATTACGTGTTCAAATGGAGCAGTCCAGGCAACCATTAGTGTGGAAATATTTCTGTAAAAACAACGATTATTACGCTCAATGCTCCCTTTGTACGAAAATGCTTACAAACAAAGATGGAAGTACTAGTGGATTGCTGCAACATTTGCGACAGGCGCACAATGTAAGCATGACAGCAGATGTAATAGAGGTTTCCAAGGTGGCTCCAGCAAGTTCAAGCGTTTTAAAATATTTTCAACCAAAAAAGTCTTTACAAGAAATAGTATCTAGATTGGCTCCTGTAGATGGAACTTCCATTCATGCTATAACTGAAAGCAGTTTTATAAGACAATCTCGTAAGCAAATTGGCTTAGATTTCCAAAAAATCCTACCACGGTAAAAAAATTTAAATTATATTCTGTGGAAAAAGTGAGAAAAGAAATTATATCAGATATTGAAAAGATAGTGGAAGAAAAATGTAGGTTTTCTGTTGTATTTGATGAGTGCTCCAGCATTAAGCAAAGACAGTATCTTAATTTGCGCCTGTGTGATCCACAGAATAAAATGTATGAGTGAGGAGCACTTAAAGCTTTTTAACTTAGATTTTCAAAATCACGTTATGTGTACAATTTCTAACGGGGCAAATGTTACGAAATATTTCGTAAAAAATAGCCCTGTGCATAGAACTTTCTGTTTAAATCACGCCATACACCTTGCCGAGGTACTTTAGAAAAGAAAAGGCAGTGCAGAGCTATTCGAAAACTCAGATAATTCCTATTGCGATGAAGAAGTTGAAATGTCTTGTTATGCTATTGTTCCGAAATATTCTGATATTAAAAAAAAACAATAAATATATTAAAAGTTTTCAAAATAAGTCCATTCAAGGCATCTTCTTTGCAACAGTATGCTAATGAAGAAATAGGAAAAGAAATTCATTTGGGATGCGACATAAAGACTCGGTCAAAGTCAGTTACTTCTATGCTATAAACTTTTTTGAATTGTTTGTCATACGCTAATACTGCTGAGGAATGTTTAAAATACTTTTTGAAGTTGAAAATTATAGTGATCACAATTCATCTTCTTCAGATGATGAGCCACTTACTGCATGCAAAGAACATTTTTAAAATTCAATATCAAATTCAAAAACAAATCCAAAGAAAAAAAGGAAAGCTCGAAAATTTATGAAAAAATAATTTGACATGTATGAAGTAATCGGAAACAGGACAACCAATTTAAAAAGTTTACATGATCCTTACTATAAAACCAACATCTGTAGAAAGCGAGAGGGTGTTTTCGGTAGCAGGCAATATTTCAACAAAGATCAAAAATAGAATCTCTGATGAACTGTTAAACGGTTTCATAATACAAAAATTTTTTTGTTTTTTTTTTAAGAAAAAAACATTTATTAAGATGGTATTTTGAAATCATCGATCTCAATTTGTTAATAATCAACATTTAATATGTTATATGTTCATATGAATTTATTTATTTTTGTTTTGATTTTTAAGAACTATTCTTGTTTTTGAAATTAAGGAATAAAGTTGTTGTGTGTTTCCTTTAAATGTTGTATCTGTTTTCATAAAATTATATTTTTTATTGAGGACAGTTAATTAACAGCCTGTTCCAGTACGTCGAAAGAAATCACTTACTTTCGTTCGAATTAGCGCCCAAATAACATTCGATTTGTCGTTCGCTTGCCTTTAAATGTCCAGGAGACGTTCAAATGAAAACATCAATCGGTGTCGTTTAATTGATAAAAGCGTCAATCAGCATTTGTGTTTTGACTCCGTAGCGTTCGTATGAAAGCATGTCGTCAACACAACTACTGGTATGTGGTTTATGGTTTTATTTTAACGTCTCCTGGACACTTTAGGCAGCAAATAATTTCTCAGGGAATCCGATATTCTATTCAACCATTGGCAAGGCAACATATCTATATTATTTAATAATAAACAATTTGTTTTATTTTGTCTTAGTCGACAATAGTGTTGTCATTCGAACAAAAATTATTCGAATTTTCGAACAACTTTTTTTAATTTTTGTTCGAACGAACAAAAATTTTCAATTTAGAATAAAAAATTATTCGAATCATTTTTGTAGAATATTCGAATATTCGAATAATTTCCTTAATCTCTTTGTATACAAGTATTTTACATTTCATAACTTTTTAGTTTGTTAACAATATGATGTTAAGTAATCAAATTACTCCAAATTATAAATAATCATGTAAGCATATTTGTATATGTTCGCTAAACGCATCTTTTGTTTTCCTGCTTTGAAAAGATAATGCCTCCTTAACAGACCAACCTAAATTACGACGCAAAGCGTTGTTTATGAGACCACCCGAAATAACGCGGCGTCAACGCTTTGCGATTGGAAAATCCAATTTTGACAGCGCGTAGAAAAGTGAAGTTGGCTGCAAAAGTACTGTTGTTTTTGTTAAGTAATGTAACTTTAGCTACTTTCACGTCAATTTATTGTTTTCATTTTTATATCTTATTTCTATGTAGAGTTTTTAATTAATCAAAGTGAGTGAACATTACTGTTTCAGACGCAACGTTAACGCTTTAATTTAGGTTACTCACTACAGCGTAAAGGCTAAGTGCTAAATTACGTTGCGCTTTGCGTCGTAATTTAGATTGGTCTGTCATTGAATCAGAAGGTGTCTTACAATTCCTGGTTAAGAGCTTAAAAAATAACTGCTTTTCTACAGATCCAATCAAAAGCCCTACGGGCTCGGTTGGTTATTGTTATAAATAATTAAATAATATTATTCCTAAGCTTTTCAATAATTACTTTTTAAAATATGCCACAAAAAGATAAAAAAGAGTACGTAAACAGGTTGATTTCACGATTATTTTGTAATAAAAATGTTGCAAATAATCTCAAGTACGATTAAGTATTAGATGAAATTTCTGAAGTAACTGACAATGTTTTATTAGCTGATCTAAAAAATTTTATCAATAAAGTAAGAAATTGTACTAATATAAAAATCGTCAACAATTTTGAAGTTGATTTAAATTATTTGAATATCAATGAAAACAACACACAAACTGGATATGCTTTTTAATACTTTTTTTAACGGTATCACTAACATCAACAATTTGCGAAAGATATTTTTTTACATTTTCTTTTATCAAAAGTAAAAAAAGAACCTTCTACAAGCTAAAAAGTGGGATTATTTGCTGTTTTTAAATTACTATTTTAGAAGAAATCAATGACATATTAAAAATTTTTGTAAATGTGTATAAAAACGTAAGTTTTTTAACTAATTTCCTTTCGGTTTTTAATAATATTTCTGAGTTTGTTTTTAAAACTATTTGTTTTTCTTGTATAATGAATTATTTTTTGTTTGTTAATAAAAAAAAAATAAACTCATATTAAAACTTATTAAACTTTTTTGAAATTATTGGAATAAATTTTTTTATTCTTTGTTAGTTCGAATATTCGAACAAAAGTTCAAAATTATTCGTCCGTTCGAACAAGAAAACAGTCATGAACTTTCATTCGAACAAATATAAAACACGAATAATTAACAACACTAGTCGACAATAAAAATACAAATGCCTACTTTTGACATTTGAGTTCGTGGAAATGACTGAAAAAATTGTTTGTGGGGCACACATTTGTATTGAAATGCTTACGTCATCGTTCGCACTCATATTCTTTCGTCTTGTCGTGCTAAAGGCTTTTAGTAGAACGCAAAATAGCTGTTTGTCGTTTAAAATGCTTGCGAACGAAAATGAGTGGCATCCTGGAACAGGCAGTACATTCATATTTTTTTTCAATTTCCGAGAATTACCAGGAATAAGACATTTTACTTCTCGATTCCCGGGAACTGGAAAAGTCCGGCAAATTAGAAATTAGTTGGCATACAAGTGTTTTTTTGGGTTCTTGAAAATGCAGTTAGTTGTCTAGAACAAAAATAAATTTGTTAGTAAAATGAAAAATTTTCATAAAAAACTGATTAAATTGCTCTTCGTTTTATTTTAAAATCTTAAAGAACAACAGAGATACTTTGATAAGAACAGCGAAGCGAAGTGTGTGTATATATCGCGCACTAAATCATAAACAGACCACATCAATTTCTTTTTCAATGCAGTTTTCTTGAAAAATACTATACTTTTTTATGTATCATACTTGCGTCATTTGTACAGTATCAACAGTTGTTTGCCACTACTTAGCATATGAAATTTTTTGAGTTGTGACTGTTAATGATTTAGTGTGCGATGTTGAAAGATATTTTCTCCAATAAATATCTTTTGAGTTAAAACAATTGCAGTGGATGTGACTTTTTTGTAAAAGATTATAAAACAAAAGTTTATTGGTACAAAAGTAAAAAACGACTGACGCAATAGAAAAATAATTAACATTAATTTCAAATATAAAATGATTTGATAATAACTTGTTCTACAATTTGTTTAAGTGTTTTTTTCAAACAGGTATAAATTGAAAATAAAAAACATTTTGTTCAACACCCCTTCTCAATTTGAAAAACATTATATTAGACCAATCATTTTTCGAAATTTTGCTATCTTGACATTCCTCAATGGTTTTGTTAAAAGATCTGCTAACATTTCTTCTGTGGGCAATATTCAAATTTTATTTCATTTGCTTGCTTGATTTCGCGGATAAAATAGTATCTTATGTCGATATGCTTTGTTTGAGAATTAATTTTATCGACGTCTAATAGCTTTAAGCAACTTTGGTTATCTTCATACAATATTATATTAGAAATTTTAATTTTTAAATCTTTAAATAACATTTTTAACCATAATAATTCTTGGGTAGCTTCGGCTAATGAAACAAATTCAGCCTCTGTTGATAATAATGTAACTTGCTTTTGTTTTCTACGCGCATATGAAATTGTGGCTCCACCAAGTTTAAATACATAGCCACTTGTGGATTTTCTATCCTTAACATCACCAGCAAAATTTGCATCAGCATACCCGATTAATCTAAGGTCTTTAGCTTCGATACACAATTTTAAATTTTTGGTGCCATTCAAGTATTTGAAAATTCTCTTGACTTCATTCCAATCTGTTTGCGTAGGGCATGATACTTTGCGACTAAGTATTGCTAAAGCAACAGCAATATCAGGTCTGTTATTATTTGACAAATATAACAATGATACAATTGCTCGTCTGTATATCTCATTTGACTCTAATATTCCCTCTGATAATACTTGTTCTCCAACATATCCAACACCTAGTGGTATTTTACATGGTTTAGATTTTGATAAACCATAAGTTTCTAAAATTTTGTTCAAATAAGTTTGCTGATGTATGTAAAATTTTTCTTCAATTTCTTCAACTTCAATTCCTAAAAATAGCTTTAGATTTCCAAGACTAGTAATTTTGAATAAATTCACAAAATTGTGTAAGAATTCTTCATTTCTTGTAAAAATTAAAATGTCATCTACATAAACCAGTAAATACATAATGTTATCATTTTCACCTTTTGTATATAAACAGCAGTCAGTATCTCCCCTTCTGAATCCTAAACTTAATAGTGTTTCATTAAGTTTTTTATTCCAACATCTAGCTGACTGTTTCAAACCATAAATACTTTTATTTAGTTTACAAACTAGATTTCTGTTGTCTATTTTATTTTCAAAACCTTTAGGCTGTTTCAAATATATTTCATTTTCCAAATCACCATTTAAAAACGCCGTTTTAAAATCAATATGGTGAACAGTCATTTTTCTGTATGATGCAATTGCCAAAAGAGTTCTAAATGTAGACTGTTTAATTACTGAAGCAAACACTTCGTCATAGTCTAAACCATACTTTTGTGAAAAACCTTTGGCCACAAGACGTGCTTTATATTTGAAATTAATGTTAATTATTTTTCTATTGTCAGTCGTTGTTTACTTTTGTACCAATAAACTTTTGTTCTATAATTTTATACAACAAAGTCACACCCACTGGAATTGTTTTAACTCAAAAGATATTTATTGGAGAAAAAATCTTCCAACAGGTTATGGGCCTTCAGTGCGTTAGTGAATGTGTAATTATAAAAGAATATTGCAGAAAATACCAATTTGACTAAATGGAAGACATCAAAGCGTGTGTTAAGAAACTAAATGGAGAAAATGATCAGATTTGGAAATACAAGTTGGAACTCTTGTGGGATACAGTCTCCAACGAAAAGCCTAGTGCTCCTAGTGCTTCCTGGTCTCAAAAGTATGGTAAGGCTCGTGCAACCATCGGACTTTTAGTAGAAGACTCTCAATTGGTTCATCTTCGCAATTTGAATACTGCACATGATGATTGGAATGCTTTAAAAAAGTTGCACGAAAAATGAACGTTGTCAAACAAAGTCATGCTTTTGAAGAAATTGTGCCGTATGCAGCTTAAAAGTGGTGAAAGTATGGAGAAGCATGTATCGGAAATACTGGAAACTGTAAACAGATTAAGCAGTCTAGGAGAAAATTTAGCAAATCATCTTCAAGTAGCATTCTTACTTGGAAGCCTGCCGGATGAATATAGTAGTATTATTACAGCCTTAGAAGTGCGATCAGACGAGGAACTGATATTAGATCTTGTTAAAGAAAAGTCAATTCAAGAATTTAATCGTAAACAAGATGGCGATCAAGAACCGAGTTCTTCTAATGTAGCTCTTAAACTTCAAAATTCCAAATTTGTTAAAAAGTGTTATGGCTGCTGAAAAATTGGACACATCAAACGTAATTGTCATGTTATAAAAGCATGTCACAAACATACTCATATATATGATTATGTTACAGAGCAGTTTGAAAGCATTGGTGTCTATTTCCCATTAAATACGTTCAATTTTAGCCTCACAAAATGAGCTCAAAAGCTCTTACATACATTTACGCATCATCTCTTTTATTTTAATTATTTAAATGTTCATTTCATTTAGTTGAAATAAGTTCACCTTATCACGTAGTGAAATAAAATAAACAATCATTGGATAAAAATTTCGTTTTCATGTGCGCATAGGGTGTTGTTGTAATCGCACATTTGCTTTAATTTACTTTTTCAAAATGTAATCAACTGCTGAGGATTTGTCACCCACATTGTGTGGCGTTTGATGTATTATTCGGTTCATTTGGCCGACAGGTCTTGACAAATAAAATACTTTGTCAAAGGCAAATAATGTAAACAAACATTCAGGCACACTTTTTTGTAAACGTTGACAAAGCGGAAAGGAAAACACAGAACCCCTTGTTTCTAAAAAGGATAAAACAACCATATAAGCAATCACATACCACACACACACACACTCATAAAAGCGTTCAAACTGGAGGAGTGCAGGGCGAAAATATAGTCATTCATTCCGTCAACTGTCATTAAAACAACCACAATTTCATTGTGGACATAATGACAACTTGCGGTTTTTCATCTGAGCTAAAAAAAAACAATTAGAACAAACTCGCATCTCCAGTTAAAGATTATCAATTCTTGAAGATCAAAAATGAGCCGAGTGGCAAAAGGTTTTCTTTTAAAATTCTTAAAGGAAAAAAATTAAATTTGCCCTCACACAAATATAACCTTAATAAAATATGAGTTCGACAATACACCGCTGCAGACTACACTATAATTCTGTTTTCAAAAATTGATTAATATTTATGAAATTTCAATTTTCTATACGAAAATCTTATTATTCCGCACTGCTTGTAATTTAAATGAAAAATTTTAACACAATTGAACAACTTCTGAGAAGAGCAAGTGTATCCTTTGCAATCACAACGAACGAGATATCCATTGAAAATGTTTGTTACCCTTAACATGTGTTTACACATACACATATTTACTATGTCAAAGTGAAGTGAATTAATTTTTTAAGTGCATACACCAAATAAGAACAATTTATTTACTATGCGTAAAATATGTAATGAAAGTCGTAGAAAGATAAAATTAATGTTGCATTTTTGCTTTAACTTTCGTTGAGTTGATTGAAATAACAGATGAGCTTTATATAATTTAAGAAGGAACATTTTTGTATAACATTTTAGTGCTCTGACTCTTCTCTATAGATTTCCTTTTTGTACTCTTCGCTGAACGGATTCAAATAAGTATCCTTGTAAGTGTGTGAATAAACCAGTGATTCCAGAGTTCTTTCACCGATAATGGCTAAATGTAGACAAAAAATTGCTAAGCGAAATCGAATGAAAAAATTATGAGTATTAAAAAAAATTAGAAGGTAAATTCATATAAAATTTTTTGCAGCAAATTGGGAAAAAAATAAAAATACAGGTAAAAATAACACTGCACAAATACAAATAACACAAAAGTTTTCTGGACTGGTCCATACAACATTTTTTTGTGTAATAATTTAATGACTTGTAAATTGACAAATTTAATATAAGAAACAATTTTTTTGGATGGCGATCGAAAAGAAAAATTCAAAGTAATTTTTGTTTATGTAAAGCACAATATCTCTGAAACTAGAGGGGCTAGAAAAGTAAGAACAAAAATACATAAGGATTACTTAGTTAAACAAATTGTAATCAAAAAAGTTTTAAGGACTAAACTAAAAGGACACCATTTTTAACATCCTTACAATAACAGTAAAATATACTGACATATTCATCAATGTGACTCTAACTGCACGAAAGAGTTTTTTGTGCAGATTAATAATCCAGAAAGTATTTCTAAGTTTGGAGGACCATTCGTGATATTAACGGAATAATACAAAAATGGAATAATACAAAAAGTGGTGTAAATTATGGAAATGCTAAATGTCACTATATCTTCACAACTGGAGCTGATAGGGAAAAACTAATGACGCCATCGTAATTAGGAGACAAAAATACATACGCTTCGGCCATTTTTATTTAAACATCATAAGAAAACCTCTATTTTGTTGTGCAGTGTAATAAATTAAAATAAAAATCAAATCAATTTTACCGAACTGCGCGACGCGAAGAAGGGTATTGTGTTTATAAACCCATGTATGTATGTGTTTTCGTTAGCGGCAATAAGGAAAAAGTGCTTAAGTCATATTTCACTGTTTTGCAGGAGAGCAGTTTTAAGTTTTCACGTCGATTTTCAGAAATTTACTTCTTTTGCAGTTATATTTGGAAACTCGGTCTTCACTTAATTTTTTTTTAGAAAGACAACGTTATACACACTGTAACTAATAAATTAAATTTGAAATAATATCAAAGTATAAGCTAAATTAAGATGTTATTCCGTATGAGATTATGAGTCGAAAAAATTTAAGCTCAAATTTATTGCGCTATACCTTCCTGAAAAATAGCACAAAACAATGCAACAATACACCAACATTTTTGTCAGAAGTACTTTTGAATATGGAGATTACGTAAGTGTCACTAACTCAAAATGTGCTTATCTCGACTTAACCTCTTTTTAGTGTTTGCTATAGATATTTTGATGGTTATTAAATCCATCGGTTTGTCTTAATCCTTTGAGTGTCACGAAAGATATGACAGTACTCAAAATATGGCTGCCAACAGACGCTATTTTGTAAATACGAAAAAAAAAATCAAAAGTCGGCGAACTATATCAAAATGGGTATCATACGACAGGTATTTTAAAATCATCTTTAGGTTTCTCTTATGATTTATTATCGAATGATCATTTAGGAGAATTAACTGTTCAAAGCTGGTCGCAGTCGGGTTTTTTTGATTTTTTTAATTAATGCCATTTCACACTATGCCTTTTTAGTCTGCATCGTTTTGACAATTTGCTTTTAAGCCCCCTACAAAAAGTCACGGACGTTTACATTAAGACCTTTTTTCATGCCTTTTTGGCATTTATATACACGCTTAATGCTGAGAGTACGAAAAATGCAAATGGAAATGTCATAAATACCCTCGAATTTCAATTTCGTGCCTTTTGTTTTATCCCGCAAACTTCTCACCTCCTCTCACCGACAAACAAAACAAGCCTGCCTGAACAGTAGTGTTGTTCATTATTCGTGTTTTATATTTGTTCGAATGAAATTTCATGATTTTTTTCTTGTTCGAACATAGGAATAATTTTGAATTTTTGTTTGAATATTCGAACGAACAAAGAACAAAAAAATTTATTCGAATAATATTAAAAAAGTTTGCAATAAACGGCACGCAGTGTATTAGCTTAATTTTTTTATTAACAAACAAAAAAAATTATTATACAAGAAAAACAAATAACTTCAATAAAACTGTCTAAGCTTGTTATTGAAATTATTTGTTTTCCCTATTAAGAAAAAAAATTAAATTTTAAACCCCCCACGGCAGTTGATTGACGCTGTAGCATAAGTTAAGAACCCTATGTTCCACTAATATTATTGAAGTAACAGAATCGCAAAGAAGAAAATAGTAAATGAATATATAAACTAGAAGGTATACCAACAATTCACCTTTCAAACAAAAGATACCTAATTAAAATCGATCTACAGGCTTGAGAGCTACGGCGTCAAAGACACACAGATTCAACAGAATATATATAAAAAAAGATGTGCTATCTTCTAAACGGCTGAACCGATTTTCTTCAAACATAGCTAAGAACACTCTCGATCAAGTCACCTTTTAAACAGAAAAACATAATCAAAATGATTCTAGCTACTTGGTCTGTATGTGGACTTGTACAGCCAAACAGATACACAGACACACACTACAAACTTATACTCGCAACACCCCTTTTTTGGTCGGGGGTTAAAAACCGAAACGAAATTAGTTAAAAAGTATACGTATTTATACACATTTACAAACATTTTTTACTATGTCATTGATTTCTTTTAAAATAGTCATTTTAAAACCGCAGATAATCCTACTTTTTAGATAGTAGACGATTATTTTTTTTCTTTTAATAAAAAAAAAACAAGTAGAAAAGTGTCTTTCATTGGCATTAAAAATCATATATAGTTTGTGTAATCTTTATTGACAAAATTTTTTAGATCAGTTGATGAAACATTATCAGTTACTTCAGAAATTGCATCTAATACTTCATCGTACTTGAGATTATTTGTGATATTTTGATTACAAAACATATTTTAAAAAGTTAGTATTGGATAGGAAAGCTCAGGAATAATATAATAATATTATTATTATATATATTATTATTATAGGATGTAAAAAATAATTAAATGCTATTGCATTAATTCGATTCTTAAAGCTTTTGATTAGATCTGAAGAAAAACAATTATTTTTTCTAAACTCTTTATCAAAAATCGTAAGACATCTTCTACTTCCATTAAAGAGACATTGGACTTGTCCCACGATATCTACAACGTTCGACTTGTCGCATATTTACACTTGAAGCAACAAAAAAAATATTAAAATTTGTTTTTGTTTTGAATGTAAGTGTGCGACAAGTCGAACGTTGCCGACATCGTGGAATTGTCCCATTATCTTTTCTCAGCAAGAAAAAAAAGATGCTTTTTTATACAAACACATTTACACAAGTATTTATAATTTGGAGAAATTTGATTACTTCACACCCTATTGCCAACAAATTTAAAAGTTATGAAATATTAAATACTTTTTATACAAAGTAATTAAGGAAATTGTTCGAATATTCGACAAAAATGATTCGAATAATTTTTTATTCTAAATTGAAAATGGTTGTTCGTTCGCTTTTATTAGCTTCACCTGTGTGTACATATGTATGTATGTATGTATGTCATGGAAATTTTCAACGTAACTTTCACCAACTCCAAGACCTCCTCCGATCAACTCGAAACTTTGCACGCGTATTAGGTTCCCATGACAACACAATCTAATGAATATAAAAGTGGGCTGTGCAATGCCCATGCAACCAAAATTTTTTATAACTTGAAAACTATGAAAACTATCACAATCAAAGTATTCAAATTTGGCATGGACTCTTTTGAGAGCGAGGTGTGAAGTAATTCAAAATATTGGTAGAATAGGACCGGGGAAAGGTGCACCTCCATAAAAAGTAATTAATAATAATATTTTATATTGAAAGCTATAATAGTCAGAGTCTTCAAATTTTGTGTGAGTTAATTTCAAAACAACACACGACCATGGGTAACAAAACTGGTGAAGTAGCTGCGTGGAAAGGGGTACTCCCCAAACAAAGTTAATAGCAATTACGTGATATCTGGAAAGCTTTCACATTTGGTATGGGTAAATTTAAAGACAATTCACGACTATATTGAGACTAAAAATTAAGAAAATAAATTATAAAGGGTTTTCATGAGAAAGTTCAAAAGTCTCACAAACTGTGCAAAGGGTTAAGGGTACTTATTGGACCTCTTTTTTAAGAAAAGAACAAAAAGACCCATATAGAAAAGAGATGAAAAGTAACGACGTTCTAAAAAAAGCACCTTCTATGTCTGAAACAAAAGGATAAATAAGTATTCATTTATTTCAAAAACAGATTTAAAGTTTTAAAGTCGTTAATGATTCTGTTTTACGCTGGTCTTAAAACAGAACTTCTTGGCAACATTTTTTTAGGGCATTTTGGGACCAGATTTTGAAAAATATATCCATAAAGAGAAGAGTTAGAGGTTTAATCTGTTCCATCAAAATGTGATTCATAAAGTTATAATTTGAACGTAAGTGTTACATAGTTTTCGATACCACAGAATTATCATCAAAGGGGTGGGTCTACCTCAAATGAGATCATGACGCAAGTTTTCAAAATGGCTATTATCAAACATATACGTATGTTCTTATCTCTTCTGTCATCATCAGTTGTTTTCCTTTTGAAAAAATTAAAAAAAAATTTTTGCCCCAAATGGTGAAAAGAAATCTATTCCAATCAAGTTAGTGCTCCTCTATGAAATATTTACTAATATATTGTGTGTCTAAAAATGTAGTATTTTTATTGCACAAATGTTTGTATGTACATACATATGTATATATAACGATATTTTCTGACAAACGGTTTAGTGTTTCCAATATATTATCGATTAAAAATAAAAAAATTCCACATTTTACCCCTATTTTAGAAAACCGAATTCGTATCATATTTCGACATTTTGAGTACATAATCGGATTTGTTTAGAGTCAACAAATTCACTCTCAGCTACTTTGAATCTCATTTCAATTTTATATTAACCTTTTGCTGTTATTATTGTAGAATACATAGTACAATGTGTGATGATACATAGTTCGAACCCCAGCAACATTTTTTTTTTAATTTCACTGACTACCAGGTGACTTAAATGTAATCAACTTTAAGTTAGTTGAAAATAATGCAGAGTGAGACAATTGACTACCGCCCAGGACATCGCAATGTTAAAATAGTTAATTGCTTCCATTGGAAAGTAATCCCAGTGTCAACCAACACTAGTTGGGAAAAAGTTACCCTAAAGCTAGTTTAAAGTTAACTTAGTTTCTGACAGGGTATAGACATATACATATATATATATATATATATATATATATACATATATATGTGTGTGTGTATGTATATACCGGCTTGGTATTGAAATAAATTCAAAGCTTTTTACTGTGTGTGTGTTAGACTTAGTGGTGGATTTTTTGCAAGATACATAATATTAATCAAGAAACGTCTTTCTTCAATATAAAGAATGAAATGAATTTTAGAAAATATAGTTTGCGAATGTTTACTTCAACTCCTAAATTTCTTTCATTTTCTCGGATGGAGCTTATACAAAACATATAATTGCTTCAAGTTGCTTTACTTATCCCACACTTTCACTAGTACAAGTTTATTTGACCGCGGAATATTCACAATGTTGCTTCATATCCTGAGTGCTGATATTCGAAATTCATAGAAAGCTCCCCGCGTGAATAATCCGGAAGTACACAGAACAAAAAAGATTTGTAAATTCAATTAATTTATTTGTGGATTCTATTAAAAAATTATTTAAAAATGTAAATACAAACACACATTTGTAACATAACAAAATAAAATCAACTCAATTATTTCCAATTAAAATTATTGTGTTATTCAGAATTTAGTTGTTAACAAAAAACAAATGTTTTTAGTAAATTTGTTTTTCAAATTCTAACGTGTTTCGTTGTTTGTTTTATAAATTTTCTTATTTATTTTTTGTTTGTTAAATTTCAGTTATTTCCACACAACCTTCGAACGATTTTTTGCTTGTCTGCGAACAAAACAAATGTCTTTGGGCGGAGTCGAACCGGCAACCTCTGGACCACAGAGGATACCAGAGTTGAAGAAAGTGACTTAAGAAAAAAGCTCAAATCATCTGATTTGATCACTGTTAAAAAGGGACAAATATAGTGGGTTTGTTATTGAATATTTTTAGTACAATAATCAAAACAAACAACAGAAAATGTGTACTTAGTGAAATGAACAATTGAAAATTTTTACAAAATTAAATGAAAGATTTTGCAGTGTTGAACTAAATAAAACAATTTGTTAAATATTATTAGTATTATAAAAGTGATTAAAATTAGTTTCCAAATGTTTACAAACTCAATTTTAAACATTTTCCTTCAAAAATATTAATTTTTAACTTGAACTTGCAAAAAGCAAACAATGAATGAGACCACAAAGCATAAAACGAAAATACACTTGAGCACATGAACATTTGTACAAAATTAAATGGAGAAATTTGTGGTATTGAATTAAAAAACACAATGCGAAAAGGATTATTCGTATTAATAAAGTGACTAAAATTTGATTTCAAATGATTAGAGACTTTCTTTTAAGCATTTTCGTTCGCAAATATTAATTTTTACCATTTATTTCCAAAAACTAGGCTGCGAATGAGACCACAAGGAATAAAACGTAATTACTTTAAAATAATACCACGCGAAAGAAAAAGTAAAGAGGATTTGATGACTGTGTGAGCGAGACCTCTAAAAACACCACAAAATCACAATTATCTTCCGTCTTACTTTGTGCTCGTGTCACCTCTGGTCTCCTCTGTGCTCTGGACTAATAAACTAGCTTACTTACCTCTCAGCTAAAGAGCAAATCGTTATTAGATACGTAAGTAATGAATACACAAAAAAAATATTTCATATGTTTCTTCTACATGTGCGCATTGCGTTATGATCAGGGAAACCAGAAATATGCTCTAAAAAAGGTGTTTTATGTTCATTCAATATGCACTAAAAACTTGAAAATATGCAATAAGAACTCAAAAAATACGCTCTTAAAAATAGCATAAACTGAATAAAAATAATAATTTGAGTTTGAAGTGTACGTGAAAACAAAATTACCATACAAATTTCGACTAAAGCAAATAATACAAATTAATTTTTTTTTTTTGGATAAAAGAGATCACGATATCAGAATTAAAACTTTGGAACTGTATTTAAGATAAATAAGACAAGCTTTTTATTTATAATTGTCATTGCAATAAACAACATAATATTGACCTAGATTTCCAAATAAAAATCGTTGCCTCTCACATTGACAATGTTCCGTCAACGCCTACTGATGTAATCGGGGCAGAGTCCGTCACAAAAAGCAAAACCAAATTTTTATTGAAACTAACGTCCGTGAAAACGGCGTAATAAATAAATAAAATGTATACACTACATTCATAGAACATTGGAATTGAGATTTAGATGACGAAAAATATAAATTTTGACTAACAGATAGGCTTGGAAAAATATAAAAAAAATCTTTAAAGTATCAAAATATGCCCTTAGAGCGTCAAATATGCTCTAAAAAATGGTAAAAATATGCGTGTAAGGCTGCAATATACAAAAGCATGCTTCAAAGCGTAAAATGTGCAAAAATATGCACTAACAAATCGATGCCAAAATTCATAAAAAGCTCTGAAAGGTATAAATATCTTATCCCTGCATTAAAACGTCACACAAGAAAAAACATGCAATTGCATATTTCTAATTTCCCTGGTCATGATATAATTTAACAAATAATTTTGTTGAGTAATTAATTTAATTGGCTAGAAAAATTTAAATTTTTTATATCAACAATGAACAACAACAAAAGCTTTAGTTGACATTTTTAATTAAAAAAAAAACCTATTCAAAAATTTTTGAGTTTTTGCGCCAAGCATGACAAAAAAATTTGGTTAGTTCAGTTTGTTAAAAAAAAATTCAGTGTTTGTCGTATCAACAACTTAATTTGTTATATTAACTAAATATATATTTCAATTTGAATTTAATATTAACAATTTGTTTTGCTGGTTGCATTTTTATGATATTTCTTTCTGTTACTAGACATAAAACAATAAAAATGTTAATAGCAAGCTTAAGCTTAATACAAATACCCACTTTTTTGAGAAAAGTTTCTTCCCTTAATGAAAAATTTTAAGGGTGCATCGCTTGTCAATCTTTGATTGTGTGTATAAAAATATTAATTTGGTTTTACGCTTTCACAATGCGTTCGCTGCTCAAGGCAGTTAGTATGTTCTTCGCATTCAATATAATTGCTCGACTTATGAAGTAAAAAAGCTGGCATGTGCCAATAGAAGCTCACGACTAATGTTCCCTCATAAAAGATGTGTGTGATTTTACACTTTTGAGAAAATATACATATATTTTTCTTATTTCTGCTATACATAACTCACTATGTATATCGAGTGACAAACCTCGCGACGAATTCAAACTCCAACTGATTTCGTTTACTAAAATTCCTGTTTGAAATACTCTTTAAAAATGTTTTGCTCACTTTTCACTCGTTAACTTCTTTGGATTAATATGTTGTGGTATCTTTTTTCAATGTCTTTGTTTTTAATTACCTGCCAAGCGTTGGCATCTAATGTGGCCAGGAATGACATGTCAAATTCCTGCAAAGGAAAAGTATTTCGCAGAAGTCCAAAGATGTTTAAAAATCATAAATAAACTTCAAAGACTAACCTTTCTCCGAAAATTACTTGCGAAATCCAGAGTGAAATTTCAAAATATTTTGATTGTAAAAAAAATACACTGCACAACAGAACAACAAATATTTATATTTTTTTATTTCAAATAACTCAGAAAAAATATATTAGATAATTTAATACACAAACTTGATAACATTAGATACTACAATTTACTTGTATTTAGAAATGGCACCACAATGTGCTTTACTTTCCAACAGTTTATTTCCGTATCCTTTCTTACTTTTACTCTTCTTACTTTTTCTTTTGCCTTGTAATAAATTGTATTCTATTCTGCTCTCTAATGCAAACGGAAAATCACTTTATTTGCACAACATATTATTTTCTGTAATAATATTTGGAGAAAACTTCCGTATTTCTTTGCGGTTTAATCCAAGAAATTTAGCAAACTTACGCGTTAAGAGTTTCGGTGCGAATGCAACCAGGACCCAGCCTTTGGCTATGTACAACCTGGGGGTGTACCCTTCTCAGCATCTGTTAGTTTGTTGTTTTTTTTATTATTTCATTTTATGTGCGTACAGACTCCATCACCTAAGATACATGCATACCCATTATTAAAACCGTTATACTCACCCACAGATACAAACAATTCATACGAGTACATACATACATACATACGTACACACTAAAGCCGTCTAGTGTATTCTTCAAATGTATTAGTGTTGGGTCGCCTGGGTGGAAGAGTCTTCTGAAGGTAAAACAGAATGCTGGTGTTGATGTACAAATCAAATGAGTATGTATGTATGTACGAAAAATTGTTAAGAGCCTGATGGAAAAAGAGGGGATGGGACAATAAAATGCCTTAGTGCGTCGGTTATTTAATCTTCCGCATACCTATAGTTGTGACCCGAGGAGAATCAGTGCTTGCTGGGAATATTTGCTTTGGCCGAAGCTGTTTAAAATATGCACACAAACACGCCAGTATACAAACAAACACACACACACATGTATGTATGTGTATACATATCCGAGTATAGTTCTGCATGTACAGTGTACACATATAATTATACACATATGTATGCACAATATATCTATGTCTGTATGTAAATACATACTCGTACATATGTATGTATGATGTTTGGATATTTGTGTACTTACATGAATGTGTCATATATTCGTTTGGCCGTACAGAAATATTCGAAATACATATTAAACCAGGAATGGATAGAGTAGAAATACTTAATTCCAATGGCGAATACGATAATGTCTGTTATATTATATTAAGTAACAAACACTCGACATCTTAATCAAGTAAAAATAGCTCGAAGCTTTTTTTTAAAGTATACATCACAGTTGTGTTTTTTTAATATTCATGAAGCATCTGTTTTCTAAAATACACACAAAGCACTGCTCTTGGCAAAATTGTCCCCAATTCTAATTGGTAGTGGGTGCATCCCGGACCAGAAATTTGGTTTTAGAAGTCAGCATAGCAGCATTGAACACACGCATAGATTGGTTCAACTTATAAGAAGAACATTTGAAAAAAATAAGTAATGTTTTGCCCTCTTTATGTATGTTTCTCAGGCATTTGATACAGTGTGGCATGAAGGCCTAATTACTTCATGAGTGTGCACGAATATATCTCATCCGGTGTGCCACAGGGGAGCATACTGGGGCCAGTTTTGTACTTGATTCATAATTGTGATATGCCTTTGAGCAATAATATCCACACATCTACATTTGCCGATGATGCAGGAACATATGGTTAAACTTACTTATAAAAGTAATTGAATAGAATTGTCTTCAGGTAACATATACCCTACGAAGATATACTTGTGTGCCCATTCGAATCAACAATCAAGTTGTTCCTAAACATTCACATGTGAAATACCTTGGTATACTCGTACACCTTGATCGACGGTTTACATGGAAACACCATATTGACTTAAAGCTAATACAAATTAAGCTAAAATTAACTGAGGTACATAGGCTGATTGATAGAAATTGTACACTCAGTCTGGATTGTAAGCTTTTAATATATAAGTCGCTTTTGAAACCAATATGGTGCTGCGGAATTCAGCTATGGGGCACTGCTTCAGCTTTCAATGTAGAGAGAATCCAATGATGGCAAAACAAGATTTTAAGGCTAATAACATCGGCTCCATGGTATATCAAAAATTCAAATTGTCATCGTGATCTAAATATACCACTTGTGACTGCTGAAATTGTCAAATACGCAGGAAATATTTAACAAAACTCGAGCAACATCCTAATCCACTTGCTCGTAATATCTTGAACTTTACTGGACACATCCCCTTAAAAAGAGGGACACTAGGGCCCTAATAGCCAACACTCCAGACGAAACTTCTTGAAAATATTTTTATGCTTAATACGACATTTATGTATTATTAATTAATATCACTAAGTTTATGTCCGACACTAGTTGAGTCTAATTATTATATATAAATTTAAAATTTGAATACTTATTAATTCAGCGAACTTGGCGCACTTTATTTTCCTCATAAACATTTCCTAACTTGCAACAAATACTTACATACGAGAGAACCGGCTTAGTAAGCTCACCATTCTTCTTTGCTGGCCTCAGCTCTTTCCATATGTGAAGTATGCATTGATGCCTTTATAAGCCTCACCTACGTGTTTCTTTGTTTTGATTTCTCGGTATCAGGAAAACATACAAGTATTTAAAACAAGAAACTTTAATAGTTGAACAAAATTTTGGAAATTTATTTTGAAACCATTTTCACTTTTTTGACGTTGTCTTGTGCCTCGATAAAAAAAATTAAGCTATAAGAGCCGTGATAGAATGCAGAAAGTAGAGTGAATAGGCTAAAAGTGTATTGTGTAGCGAAGAAAACATGGCTGCGCTTCTACGATAATCGTTCAGAACAAATAATAAACAAGAATCGAAAGATCATCTCACGACTGATCGCAGTATTGAGGGTACATTGGAAGATAGGTAGGCACGCTAGAATGTTGGGTCTTCCCCAAAATACAAACACAGTTGTCAAGAAAGAGATAAAGAAGAGACAGTTTTTTACCTGCTCTCTGAATGCTTGGCACTAGTCAAGATGCGATACAAACTTCTGGGCAAACATAAACTCGACGATCTATCGAAGATATCACGGATATGTTGAACTCAACGTTGCCTCAGCGCACGTGTGACTTTTCACTGAATAGTGCGTTATTTATTAAGCAGAATCTCACGATTCTACTTTACCATTCATTTAAAAAAAATCTGACAAAACTCTGCCATATTCACAGGAAGATGTGTGCAGACATTGCAGTTTTTCTTTCCAGCTATAGCTCAAATTCAACTCAGTTCGCTTAAAAATACTTACTTTATGAAATTTAAATATCGGATGAGCTTGCAAATTGAATTCACATTATAAAACTTTTTCAACGTACATAATCGTAAACGACATGTAGTAAAAAATTTACTTTTTAATAAGTGATAGAATTACTGAGGAATCAAAAAATCTTCATGTTCTACATAATGCATTTGGCAAGTCTAAAAACAGTGCTTCGTGTCTTGAAACGTTGTCACATATATATTACTCCAACTGGTCTTAAAGTTTTTACTTTTAACATCTGAATTGAGAATAGTATCTAAATAGGCAGTTGCTGTCATTGTCTTAACGTTATTTTTTAATGAAGTAGTTAGCACGTTGATTACAAAACCAAAGGTTCTGGGTTCGAGCCCGGTCTCCGACAGTGTATTTTCCTGATGTGTATTACTGTATCTTTGTATCAGTCCGTGTAAGTTAGTTCAAGGAATGAAGGAATATACGCTGGTTACTGGACAACATGGTATAATGTAACATCAGATATTTTGTAGCAGAACCATCAGCGAAGTAAAGTAAGCAAAAAATTGCTACTAAGCACAGCTGCGAAAAGTTCATACGCTTCCTTGACACCAAAACCGCTGCAACACTTTAAATAGCAGAAATGTAAAAGAATGAAGCTTTCCTCTATCTCATCCTTCACCACCTGTCCTCTATTAATCAATATTTATCAATTTATTGTTCTTTATTAGAAAACATTTGTAAGTGTGGCAACCTCAAGCATTTTATTTGCAAATATTGCGTTAATCATTAATAGTTTTTTGAATTAGTAAGTCGCAATAAAAACAACAATATGGCAACAATTTACAGTTTTATTTGCAAATAAGCCGTGCGTATAAACGTAGTATATCACTATCTCTTTCGTAAGGAAAGTAACACCTAGTAATAGAAGTAGGCATTCATTGCCTGATTGCTACTTCTCTTAGAGGAACCAGAAACCATTGAACGTATTGTCTGTCAGTGCCCTAAACTGCAACGTCATGGGCTTAGATGGCTGAGCAGACGTTTCCATGAGAGCATTACTGATATCGGCAAGTGTAAACTAAGGACATAAGGGATTTCATTTTGGGAATTCAGTAGCTTAATGACGGAAAATAGGGTCACTTCTGGGTACAAATGGAGGGTAAATATTACTTTTATTGGGCAATAGACCCAATAGGATCTCCGAGTGGAGGTGCGTTTTAGTATCATCCTTCGTAACCTAACCTAATTCTCTTTAAAGGAAAAAGCCGGTTCTCCAATCACATCTAGAAAGTATAATTAGTGCGTGTCCGTCCTTTTCGATATTAAAGAAAAGAGTATTGCAGGATTCTGAATAATTATGATGCACAAGCTATTCTGGAAATACATCAGCTTACTTTTTCTCTAAGTACATAATTTAGAATTATGTTCCAGAATTCGATTTCCTACTCTTTTTCTGCAATTGTATTTAGAAACATTTTCTAAGCCTTAAAATGTTTTATAAGCTGAAATACTTCTTTTTTTTATTAGTTACATGTATACGTACATACATACATACATACATATGTTTCTATTAGGGAAGTAACGAATACCAGTTTAGCGAATGCGAAAGCGAATACTGCATACATGAAAATAAATTTGTATAAGCACATGAAGTTGTATTATTTACATTAGATGTACTACATATAGCATTTTATTTAAATAGAGGCTTGAGCTATGCAAATATTTATTAACTTATTAAAAATCAAATTCTTAAAACAGAAAGACATATGAAATTATATTAAAAGAAGTATAGATAATAATAAAAATAAATTTACAAAATGTTAAGCAATCAACCCATTCGTACTTTCGCCCTAAAGCCTGGTACTCCGTTCAACATTTCATGTGAAATGCTGTCAAAATACATATTAAGAAAATTTGAAATGAATTGTTCATGAAAAAATTTTGCAGAAGTTGCACTCTGTTCCTCTGTTCATCTTGGGAAAAACATATGAAATATATCGTAAATATTTTAAGTTTTCATGTGAAATAATATGAGTGGCATTTGTTTAGTTAATATTGTGTGCGTATCAAATTTTTTGTACGAAGTAATATTTCAAATGTTTGAGCAGACTAGTCTTAAGTAGAAAATACTGCTGCCGAAAATACACTGCATTTTCTTTTCATTTCATTTTGATACTTATGAGACCTTATTTAAAAAAAGTTTTCCGCTACAATTTTAAAGCTTTGATCAGAATAGAATGCTTTACTTGTAAGTATGTATATGTATGCTGGCTTAAATCATTTTTGTGTTTTTGACGTTTGTTAATCGTAAACTATTTCGTAAAAGAAGTAAAATTTTTTTAGCTTAAGTATTCGCTGGAAATATTCGCATACATTTTAGCGAATGCAAATAGCAAAAGTAAGCGAATAATTTGCGAATGCGAACATTCGATACATCCCTAGTTTCTAACCATGAGTGTATCCAGCTTGCAACTATCCACTGCAATATTGCAAAATTCTTTGTAGGATATGGACTGTAAATGATTTTCTTAAAATTCGCATCGTTGTCCGTCAATTTTTTTTAAGTTTCAAAATATGTACAGATTTTACAATAGGAAGACATGATTGTACATGCACACATGTTCATGTATGTATAGAATTCGGTCCGTTATTTATTGCCTTGGAGGCATATCAGTCCCCTGCCTTGTTAAGTTTTACATAAAAGATTCTGTAACGTTGCTGTTGGTATTACTTTTTCAATACACTCACTCACACTATGTACATATATAGATTTAAACCACAAATACATTCACAAAGTTTGCTTAAACATATATACATTCATATGCAAGAACATACATACACACAGATGTATATGTAGGTATGAATATAAATTAATGTACATGTGTGTATGTATGTATATTCATATAAATATATTCAGATGAATAGCATTACTAACATATACCCAAGTGTATGTATATAAATGGCATGTGTATACGTGTGTAATACGAGCATGCATGTAAGTAAACAAGTTACGCCATAAAATCACTCCACCCACTCTACTCCATTTGTTTAATAATGAAGGTGCAAGTACACAACACACACACACATAAATACGAGTACATGTGTACATGCACATGTATTTATGCACGTTAGATGTATTTTTGTACTCGCACTGCTGTTGGATAGATATTCTTTTGATGCTACTTTTGTTTGGCTCCAAAGTATAACGCTCTTGGTTATGCCAAACAAACGGTTCAATCCATGTCTCACCGAATCACAATTGCTTGGAAAATCAACAAATGCTATCCACATACATAGATACATCTATCATACATACTCGTATGTGTTATTCAGTTGTAAGTACCCTGCAGGAAATGCTAATAGTGTACCCCAGCCAATGTAGTCATCTATTGACATTTAACATTAGCTTGTCATTGAAAATCCACCAGTGGACTGTAGCACTGCTGACAATGTAGTTGTTTTGAGACCACATGGAGATATTGGCACCAATGATTCACTAGTAACTTTTAGAGGCTCTAGTCTACACTATCGATATTTCACCGCTCGATGTTAATAGTAAAATTGTAGTGATTTGCTAGTGACATTGTCAATATAGTACTACTGACCAGGTGTACCGCAGCCAATGTCATCGCCTATTGACCTGTAACATAGTGTTTGTCATTGAAAATCTACCAGTAAACTTTAGCACTATTGACGAGGTAGTTCTTTTACGACCATATGTAGACATTTGAACCAAAGATTCACTAGTACATTGATTGGCTCAACAATTATTTTTAAATTATTCACATTAATATTATTTTTTTATAAAAAATTAAACAAATTATTTAGACCGAAAAATTTGTGATATTTTGTATATAAAACACAAAGACACGCATTCGTTGACAATTTTACCAGAAATATACTAGAACTGTTGATTCTAACGTATCTCTACTCTCGCATAAAAGGAATGTTCTCGACATTTTAACTAGTGCAATTGTTGCTAGAGAAAATAGTGTTGACAAGGAGACATATAGTTATAGGCTGACTAGAGGGAATTAACCATGAGATATGATTGTTACTCGTATGTAGTTTACTACGTATGTATGTGTGTGCATGTATGCTCGTCAACACTCTTGCCATTAGCGAAGAGGGAAACGGAAGTTTTGCTTCTGGGAAATATTTAATGTTTCTTATATACAGCCCACAGATGTTCAGCCATTAGCAAAATAACAGTTTTGTGCAAGTACGAACAATAAATTCTCTTAAGAGTCAAAAACTTCTCTTAATAATGTGTTCTTTATTTGGAAGCTGTAATAGAAACCGGTAAGCGACGAAATGCTTGAAATTACTATTAAATACGAGTATATATCTAAGTTAAATTTTATTTGCATTCAATTACATCTGGAGAAGCAAAAGTGGGAGTAAGTTGTACGAATAGTTGTTATAATCACTGCGCATGTTTGATTCAACTCTCTGTGCCATATTTCACAAGTGAGGAGACCAAAAGCTGCTTATACTCAAGTCGTAATGCGGGTAGCAAGAAATAAGTAGAACCATCTTAAATTAGTTGATAGTTCTAATTTGACGAAACACCAGCGCATTCAAAATAACTTCAAATTTAATAATATAAAACTTTATTATTCAAGCATTGCGACAGTAAAAGCAGCCGCTTAAGTTTAAGACGGTATTAAATTGTTTAACAGTTTAAATGTTGTCGTAAGGCTTGCTTAAAGAGCGCAGAAAAATTTTAAATTTAATCTCATGTGATAGAATACTCGTATTCATCCATACATACAGTTCGTTTGCTTCAGAAACTTCATAACTGAAAAACCCAGTTTTACCAAAAATAGGTTTAATAATTTAAATTTCAACTCAAAGAAGATATAAAAAGTGATATTCTTCTCTCAAGACGTGATTGGTTATTAATTCCAAAAATGCATTTTTTAGTTTTGACGTTGTTAAAATAAATAAGTGATATGTAAAACGCTCTTTGAAAGTTATAAGCTTTACTAAAAAAATATTTGTGTAGAAAACACTTACTTATCTGCCAAAACGATTTCGTTTGGCAGATAAGTAATTTTCCATTCAACAACAATGAAAATATTTGATATGAATTAGAAAGTGAATTCAAGGGGAAAACACTCAATTTAAAAAATAACAAAAATAAAGACTGAGAAAACACTAAAAGGAAGAAAGTCCAGTAGTCGAGAATTATGTTAAAGTAATGTTGAATAACCACATAGTTGAAGTAGTTTCATGATCAATACACGCATACTCGTAAGACAAATAATAAATTATAATGCGTCAGTAGCCGTTATAGAGCAGATTTGAAGATTTGATTTTTTGTACTCCCCGGCTGTAAAACACTTATTGAAATTGACTAATTTCATATCTTTACTCACGCTCAAACGCGCTCTCAAGATTAAGACAAATCGATTGAAGTAAGAATTAACAAAATGGCCCCACGCGCTTCATCTTTTTAGTGGCGCGTGCATACACACATCCACACAAAGGTAGATAAGCACAATACCATGCTTTGCATCACGGAGTCAAGAAAAAATGCTTGCAGTCGTAACTGTGTTGTAATTCATATTCCTACAATAAAAAGTCGTCAGCTTCTCAAAAAAAAAATCACCAGTGTGAAAGGAAGAAGGAGAGTATCCAAATGCGGCTTTTCACCTTTTTATGTTACAATGGATAAACATAAATATCCTTGCCACTTTACAACCCACTTTCACACACGAATGATCTTAAAAGTTTTCCGTCTCACGCTCGCTCAGGAATCAAATCTTCTTAATCACGCACGAGGGGTGTACAATTTAACACGATAACACGCACGCTTAAGAAAAAATATATAATTCAATTTGTACGTTTCTTTAAGCGTATGTATGTACATATGTAAATTGAAATTGAAATTGTAGGAAGTTACTTATTTTACCCCTTTTTTCGAAAATCCCATTTTAATCATATTTCGACGTTATGATATCCTGGGAGTCGATTTTGATGCATAACTTAAGAACAGGTGAACGGATCGGTTGAAAATTTGCCGCTTTCGAAAGATGTTAACTCACTTAGATCTCGTAATATAGTGAATCGATTCGGTTCGGTAGATTTCGAAAATGAAATTTTCACGAAACGGGTTTTTTAAACAAATTTTAAACTAGAAATTTCGAAAAAATCGTTTTTATCTAATAACTGGAAAAGACTTCATCAAATAAACTTAGATAGATATTCACTTATTTTGATAGACTTAAAAAGTGTATCTATCGGATACCGCTAATTTGACAAATATCTGTAAAAGAGTTCGAGAGATATCGTTGTCTAAAATTTGCAACAAAAAAATTGTATTTTATTACTGCGTCAATTCTTCTCAAATCGATTTTCGATAAACGTGATTTTTACTGAAAATATGTATCGAATACTGCCAATCTGATTTGGTTCTAAGTTTAAAAAAAAAACTTTTATTTAAATTTGGTGCACTTAGTCTGTGCAACTCCGGGAAGGTTTAAGGGTATTACATTTTTTAATCTAGGACAAGAAAGGCGATACGGGAAAAATTTCTGTCCCTCTGAAACGTTCAAACCGATTTTAATGAAATTTAGAACATGGGTAGATCTGCGTATAAAAATTTACAAAGGCTCTGAACATTTTCAAAACTAGGACCAGAAGAGGGAAGGGGGGGGGGGAATTTGTGTCCCTCCAAAAGGTTCAAACGGTTTTTAATGAAATTTAGAATATATATATATATTTTAAAACTAGGACCAAGAACGCGATAAAGGAAATTTCTCTCTCCAAAATAATTAAACTGATGTTAATGAAACTTACAAAATAGACAGATCTGCATCTAAAAATTCATAAAGGCTATGTACATTTTTAAAATTAGAATCAGGAGGGTGATAGGGAAGACATTTCAGCCTCTCCGAAACTTCCAAACCGATTTTAATGAAATTCAGAACATAAATAGATCTGCATCTAAAAAGTCACAAAATTACCATAGACATTTTCTAACCTAGCATCAGGAGGACAATTCCTGAATCTCAACTTATGTACTTTTGAGAAGAGTAAGACAAGCAAAGGGGGACGGGATGAGTCGTACTCCTCCAAAACTTGGAAATCGATTTTAATGAAATTTAAAAGTATGACGGGGGTAAATTTTAAAGACGATGGGAATAGCGAAGCACATCGAGTGTAGCTAGTATGTATATAAAAGATATCAGAATCTGTTGTCCTTGCATTCCATCCCTTAAACTTCAAATTTGAGGCATCCGATACAAATTTGAATTCTGTTAGAGAATCTTTCATCAATGCTATTTAAATATCAATTCATATTTAAATGTCAATTTTCATTAATTTTTGTATGGAAAAATTACTTTTAAATATGAATTGAATTAAAATAAGTTGGTGCAATTGGCTCTCAGTGAATTCTATAAACAATTTGACGAAGTCTTTTGAAGTTATTATAAAAAAAAATTAATTTGTTTTCGTCAACAAACGAACGAATGACCTGAGTTCAGTCAAACTGGCAGTAATCCACAAGTCTTTCTGAGGTTAAGAGCTGATCAGATTTTGTGCCCGATGGTCTTAGTAGTTAATTTTTGTTTTAAATCAAACGCAATATAAATAAAAAAGTTAAAAATTTAACAAAAAAGTGATTTGTAAGTTTATCAAGTTATATAAAAATATGTGCACATATTTTTAGAAAAAAAGTAACCAAAATAAAAAAATATTCAACATTGGGAAAAAGTTACCAATTCACAACACAATTTTCTCGTTTCAGACCATATTTTATATAAAGCAAAGTGTAAAGACATTCAGTTACGTATTTAGGACTCAAATAAAGTCATAAAGGTAAAAACGTGATCAACTTCTGCTCTTAGACATGGAAGTGACAGAAGGATGGTAATTCATTCATATTTGGATAATGTCTCAAATGAGTTTACGAGTATATCAACTAAATCGTTATTAGATTTGACTTCTGTCCAAAACTCGATAGTATATACTAAACAAAATTTCGCTACAAAACTATACTTGCACTATGTTTTCTTTGTCGTATGCAGTGTGACCATATCATAAAAAATGTTTCAGCTAAATTTACTTAAAAAAGGCTAAAAATGCTAAAAAAAATAATTCAAAAACTTAATACGAGTACTTCTTTTTAAGCAAACATTTTCTTTAAAAGTTTTTATTTTTGCAATTTCTGCAAATACTGCATTACAAATTTTTACTTCCTATGAACAAAACTTAATTTCTTAAACAATAAGGAATTATTTATGGAGAGTAAAAGTTATTAAAAACAAAACAATAATATTAAGTCACAGACGGTTCTTAGAAAACATAACATAACGTTTGTTTCGTTTATAACGTTCAAAAAGTGGGGCTCATAAGAAAAATTTTAAGTTTTCATCTATTCCAATTTGACGTAAAGTCATAGTTTACACTATGCAAGTCTTATTGCTAAGCTGATTAGTTTGTTAGGAAAGAGAGACGAGGGGAAAAGGAACGTTACTGTTCCCCTGGTCTCTCTCTCCTTCAAACTAATCACCTTAGCAATAAGACTTGCATAGTGTAAATATGGACTAACAAACTAATCAGCTTAGCAATAAGACTTGCATAGTGTAAACTAGGACAAACACATAGAAAAACTCATATCTCTTTTTTGTCACTCACATGTTAAAATAACGTACACATGTTTTCGTTCGTTATTTTTAAGATCATACTCGTATATATTAATTTTCGAAAAATAGCCTTACACATAGATTTCTTCCAACATGGCATAGCTCAAACGTTTTGAAGCTAATTTGTTTGTTATTTTGTAGTAATCCTTAAACTAAATACCACATGTATGAATACATGTATTTCAGTAAAATTACACAGAAAAAAGTAGACAACAATTATTTTCAACAAAACCATGTTATTGAAAACAAATTTTAATTTCAATAATATTTGTCATTAACTCGATACGATATTTTATCAATACCGCGCATTTTAAAATATCCTTTAATAATTCTATGGTTGTTGTATATTTTGATTGCTCGTGTTGTATACGTGTGAATTCCGACAAGAAGCCGAAAAACTTCGTGGCTTGTTTTTTTACTCAACTAAGTTATTTTTAAATTACATCAACGCAATGGGCACATGTAGAAGAAACATAAGAAATCATGTTTTGCGTGTATTCATTATTTGCGTATTTAATAACGATTTTCTCTTTAGCTGAGCGGTAAGTACGTTAGTCTATTAGTCAAGAGGTGGCCGGTTCGACTCATCCCAAACACATTGGGCCATAACCATAGTCACAGAATAAAGTCGGTTCGTTTTAGAAACAACTTAAAATTAAAAACTTGTTTCTAAATATTCGATCGACTTTAACCCTGTGCCATAACAAATATAGGAAATTTTTCATATCATCGGCCATTCACATACGAGACTAATTTTTATGCCGCACAAATTTTGCTCTTTTTAGAACACACGAGGCTAATGCATCTGACATAATAATATATACGTGCACACAACTTTGTGTGCATTAGTTTTTTTGTATTCATTTAACATTTGCTGTTTTTTTAAGTTGTGTGTGTATTTGTTCTGTGCTGATGATGCGGGGTTATACCTGGTTGAAAAATTATGCCAACCACAAAACCACTCGCTTTACCTCTCTCACCTACAACCTGGCATGTTATGACAGCACAATTGTTCCCGTGTTTGAAAGGGCATCGAAAACAAAAAATAAGAAAGTGGCATCTCTCTCTCATCTCTCTCATCTGACGCTGTGTTATGAAAATACATACATATGCAGGTATGTGAATAGTGAAATTGTGGTGATTTGCCAACGACATTGTCAGTAGTACTACTGGCCAGTGTAACCCAGCCAATGTAATCATCTATTGACATTTAACATTAGTTTTTCATTGAAAATTAACCACTAGACTGTAGCACTACTGACTTAATAGTTCTTTTGGGACCACATGGAGACATTAGCACCAAAGATTTCACTAGTAAATTTTAGGAGCTCTAGTGTACAATATCGATATTTCCTCGCTCGATTTCAATAGTGAAATTGTAGTGATTTACTAGTGACATTGTCAGTAGTACTACTGACCAGTTGTACCCCAGCCAATGTAATCGCCTATTGATATATAACATGGTGTTGGCACTGAAAATCTACCAAAAGACTTTAGCACTATTCTTTTACGACCATATGGAGACATTTGAACCAAAGATTCACTACTACATTTTAGTCACCTTCGTTTACAATTTTATAAGGGTTGGGGCAACAAACTTAAACACAATCATACATATGTATGTATTTTTTAACATTACAGCACAGCATACAAAAAGAAAAACAAACTATTGACGCGTTCATTGACAATGTCACAGGAAACACACTAGAACTGTTGTCTCTAATGTATCTCTACTCGCACATAAAAGGAAAGTTGTCGACATTTCAGCTAGTGCAATTGTCGCTGGAGAAAAAAATTGTGTTGAAATAGACACAAATTGTTTTTGTTTTATTTTTTATTCATTTATTAACTTTTATTACACTAAAATAAAAGCGAAAATTTAATAAGAGTTGTAAATAATGTGTTTCGTATTGAAGTAAAGGCCAGAGTCGATGCTAACTTAGTTAAAAACAGCTTCAGCATGTTTTAACTTTAGAACATTGATGTCAGTTTCATACCACAATTGTGCTAGCTAAAATCTCTTTCATTTAGTCGTCAATGAGACAGCGACGATAACACATGCCTAGCGGGTGTATTAAATTCTTTATAGATACAGTGAAAGAAATATAGTGGTATGCGGAAAATTTTCTATGATCACCAATGCTTTTCGCGACATTCAATGTGTTTTATGTTACAAATCTTTTAGGAAGAGAAATGAATATGTATTTAAAAGACATTTTGATCATTTTTGAGCAGTTTCACTAAACTATATTTTCTATCAAAATTTTAAAGACCAATAACTCGGGAAATAAGGGTCGCATCCAATTTTTTTTATGTTTTCTTCTAATTTTTCACATTACTATCAGATAAGCTTTTTAAAAATTTCTTTTTGAAGATTTTTCACAGTTTCCTATGAAAATTTCAGAGCTCCATAACTCGAAAATATGGGTCGCCGTCACATAGGCTCCTTTTTATTTATTTTTAGCTGCAGTTTACATTTGTTCCAAATATCTATTTTTTCTATGTACTTCAGTAACGAATGCGACAACGTTTCTCACACATACAACTGTCATTTTATTTTTGACACCACTGCTTTAGAACCGACTTTTTCCTTTACAGTGCAGTTTTTCTCGTCTATGGTAGGTCGAAAGTTCATTTTTTAAAAACGTGCATTCTAAAACTGAAAAAGTAGACATTTTTGTTGACTGTGGTTATGCCCCATTTAGTTTTAATCGCAGCACACACACACACACAATAACAATTATCACTGAAAATAAAATTTCAGTCAACAACTTTTTTCTTTGATTCATTATATTTCTTTATTAAATTTATTTTTAATAAAAGTGCATACAATTTTATTTATAAATAATACAAAAATTGTCATCCCAGAAAATTCAAAACACTTTTTATAGAATCAACGATTTTCGTATTCAAATATCAAAATCTTTTTTTCTCTGTATTTTTTGGTACATTGTAACTAGGGGTGCCAATCCCGAAATCCAGGGATTTTCGGGATTCAGTCAATCCCGACATTGTTAATAAGTTTAGTTTGTTATATAATAATAAATTCATCACGACTTTCCCCCATCTGAAATAACCGTAGCAACACAATATTGACAATGAAAATGTGTTTGCAAACCACGTTTTTTCTGCTTTTATTTATTAATTTTAATCTATTCGATGATAATAAGCAATATTTGTAACAGTTTTAATAATAATATATTAAATAGTAAAGGTATTCACGTCAACTCTTGCAACTGTGTAAAATGCATAATTGCACTTTCTGACGTGAGCAACACATTTTGTTTAGTTGTCGACAAAGTCAAACACAATATATGAATACACACATTTACTACACTCATACATATGCTTTTGATTATTAAAAGATTTTGTTAAAATGCTGAAACAAAGTGTAAGAACTTCCCTGAATAATTATATAATCAATTCAGTAATAAAATTATAAATATTAATAACATTCGAATTTTTTAACAAATTTCTAAGAACATATTTGATTTTTTAATTCATTTATTTGTGTAGAACGCATCTTCAACCACTCGTTTTTTCACCTAAAACAGAAACGTATCCCTTAAACATGTATTTCTGCGTTGTAGTTTTGTGTATAACTGTTTTTATAAGAACTTTTTGCCAATTTTTTTTTGCCATTAAAAATTCCACAACTTTGCAAAATTTTATATGATTAACATACCCTTGATAATGTTGCACCATTTGTGCAAAATAATTTTGAATGTGGTTGTTGTGATATTCTTTTGAAAATTTTGCAATTTTGCTTTTCCACAATAGCGCAACTTTTGATGTGAATACTGTTACTGACGTATTCATAAAAAATATTTTAGGTTTATTAAGGGGTTATTTGGCATGTTTCTACGGGAAATTTGTCAAATAAACTTGTAATAAACCTTAAATATTTTTTATGAATACGGGGTTAATATTTAAATAATTTTATTTTGTAACTTTGTTTTTTTATGAATAGAAAGCAAATATTTTTGTTATATTCAAATATATTTAACTATGTAATATAAAATGAATTATAACACTTTTGTTTGTGAACCTCTTTCAAAGATGATTTTTTTAATGTCCAAAAAAGCAGAGCCCCGAAAAATCCCTGAATCTCAAACAATTTCAGGATCCCGAAATACCGGGATTTGATTTTTTTGATATCCCGAATCCCGGGATTCGGAAAACCAGTCCCGATTGGCATCCCCAATTGTTACTTAATTAATGTGAAAAAATAAGATTTCAAATTCTTATATTCATAAACCTTTATGTATCATCAATTATTACATATTAAAAATGAATATTCGTCATCAGAATAGTTGTTCAAATTATCGTTGTATGATATGATTAATTTTTGCTTGTTAGATAACCACCGACTATATATAGTTTGATCCTGCTTAAGGGACTTAGCAATAGACTTCAAACCCAATTTTTTGAAATAAGCTAAAAAATAATTCATATGTTATTGAGAATCGCATATAAAAACATAATAAGACGAGGCTTTTATCAAACAAAAGTCTTTACAAAACAAGCAACTTTGTTTGACTTTGCATCCATTTTAATTTTTTTAAATCTTTTAAAATTAGTTTAATTTTCTTTTCGTCTTTTAAATACTTTTATTGTTATTTTTTTATTGTTATACTGCAACTAATTGTAGAAAGGTTATGAAAAATGGATGAACGAATTAAGTTCATTGTTTGCTAATACAATTAAAATAGTTGTGAAAATATATGAAAAATAATATATTTACTTTCACAATTTTTTTACTTGTATTACAACATTTGTAGGTCTTAAGAAAATGCCCGCAGATTAATGTTAACATTATTACACGTGAAAATTAAAAATATACCCAAAATAGCATAGATTAGATTGCTAAAAACTAAATAGGTTATATATTTTAAAATGCTAGAAAATGCTAAATAAATAATTGAAAATGCTAACTGCTAAATCGAAAATTTTGCAGCTTAATCAGTAAAAAAATGCTAAATTTAACTGCAAAAATGATAAAATGGTCACGCTGGGCGCATAAGTTCCGGATAGTTAATCCCAAGATTAGCAAAACCGAACTATAAAGTAAAATTTCAAAATTTTTCCATTATTACAATAGTCCGATAAAATAAATAATACAATTTTTTGTTTGGTGGCGAAATTTCTGTGATACTGCGGTTATTGATTGTTAAAAATAATTAGTGGCAACTTGCTTTTGAATGATGAAACCATTTTTGTAAATTCTTTTATTCATTTTTTTATTATATGTTTGTATTATATTGTTTTTGTTTTGTGTCATATTTTGTTCAAATAAAATTTGGCTGTAATATGTAAAGTAGAAAGTGTGGCATCGTATGAAAACGTGGCAACTTCAAATGACTAAACTTCACGAAAAAGTTAATGTGAACTTGCCTTTAACTTATCGCTCACTTCTGGTTCAAGTGAAGTTTAAATAATGAAAAAGTGTTTATCCAGCCAATAAAATCCTTCCTTTAACTAACGCTAAGTTACTCGTATAATAATGGCCCTTAAAATGTTAAAGTTTGAGGGTAATATGAAGCGTATTTCTTCAACCAAGCCTTGTATTTACAACCTTATTAGAATTTTTTGAAATGCTATATTTAACTTCAGAGCTTATGCTTTTTAAATGATAGACTTCCTCGAAAAAAAAATAGATAAGGAAATTTCTTTTTTAATTTTGGGTTTAGTGCTACCGCCACGAAACAAAAAGCACCAAAAAATAATTTTAAAAAGCACTGAGCACCAACTTCAAAATTTTTCGCGTCGAAAATTTCAAAAAGCATCGTCTTGACAACGCTGATAAGTACTATGCATGTATGTATGCATGTAAGTAAATGCTCATGCACATAATACTGCAGTGAAGAGATTCAATCATTTTTCGAAAATTTGCTTGGCCTTAAATTTGTTTCTAACTGATATTATAATATCTTTGGTATTTTGACTTAAGAATTTATTACCGCAAATTGTTCTACGTTAAATAATTGCTTATCCAAGATTAATTTGGTCCGCAAAGTCATGATTAATCTTTAATAAAATTTATTTCTTCCAATCTATAGTTCAATTTTGTTCAATACATAGAAATTTATATTCATGTATGTATGCACATTAGGGTAATAACTTTTTGCATGTTTTTTGCAAACATCTTACCTCCCAAGGTAAAAACGTGTACTGCATGGAAAAATATGAAGGACTGTATTTTTAGTTTTTTCGCGATCGATAAAATGTTTACGCAACAAACCCGATGAAGTTTTTGATAATAGAGTGTTTTTTTAAACTTAAAATATGTATAATTTAAGAAATTTATTATTCGACATATTGTCATAAGTTCATTTTAATGGAAATTTATTTGCTGGTGGTTAAGCATTGTCTATATATTTCATTGATGCTTAAGCGGGTGCCAGACACATTAATATTCAGCTTCAATATATGTGTTTGTGTGGGTTTGTTAAAAAAAATATTCACACCAATAGTATAAGTGTGACTATCTTTTGTAAAATAAAAGCACACGAACACATATATTGAAGCTGAATATTGATGTGTCTGGCACAGTGATGCCAACTTAACCTTTTTCGGGCCAGATTTAGCCCGTTTTTAGTCACTCAAAACGCGAAATTAAAATTTTGTCCCCAAACTAAAAAACGCGCAAATCTAGCACTTTTTGCAATTATCTTTCAGCCCTTTTAGCCCCTTTTTACTTTTTGCTCGCTATGGCTACATATTAATCTTTGTGAACTTTTTTCTTCCCTTAATCTAGCAATATCGGCTTTTTACTCATTTTATTTTGCTAAATTGCTTTACCAATTTAAAAAACAAGAAGAATATAGAATAATTTTATATTTCTTCCAAATTGTGTGTGCTTTGAAAAATATTCAGTATAGCCTAAAAATAGATAATGAGAAATCGAAATTTTATTTAATAACGATGAATTTTAAATGTATGTACTTATGTAAACATACATACATACATTGTATATACTACTAAATACAGTCGAATCCGCTTTAGCGCAACACGCTTTACTGGAAAAAATTGGATTACTGAAGTGATACAAATCCCCGCACTGATTTTAAACGCAGCTAGTCTTACTCACTTCGCTTTAGCGAAACATCGCTTTACTGAAAATATCGTATTATTGAAAACCAAAAGCAAGTCCACAACTACGTTTTGTATGTAACTTACTTCGCTTTAGTGAAAAATAAACAATGACAAACTTATTTATTAGAAATCGATTGCATAACTTAAGGCTGAAAAAATTGTGCATATTTTGTCCGTTAAAAAATTAAATGGCAAAATGTATTTGTCCTTTTCGCTGTTACGTACTTTATTGGATTTTTCTATTATATTGTCATTTATTTAAGCAGTACGCTTAACTGTAACAAATTTCAATAATCCGAACTACATTTTAGAAAAAAAAATCGGATAACTGAAAAAAATTGGTTTTTGGTTATTTCCAGTAAAGCGGAGTCGACTGTATGTACCTCATTAAAATGTAATATGAAATATAAATTATGTATGTACCTTATTGAAGTGTAATATCTCAAGCTATGTACATACATACATATGTGTTGATCTCATGTTAGTGATTTATTTTCTAATAAATTACTTTACAAAAATCTGTTTGTTGTTTTGGTTTTAAAACTATCCCCCTTTCCGCGCTTATTCCAAAAAATTTTATTTTATTTTGCGCTAAACGTATATTTTTTCAATATAGCCCTTTTTTAATGTTTTACGTGTTTTGAGTATCAAAAGTTGGCATCACTGGACTGGCACCCGCTTAAGCCAAATCATCAGTAGACTTCAACCAATGAAATATATAGACAATGTTTAAACAACATCAAATAAATTTCAATTAACATAATATTTATGTTCAAATATTTTTTTTGTAATTTTTGTTTATATATTTTATAGTTAGAATGAAAATAAAATCGTTATGGTCAAAATGAATCATTAGAAAATCAAAATAATTGTTGAAAGAAATGAGAAAACTTGGAGCAAAAATTAACTAAATTTAATAGCGTTGTTAAGAACTGCAGAGACATGATGTTGGTATACCGTTGCAGAATACCAAAAGAAAAAGCTGTAATAAGAAGATTTAACGCATTGGATCTGGTTGCAAAGTGTATCCTTTGATTTGGATTCTTCATCAATGTTTTATACTGATCAAGATACTGGCAATGAAACTGGAGATAGTTACACACCAACATAAATTCATAAATACTTACATAGAATAACTTGAAGTTTATTTCCTTAAATACCCTGCAGAAAATGCGAATAGTGAAAATGTAGTGATTTACTAGTGACATTGTCAGTAGCACTACTGACGAGGTGCACCCCAGCCAATGTAATCGCCTATTGACATTTAACATTAGCTTGTCATTGAAAATCCACCACTAGACTTTAGCACTATTGGCTAAGTAGTTTTTTTGGGGCCACATGGAGACATTGGCACCAAAGATTCTCTAGTAAATTTTAGGGGCTCTAGCCTACAATATCGATATTTCCTCGCTCGATGTCCGTAGTAAAGCTATACTGATTCACTATAGACACTGTCACCACCTGCAGGAAATTGTTTGTCATTTCTATTAAATATATACGAGTATGTATATTAAAATTAAAAATTTTATGTTTCGCTGAATTAGTAAAGTCAAACACTTACGTATGGACCTTAAAATGTGACAAATCTTTACCTGATGGCACAACATCTCCCACAGGGTCAAAGTTTCCATAATTGGCACCTTTCACTTAAAACTTCAATTTTTAGATTTTATATTTTTATACAATATTGATTATTATTTTATTTGTATTTTTATTTTATTTTTGTGTATTATGTTTTTAATTATTGTTAAATACATTTATATGTAAATATTAACATTATAATTCTATTTCTTAAGATAATTTTTATAAACACCTAAATTTTGCTTGACGTCACGTTTATTTTCAACAAACCAATAAAACATTAAGAAGAATCATAGTTGTGTGTATCTGAAAAAATGTTTTCTACGCATTAAACCCATTATTAATAGACGCTCTGTTGACAATGTCACCAAAATAGTCGACAAAAGTGGTGACTTGGGGACACTTAATCCCATGTTTTCTGCAGGGTAACTAGTCATAACCATATACAATTATTACTTATGTGCATATATATGTACATGCTTGTATAAACATGTATATTACATACATAAATATGTATACGGTGGAATCTCTCTTGAGCGGACACCGAAGTGACCATTGAAATGTGTCCGTACAAAGGGGCTGTCCGGTATAGAGAAAACTACGAATTTAAACGAGTAAAATTTTTTTCATGTGCTTACTTTTTATTTTTTTAAAAATACTTTTATTAATTCGGCTTAATAACAAGAAATCATTAATATGTAAATACATATACATACATAGCTCAAACAACGTTATAACTCAAAACTGGAATTTTTGAATCCGTTTTGCATAATTAATCCTCATATCTTATTTACTCAACTCTAGAAAGCAAAATTTTCTTTTTCCATTAAGTTGTGTGTAAATTGAAATCTTTATGCTCATTTTCTGATAAACAAGTTTTTTTGAGTTATGACGTTGTTTGAGTAAATGGGCGATATGCATTTCCATACCCAGCAAAAAAACATGACAAAAATAGGGTTGAATCATGGGTTCAAGTCCTGTCGAACTTCTTCGATTGAGAGGAAACATGCATGATTTTTACATTGGCATGTTATTGGAGTTCATGTATTTGTGCGCGAATCGAAATAAATTGATCTTCATTAAAATTAATGAATCGAAACAATGCATATTCTCGGATTCGAAGACGTTTTTAAAAAAAATAAATATTTTTTATAAGTCAGTGATGAACCCATGCATGTTCCCTGATTTGAAAGCTTTTTGGATGTTAATTTTTAGCACTTGAATAGTGACGAATTTATTTGGATTAAGAAAAACTCTAAACATGAATTCGCTTCATATAATGATTGAGAAGGCCTCAAAATCGCAAGCTCTTTGAACTACTTCAGTTTTTTTGCTGGGTATGTGATAAAAGTTTAAAATGTTTTATAAGTGCATACTACTCTTATAATACTTCAATATTCCTCCATTCTAGTTTCGTGTGTTTGGTCTTGACAATAACATCTTGAAAATGTAAGTCAAGCGATAAGAGTATAGCTTCTGTATCCATTTGGCATTTCACAAACGCTAAGAGATCATTATGTGAGAGAGAAAATATATAACACACCCACATTTAACTATGTTACCGTGTAATTTATGACATGAAAAAATTCGAAAAAAACAAACGAAATGTCCATTCAAAAGAATTTAATTTTTGTCAAGTGGCTGTCCGCGTCCGCTCATGAGAGAGTCCGTTCAAGGGGGAGCGATTGCAATGCTTTTCTTATGGAGCACTGCCGCTTATAAAAGTCTCCGTTAAAGGAGATTCTTATACTTATACGGTACTTATCATATTTAAAAAACAGTTATTTAAAAAATAATAAAAAAACATTACATTCATTTCAGAAATCGCTTATGGTGCGTAAAGATTTTTTTACCCAATTGAATTAAAAATATGTTTTTTATTTTCAAAAAAGTATTGCCCGTTAGATAGACTCTTGGGAGAATGACGTCCAAAAAAAGTTACCACCCTAATGTACATACATATATTGTGAGGATTTGTATTGATAAAGAGACGAACGCCAACACAAGTATTTATGTATGGATGAATGTATGTAAAAAAAGGAAAAAAATAATATAAGAATCTTAACTACCAGTAATCATACTGTAATCTTTGAATTTGCATGCGTCAAAATAAAGACGAACATTAAATATGCGCTGACCCTTCAGATCGTTATCATATTGATTATTCACATCACGTCTAACAACTTAAAGTATTTGCAATATACTCGTATTTGTAAGGCAACAGTCGACCTGAAGGTTGAGTGGCTGGCATACTTTCATTCGAAGGCATCTCCTTCCTCTTTCAATGTTAAAAATTTGTACCCAAAAATTATTTAAAAAGTACTCCATCGTATATGTGCATATGTATGGATGTATGTATGAATACGATTATGTGTGCTCTCTACAAAAGAAAATTTTAAGAACATCGGCTTTTTTAATATCCCTGTACTGTTGCGTTACTTAACACTTGAACAATAATTTATGCGCACAGATGATTATAGCGAAACTTGAATCTCTGCGTCTGTGACGAACAAATGCGTATATCAATTTAGAAAGCAAATTGCAAAAATTTAATACAATAGATCAATTCACAATCTTGTGCATATGGTCTTGCATCGTAGCATGTGCACAAGATTGTGAATTGGGCTAAGGAGTCGGCTCGAGTGAATAAAAATGTAGTTTAGACCACGAAGTACAAAGTATAGCATTAGATTTAACTATTCAGTACTAGTTATCCCGATATGTTTAAACTACAAAAAGTGTAAATAAGTCTTTGCCAATGCTACATATGTACATAGCTAGTACTGAAAAGTGGAAGTAAAAGCTAGGAAATGTGACAACTAAATAAATCAAATTTATATGTGAGCCATTTTCTTAAATTTAATTGAAGTAGAATGATTTTTAATCAAGAATAATTTCTAAATCGGGCTTAAGCTCAGTATACTCAATTCTTATCGAATGAAATATTTTTTTTAATTAATGTGATTTTCTAAAGAAGAGAAGAAAAATATGTTTCTGAGCAGCTAACTTTTTTAGTACTGTTTTAAGGATATGTTAATTTTTTATTAAAAAAAAAGTAAAAAAAATTTTCATCAGATGCCCTACTTTAGCGGCAGTTGCAGTTTTTTAGACACCCTATATTTAGGTAATTTTTACAAATAAAATAGAGCATATCTAAAAATGGTCCCGCCAATATTTTTTGAGCATATTTGCTACACCATACTTTAAATAATTTAACTAAATTTTGTCACAAAAAATTACAGGTTTTCTTTAAATATGTGGAAAGCTGTTACAATCTCATCGCGAAAACGAAAATATTTTTTTCCCATTTTTAAAGTATGTAACAAAGATGTGTTCAAAATGTGAAAAGAAATAAATAATAAAAAAGACTCTCCAAAATTGTTTTCACTGCAGCACTTACCTGTTACATATTTTAATTGCTTCTCGTTAATACGGGACTTACATGAATGACGACTTTTTCCCCAGAATTTTTTTTGAATTCTCTTTTATGTTGCTACCCCTTTGATCGCCTTTGTAACCCGTTCGGCAATAAACTCTAGAAAAGTCACTGTAAAAAGACATCGTATGAACGTATAAATAATAAGTCCCTGTCCAGACTTGCAAATTTTTGTTGCAGCAATTCTTGAGTTTATTGGTGATGGAGGTGAGAAGATTGGGGGAGGGGTACAGAGTTTCATGTGCTCTGCAATTCTGTTTTGTTTTGAAATTCGCACTTATTAATGTAAATGTATTTGATGTTTTATTTTATTTTCTTTCTTCAGTTGTATGAAAAACACAAAATATATTAAAAAGCAAATAGAATTGTTACTTTTTCAGGGAAATGTGTAGTGTAATAGAATTTTTAAAACATGATCGCAAAACTAGAATTTCATAATGTGGACACTTATGCAATTCGAAAGCAGAATTATAAAAAATTGCAGCAACAAAAATTTCAAGTCTGGACGAGGACTAGTGTTCCAACTCCTCCAAATGCTTTACCCACAAAGCATAGCACATATAAAGCCATAGCGTTATTTATGGACTTGAGATTGTGAAAGGAAAAAACATTCTACAAAAAGGTTACATCTGCGAAAAAAGAAACAGTGCCGTCTAATGTAAAGGTTACTGAGTAGAGGTTAAACTTATTCAAAGTTTGCCTGAAAAGGAAGCAGTATTAATTCGACATATGCTTACATTGATAAATAAGTGGGGATGTTATGGATCGACTCTGAAATCTCTGAGCAGTAGAAAAATCCTCGCCCATCATCAGTTAATTTTTCCCGTCTGATTTCTTTTAAATATGCAAAGGAGTCTTCATAAATAAGCAAATTTCTGAAGTAAAGCCTTCTGTTCTTGAAATGAAGAACGGAAAACTGTTTTCATTGATTATTAATTTTGTTTTACAATGATTGTTGGCAAAGTCTTAAATGTAATAACATATACTTACTTCGTCAATGTTTTGATAATAACGCAATGTTTTGATAAGAACGCAACACCAAACAAATATATCTACTCCAAAAAAAATTATACAAAATGAATTTCTTAAGAAGCTTGGACTGACAATAACTACCCAAAGCAGGGTTATGGAAATACTACTATAGACAATCATATTATAAAAAGGTTCGCAGTTATCCTAAATGTTATAAACTCAAGAGAAATGGTAAATGGCCCAAAGTTTCATGATTATGCATCAAAAAATTTCCACGTTTTGGCTGAAATGTACCCTGAGAAGAAACTTACTCCTACGGTCCATAAGATTTTGGCTCATAGTGAAAATTTAATTTAATATCAATGCTTACCAATTGAAGAGTTATCAGAAGAAGCCCAGGAATGCAAAAAAAGGACTAAAAACACTTCAAATACATGAATACTTGCAAAACTTCACGGATTAGACAGTATGAGGACCTTTTGAATATGTTGGCGGCCTCTTCAGACCCACTAATTTCACCACGGATACATGTAACATCTCGAAAGGATTTGGAAAAACATAATTATAGCTCCAATATGTTAAGTCTATTAGATATCGCTCCCAATGTTAATGACTTTTTTAAAGAAAGTAATTATATTTGTTTGAAAAAAATATACTAAATAACTTAGTATCATTATATACATAATATATAGTATTAATATTATAAATATTTCAAAAAAGTGTATTTGTAGTATAAATAAAAAATATAACATTTGTCTAACATGTTATATTAGTGTGATATTATTTCTAGACTTCCTTGTGAGAATATCACTTGAAGCACAAGAAATTGTGTTTCAAATTATTTTTAAATTTTAAAAATATAATTTTTTTAAAGATATAATTTTTGCGACAAAAAATGTCAAAAGGTGTCACCGTGCCACAATGCGGGAGCACTAATTTTGAAACTAAAGGATTTAAAATTCAAGCAATTTTTAACCATTAGAAATATCTTGGTAACTTCAAAAACTATGCTTTTTGCAGCGAAAAATCTACTGTACACAGTGCAAATGTGGCTCTTATTTTTAAGCGGAAGGGGTTATCTTTCAAATGCTTCATAGATTTATAAAATATCTTTATTACGTTAAAAGTTATGATGTTTGTAATTAAAACTATCAAAAGCCAACAATGTGCACAGTTCCGCGGCTAACCTATGACCGTGCAAATCATGTATATTAAAGCTTGAGGACTCTTCTTTCAAATTGTTTTTAACATTTTTAAATATCTTTATTATTTTAAAACTTATAATTTTTGCAAAGAAAAAACCAGAAAGGCCCCACTTTGCGACGTACGTTTATGTACTATACAGATACATACAAGTTAAGCCCACTGTTGGCCACGAGCTAACTAAGTATTGCTGACTAGGTATCTTAAGTTTAGTAACCGTATTATGTTTCAATAAGTGAGCCACGAGCCAACTAAGTATTGCTGACTAGATATCTTTAGTTTAGTGACCTTATTTTATTTACTGTCTGTATTATTTGTATGTCGCAATAAACGAATAATAAAAGTTAAGCAATATATTATTTTAATAATAATTTAATAAAATAAAGCTTTGATTCAAAATATTACAAATAAGCTAAGTAATCATATTGTAAAATATAAAATGTTATCAATAAAATTATTTCAGCAGTTGATGTTGTGACAAAGAACGTGTTGTGTCTTTCTTTCCGCTTGTTTAATTATATTTTTTTTGGGTCTCTGGTGCAAGAGAACCATAACTTACATAAGTACTAGGGAAGCCAATCCCGATCTCTAAAATCCCGGGATTTAAATTTTTTAATCCCAGGATTTTCGGATTCAGTCAATCCCGATATTGTTTACTAAGTTTTGTTTGTTTATTTTTATAATTTATTTATCATGACCACCCCCCATGTGAAGATAGTAACCGTGGCAACACAATATTGATCTTTTATAATTGAAATTTATTTGCTGGCGGTTAAGCATTGTCTATATACTCGTTGTATTTCATTGATCCTTTGCCAAATCATTAGTAGACTTCAACCACATATTTTGAACAGTCACAAACTTCTTATCTTATGCACAGACTTTCAAAAACTATTTGAGAATTCACAAATAATATTTTTAAAAATCACAAAAGAAAAATAAGCGTAATAAGCTCAGAAACTTTAACAAAACTCAGCAAAAAATTTGTATTCGATATGAATATAGGTTTTGTTAAAGTTTCTAAGCCTGCTACGCTTTTTTTTTGTGATTTTCAAAAATATTATTTTTGAATTTTCAAATAGTTTTTGACTATGTACTATAAAATAATTATAAAACTTTTGTTTATGAACCTTTTTTTGTAAATACCTATAACAAGCATGTGTCTTTTAATGTTCAAAAAACCCAGAGTCCCGAATAATTCCTGAATCTCAAAAAATCCCGGCATTTGATTTTTTGAAATCCCGGGATCGTAAAAACCAGTCCCTATTGGCATCCCTAATAAGTACTTACATACATATTTATTTTGTAAAAAAATTTATAATTGTTTTTTCTAGTGCAATTTTTAGTAAGTAATCTCTCGGTATTTTTGATTCAAATATTTTATTTTCGATAATAGCAATAGTTGTAGTAAGAAATATTTTACATTCACTCTTATTCCAATTATCAACATCGACGTCGTGTTAATATAATACCAAAAAATTTGGGGCTTGTTTAGTCGCTCTCGAGATGTTCAAAAACCCTGCTGCTATTTATATTCCTAAAATAATCTTAGCATTTTACTTCCATACCAAGTAAAGTAACTTGTTTTATATTTTCTCGTATTTAATAATCTTTGATGGTAAAAAATGTTTAGTGTCTCAATTTGAACATCCCATTGCAAATCGTGGATATCGCGATTATGTAAACGATTTATTTCTAAAGAATTTCTTAGATTTTGTTCAGGAGAAAGGAATGGTTTCAGGGAAATAAAATGCAACATTTTCTTTAATTTATTTTATAGTTATGACTGTTCTTTAGCGATAAATCTTATTTTTACTTCCATTTACTAAAAATTAATAAGAACTCTTTACGAGCTGTCGATGAAAGACCATCTATATGAAACATTACTGTGCTGTGCGCTTATTTTTAAATTAGATATCTAAAATATATAAAAATTTATCAAATGTAAAAAAATCTTGAGTAAAAATCTTCCTAAAACATTAAGGGCCATTTTCACAATGATACAAAAGTAAACTTTAAGAATTTAAAACCAGTATTTTGTATTGAAATACTAGTTTTAAAATTCTTAAAGTATACTTTTATTTGTTGTGAAAATAACCCTAAATATGTTTAACTGACAAAAAAAATTGTTGGTTTTATTTTTACCTGATTTTTTTTCAATTTTCTACCCTGGAACCATAATTTTGATTTTTCTGGTTTTTTATACTAATTTATTTCTTTCTAAAATATAGAATATATTTAATTACCAAAGAAATAATTATTTTATTTGAATAGTTTTATATGTCAGAAAAGTGTACGTTTCCCAACCCTGGAATCATTCTTTGATTTTTCTGTTTTCTTACACCAATATATTTTTTTTAAGAATGTAAGATATGTATGATTAGTAAGCTATTTTTATATAACAAAAAAAGTTAAAGTTTTGCTGTCCACGAAACGTCTTTTTTATTTTTTTTATTTTTTCATATTTTTTATTTTTAGTACCAATTTTGTTCGTACTGAAACATAAAATAGGTTTATTTAACAAAAATAAAACATATATTAGTTTTAGATAGTTACTTTTATGTGGCAAAATCAAGTTTACGCTTTCCAGCTCTGAAACCATCTGCTCTATTTTCTGATTTTAAATACCAATCCATTTTGGACCATTTCTGACACACCAGTCCAAGACCGGACAGACGGACATCGCTTATTATATGTTTTATGGGCCCCATTTTGGGGAAGGGTTATAATAATTTTTGGTCATGACATAAAATACTAAAATTTCCGAGGCGCTGAATTAATTTTTAAGCACTCTAGTAGCTATAAGCCAAAGAACATGCTTTTATTTGGGTTATCTATAAACACCTAACGAATATTTAGTTTTGTATAGTCTTTGACATCTCCTATAAGAAACGTGTATGTTTCCTGACAATGCTACCACAAAACATACAGAAGTGTCACGAGACGGAAGATAAGGGTATTTTTCTGTTTGTCTCGATTTCCCTCAAATTTTGTCGGCGTTTTTGTTTCGATTCTTCTCCCTAGTTCAATAAAACTACAACGCTTTTTATTAGCTGTGTTAATTGGTACGTAGTAATACACTACAACATCAAATACACTATATGTTTCTCTTTTTTCCACGAATTGCAAAAAAAACCTGATTGAAGCTTTTTTTACCTGTCACTTTCTTCACTTCTGTGTATTCTGTGATGCTACACTCCCTGTCGTATAATGTGTGCTTGACTAAACTACACATTCATCATCGGCGTTCTTTATGTTTGGTCCACTGTGTGTGGTGTCAGTTGAGGTAGATTTCTGCTTTATATACGCAACTTTTATTGCAAATGGAATACGTGAATTGTTTTGATTCATGGTATTTTAGTAATTTTTTTGGGCTAATTAAAATTAAAAAAATTAAAAATTATTGGAAAGCATCTTTTTACTTTAAGATTTATATGCATTTTATAAAATATCTACTGTGCTTTGAAAATAAGAAATTTTGGTTTCTTATTCCAAAAAATAATGTGTTTGCAATATATTTTCTAAAATATTAAAAACTACCTATCTTGTGACTTCAGCTCCCTCTTGTAGCGTAAAAAAGAGGCGAATACAATTTTTTTTCTTCATTAAATTTTTTTTCTATTGGCTATTGTTCCAAACATTTAAAAAAAATACTTATGTTTAAACGTGTTTTTAGTCTTTTTACTCAAATCTCTTTGAAAAGGGGAGAAATTTAAACGAAAATCAATAATTTGGGCTAGAAGAAAGGTACATACTTTTCAAAGTTCCGGCAAAATTTAAAAAAAAATTTTTTATAAAGCTCTTTGAATATATAAGGAATAAACAAAAACAGACAAAAACAGTAGACCATATCGCACATTCAGTTCAATAGTGTCATAACTCAAAAAGACTAGTTTTGCAGAAAACACGTTTAGAGTTTTAAATTTATAAACAACTCAATGAAGGCACGAACAAATATTCTTCTCTCAGGAGGTGATAGTACAAGCTATTTATATGAAATTTTTACGCAAGATAAAATACTAAATGTATTATTTATTACTCTGCATTATTAACTCAAATAACGATTTTTTTGAGTTATGACACTATTGAATGCGCGATATATGTATTTTGTTTCTTTTTAATATTCCATTAAGCTTATCAGAAGAACTAAACTCGTATCTTCTACTCGAAAAACTCCAATTAATACAATTGCTTAAATGAAACAGTCAAAACTGAACTTTTTGCTCAGTAATTAAAACAACAAGTTCACAGAATTTTGCCCCTCTGGTGGGGTCAATAAGAACTATAACTTAAAAATTCTTCCAAATTAATTTGAACTAGATTGTTACCTATCGTTCAACATAAATTTTATTACAATATAAGACATGATTATTTTTTGAATTTTTGTCTATGGAATAAAGCACTGTGCGACACTGGCTGCATTGTTGGTTGAGCGGCTTGGCTGGTCATTGCAAATCCTTTTAACTGAAAAATTTTAAGAATTTTTTAAGTTGGCTGCTCATCGTTGATTGTCGTCGTTGTTAGCTACTCTTTAGTTACGGCACGAGCGATAATGCACTTGTAAAAAAGAAGCAAAAAATATAAAAGCCAATTGTTGGTATCTGCTGTATGCATAGTGGTTGCATGAGGAGTTCAAATAAATAACAAAAATATGTTCGGTATTGTTGAACTATGTTTGACACTCCACAAACAAATATTTGCTCATAAAATATGTACGAACATGCACCTTTATAGTCAGGCTTATTATGGACAGCAACCAAATATGTATGTATGTATAAAAGATGGAGTCCCGTAAGTTGTTCTGAAAAAATCAATTGAAAAAAATTTCCTTTACTTTTGCAAAGAAGTGCAAGTTTTGTACATTCACTGAGAACTAAAAACGGGAAAAAATTCCACGGGAGATCCACCGAGTGAGCGATTTGTTGTTCGAATTTTCGTATTGAATTTATGCACGTACTTTATGAGGTGAGCACAGCAGCTGTAATGTGAATTTTATCCACATGTATATGACATTTAAAATTGATTAAATATTCCTTAATGTAATTTTTTCGCGATTTTCAATCACTATTGATGGATGACCCAGGAATGGAGCTTGTAATTTTTAAAACAACGCAGGGTTGCACAGATAAATTCGATTCGAAAGATAGTATTTTCGAAATAATTTAAAATAAATCAACTACTTTGAGGTGGTTTATTCATGTATGAATTAAAATGATTTGCTCAAATCACCATGATTTGTCTAAATCATGCCGGTGGAAGCATACTTCAATATGCATACGAGTAGATATATAAAATAAGTTTTCATTAATCGAGATTTATTAAAACGGTATCTACTAAATATTTCTAAACAATTTTGTTCCCTGATCTTTTTCATAGGAATTTGTTAGCTATTTTAATAGCGATTGTTCACTTTGATTTGAAGCGGCGAACTTTTATAAATAAATTGTAAGTAACATCAGTATTATAAATTTTCTAAATAAAAGGCGAACAGTATTCACGTGAAATTTCGTCTTGTCCATACAAAATACCAAAGTTGGACGTCAAAAAACTGTTCGCCTCTTATTCCCAATAATGGCCCATATATTAATTTTTAGGCTTAATTCAACAAGTTTAAAGCAATTTTAAATATTATCGTTGAAAATTCGTTCAGACCTGGAGGTTACACCTAAAAATTTAAGTAATAAATACCCCAGCTAAAATAAATTTGGTACAAGTAAGTACTAAGACAAAAAGAAGCACTTCGGAAGCGCGGAAAAGCACACGGTGCATCCCCAGTGCCTCACGAGGATGCAATAACGTAAGCGAATGACGAAATTTAACCCAAACAGTACGAAGTTGGTCGGCTACTTATACTCAAGATCTCAAAATTTTTTATAGTGCATCCTCTCTCGCATACCTGGATACAAATTTAGATGCGAATGAAATTTTTACTTTTACGAGTTTTGATTTTTTTATTGAATTGTGTAAGAAATTAGATATGTGTTTCGGTAGTTCAGTGACTAGTGTTCTAGCCTTACATACCGAGATCCTGGGCTTGACTCCTGTTCAACGCGCGAACAAAAAGAATTTGATTTGATATTGTATTTAATATACAATAAATATAAAAACAAAATAAAGTGTTAAAAGTTAATCTAAGAGTAGATACATACTCGTCTGTTTGTAAATTAAGTTTTTAATGTACATTCTCAAATTCCCAATGAGTTGACGCATTTCTTAACTTTCTTCGCTGTCTTCTTTGTTTTAGTTTCCATAAATTTTCTTCTTTCAATTGCGATAAAAAGAATATAACGCGTGTAACTGTTGTCATTAGAATTGCTGTCAACTGTTTCTTTGCTTGTTAATTTGAACAGAGAATTGGAAAGAAATTTTTGAAAGCAAGTTTACAGCAAATTTTAAAAGTATGAATGTACCACATAGTGAAAAATTGTGAGTGTATTGAAATTTGAAAGACAAAACTTAATCTTGCAACCATCAAGTAAGAAATCCGCTGTGTTACTACATTTTAAAAACTTTTTCCCTACAATTATCTCTACGAATTTTAGTTATTTTAATTTACGGAGACATAAGCTGGAAACATTTATCATGTTATTGGAGCTACAATAGTTTACTTAAAACTTGACACACGTACTTATTCCACCATATCGTGGTTGTCGTATTTATACCTCTACTACAACATTTTTGTACTAATTTAAAGAACACTTCAACAGTTTTTCTTTAATCTACTAGCCAATTGTCATATTTGGGTTTTCTTAACTGATCATTAAGATGTAAGTAACAAGGCTGTGACCCAGTAAAAAATTTTCATGTTTTTTGAAGCAATAAGGGAATAAAGCGCATCATAACTCGCTTTAAAACATGAGCTGTTTAGAAGCAGTGAAGATATATGAAGCAAACTATAGGAAAAAAGTTAATTTAACAGCGCCACAATAATGCAGGTTTTAAAGCCAGAAATTTTACTAATGTAATCTTGAAAAGCGCTTTTTAAATAAGTAAATACGTTTATATTATTAATCCTTTAAAGACCGCTTGAGATAACTGCTATATTTGCATGTTTTATCAATTAAAAAAGCGCTTTTGTGAACAAAAAATGTAGTACTCCAAACCGGGAACTCGCCATACAAAAATCAGCGGCGATATCAGCAGGTTTGTCAGCTCTACTTTTACTCTCTCATAGTAAAAACCTGCTTTATTTGAAGCAATTTTTTTGCTGGGGAGTAATTTCTTTAGATGTTATATTATTGTTTGCTGGGTGGCCATTTTCTATTTAATAAGGTCCTAGTTACTCTTATATTAGTCACAAAAATGCCTACATGAAGTGATTTTCTCCTATTTCTGGCAGCACTGCTTATCAGACACTTCAAACCAAAAATTTTAATAAGTTGTTTCAGTTTAAATAGTGTTAACACACTAATAACCCCAAATTATTATTATACTTATTCAGTGAAATATTTTTTATTAAAAATATATTGAAATTGATTATTGAGGTGCTGAAATGGATCCTATGCGCATTTCACTGTTGCAAATGCAGATCATCACTGAACCTTTTTTTGAGAAGTTCAACAAATATCAAAGTAACAGAATAGAAACGTGTTGTTCATTTAGTTTTTGTTTCAACTTTCATATTTGTTGAATTTCTCATTTGTTTAAATGAAAGTTTAACAGAATAGCTCTAGTTGTTCTAAGATCTGCATTAGCATTTATTTGGAAAATAAAATAAAAAATGGTTGCTATGAGTGGACCATAACAAAGTAAAGTTTGCAAATAATTTTTTTTTTCAATTGACTATTTACTGAAGAAATGTTTCAATTAATTTTTTAGCTCGCAACCTCAATATATTGACAGTTCACCAATACACTCACAGCGCTCACCAATGATTAAGAAGCACTTGATAGAAGTACAGGGTGGGCCAAAAGTTACCATGGGGTTTAAAAGTTTAATAACTTTTTCGTTTATTAATTTTTTTAAATTTTTTTTCTCAGATTATATAATATACAAAACGGAAAATTTTTTTACACTAAGTATGAAAAATAATGTCTCTTAAATGACCACCGTTTTCAGCTTCGCACTGATGGGCGATTATGATTATGAGTGATGAAGCTCATTTTCATTTGAATGGCTTTGTTAATAAGCAGAACTGTAGGTTCTGGGGTTCTGAAAATCCAAGAGCCATTCATAAACGCCAATTGCACCCCATTAGGTGTACAATATGGTGTGGGATCACATCTGAAAATATCATTGGGCCTTACTTCTTCGAGAATGAAGATGGAAGTGCTGTAACCATAAATGGAGAGCGGTATCGGTTTATGATAGAAAATTTTTTACGTCTTGCTCTTGAAAACATACCTGGTATGTGGTTTCAGCAGGACGGAGCCACTGCCCACACTGCCCGAGACACAATGGCACTTTTAAGTCAAATTTTTGGAGAGCGAATAATTTCCAGAAATTCGGAAATAATTTGGCCCAGCGCGATCGCCAGTTTTGACAGCACCCGACTATTTTCTTTGGGGTTATTTGAAGTAGCGAGTGTATGTGAACAAGCCAGAGACAATCCTTGAACTCAAGGCAAACATTGTTGCAGAAATTTTGGAAGATATTATGGAAAATGCTCTAAAACGAGCCCATCAGTGCGAAGCTGAAAACAGTGGTAATTTAAGAGACATTATTTTTCATACTTAGTGTAAAAAATTTTCCATTTTATATATTATATAATCCGAGAAAAAAATAAAAAAAAAATTAATAAACGAAAAAGTTATTAAACTTTTAAACCCCAAGGTATTTTTTGGCCCACCCTGTATTACTATATTCTTACTCATGGGAAATTCACAGTTTCTTATCGTTTAAAACGCCAAGTATGGATGGTATCATGCCAAATACGCTGCAGAGCTCGAAAAGCTCCATCATGCCGTCGCTTTATAAATCCTACAAACTCTGTCTCTCTCTATCTCTCTTAGCTACGCTCCGACTAGCTGGAGGAAGGTCAAAGTTGCTTTCATTCCGAAGATTGGCAGTAAAAGTCACAAAACGAAAAGGAGTTCCGACCAACCAGCGCTTCAGCTTTCCTGATCAAGATATTGGAAAGACTAGTAGATAGTCGTATTAGGCAATGAATATTAGGATTCTCAAGACTCTCAAATAGACAGAATACCTACCTTAAGGGACGCTCTACAGGAACAGCACTACATGAAATGGGAAGGTTCATAGAGAGCTCACTGGAGCACAAAAAACACACTTTGGTTGCCTTCCTAGACAAAGAAGGTGCCTTTAATAACGTATCGGTGACAGTTTTCCAAAATGCTCTACGGAATACTGATGTTAAGGATTACATCAGCAACTGGATACTAACCATGTTGCACACTTAGCAACTAGGCTACAGACTTTGTTCTACGAGTTAACCCAAACAGAACGGAACCGGTACGGTGCATAACTTTAGCCTTCCTTGGCTAGGAAGAACTGCCCTTATTGAACAGCGCAAAATATTTAGGATTTATAATGAAACAAAAACTTTAATGAAAACTAAATATTTAACACAGGGTTAAAACGGCAACGGTTGCCTACTACTCCTGCCATAAGAAGTTTGGATGTAAATCGGGCCTAAACGCCAAAATGCTTAAATGGAAGTATACAACAATTGTGTGTGCAATGCTGACTTACGGCTCTGTAATATGTGGTAGATCAACTTTAGAGAATATAGAGACCCGCTTGCGTCGGTATAACAGAATGTTTACGTACTGGTCCTTCGGAGGCTCTGAATTCTCTAATAAACCTTATAAATTGGCTTTATCCTTAAGTAGTGCTACAAGATTAGCGGTATCTGGGTGGTAGAGATTAGGATCTCATGGTCATGCCAGAATTCTGGATTGACTACACTGTACGCTGAGGAAAGGCAAAATAGTAAGAGAATACGATGACAGAGTATATACAGATGGATCAAAAAGTGTCTGCGCTGTCTGGAGACGAATGCCTGCAACGCCGAATCGATAGCCATGCAGTTTGGAACTATTAGAAAATGCATCTTCAAATAATCCCCCTTATTGTGAATTGCGTCGTCGACGTCTCATCTTGTAGACAACCATTGACTACTATTAGCATGCTCCATTAATTTACAAAGCCTTAGAGATTAGTAAGAGATTGTCAATAAGAGCCAATTTTTGCCGATGAAGAGTAGACAAATGACAATATTTACTGTCATCTTGATGTAATGACGACGACGACATTCACAATAAGGGGGATTATATCTATAAGGCTGAATACAGATGGCGCAATATAGACACGTGCAACTTTGCTAAGAAAATGTAGCTTTACTACATTGATATACGCTCAATTCGATTAACAAGTAGAAACCGTAGAAAAATCTCGAGGCTCGTCGCAGTCGTGACGTGGGACTGGATGGTCGGAAGACATGCTAGTAGGATAGGCCTGTCTTATAATGAGTTCTGCTGAAGTTTTCTAGAAGAAAGGAAAGAAGAGACAATCTTACACTTTCTGTGCGAATGTCGACTTATAATTCCCTTACAACTGCTCATTAGCTGTTATCTTGTTGTCGTTAGAGAAAAGTTTGTAAGTAAACTCACTACAAGTGTTTGTTAATCGATGCCTCCGAAGAGAGTTTTCTGGCCTAACGCCATATGTAATATCGAACTCTGGAGACAAAAAAATCAGCCGCCAATCCATATTGGTGTCTTGAACCGCAAATGGTGCTGGATTGGTCGCAGAAATGACACAGCTAAAATTGCCATTGACTGGAATCCACTGGGTAGGACAGACCATTGCACATCTGGCGTCGGCAACTGAACAACGAAGTCAGCCATCAGTCAGTGATCTAAGCAGGAGAGAAGTAAAACAAATAGCATCAAACCGAATCGAATGGAATAGATTCTTTGTGGCCCTTTGTTACCAAAACGATGGTGACGTTTTCCCTGGGTATGGTATGTATTATAGTTTGGTACTTCCTTATATTTCTCTTGTTACCCAGTATGGTGGCCAAAGTTGCTTCATATTCTGTATTCGTATGTCAATTGGCAGGATTAGGATGTCCATGTTACAGCAATTTGTTGTTTAGGTTTTTTGACCTTTTATCGTTGTATGTATAAAACATGTGAAGTTACTAAGGTTTCTCAAGAAATCAGTTGAAGGTCTATTGATTAATTGGCACTTTAACACAGTACAACAGCCAATCTGGGGGGTGAGAAATTCCAAGTCAGGGTGATGGTACTAGGTCAGTATAGTAAAACCCTCAAAGGATTTGGTGTTCGTATGTGTCAGTTTTTTTTTATGACCTTTTAAATTTTTTCTTTTTCACTTGTCCGATTTTGATAAAACAGATTTAGAAAAATTAAGAATTACAATTTCTCTAATCTGTTTCTATACCGTTTTCCTATATGTGCAACACTTTCGAAGTTAAAAATAAATTTGTGGAGGGAAAAAAATATTTTTTTATTTTAAAAATTTTTTTTTTTTAAATTCATAAAAAATCCAAAACGGAAAAAAGGATCAAGTGTTATTAATTTCGTGTTTTTTGCTCATGAGTTATGTGACTTTACGCGAAAGTAATTAGTTTTGGCACTTTTTTCCATTTTGGATTTTTTATGAATTTTAAAAAAAAAATATTTAAATTTTTAGGCAAAAAAATATTTTTTTGCCTCCACAAATTTATTTTTAACTTCGAAAGTGTTGCACATATAGGAAAACGGTATAGAAACAGATTAGAGAAATTGTAATTCTTAATTTTTCTAAATTTGTTTCATCAAAATCGGACAAGTGAAAAAGAAAAAATTTAAAAGGTCATAAAAAAAACTGACACATACGAACGCCAAACCCTTTGAGGGTTTTACTATACTGACCTAGTACCATCACCCTGACTTGGAATTTCTCACCCCCAGACAATAATCCCAAAAATGTTCCACAGTGTAATTACATGCATATATGTATGTAAGTATGTGCCCTTAATTGTGAAAGTGGTCTAAGTCACATACATATTTGTTGGGTCGAGATATTTATTAGATTACATTTGAACAAATTAAAAAGAAAAATATGTTATGCAACATTATAATTTAGAGTTGTATTAGTCCAGATTAATATAAATTTACCCAGAAAAAAATTAGAGATTACCATCTGAACTACTTGCCATATAATGACTTACTTTTTTGATTACCTAATTGAAGAACTCGCTTACAAATCACATTACGTAAAATTTAAAAAATAATAAGCAGAAGTTGAACATATTCTTTTGTGTTTTAAAAGATGACGTGAAAATATTGCCAAAATATGTAGTTATTTTAAATAAATTATACATACATATTTCTAAATTGCCTTCTTATTTATTTTCTTCTAAGCTAATAAGTACTTACATTTTGGAGAATTATTTTTAAAGATACATAAGTAGTTCCAAATAATTTTTTTAATTTTCGGTTTTAATAAAAGTTCATCATTCAAAACAATTGAAATTTTTCTAAATATAGTATTTATAAGTAACAATACAGGCCCGGATATGAGTAAAATATAACCCATTTCAATTGGGTTTATAAAAGAAATTTTACAAAATGTTGTATTTCATAGAAAAACATTTTTTTTCGACTAAAAAAGTAGCTCCATGAAGAAAAAAATAATTATTTCTCACAACGGAAAAAATAATTATTTCTCACAACGGAAAAAATAATTATTTCTCACAACGGAAAACAGTATTACTTTAGTCTCACGTCTTGTAAAAATCATTAAGTTTGTAATCCAGTAAGGAACAGCTTCCACCAAAAATTCTTAATTCCAAACTCCATTACATTTATTGAAATTTTTTGCTGGGTATTTAATATTTATTGCCAGGCCCAGAATAATTTTTTAACTAATTACATAGGACGGAGAATGGAAAATACTTTTTACTATGCTTAATAAACTTGTCAACTTGGAAGGCGAAGGGCTCTGCCTTTCTTTTGAGTATGGAACCCTAAAATCTGCTGCTTTTAATAGATCTTTGCAAAAACAATAATAATTATTTTCTGGTTAATAAACAAGGAAACAAATACAAATATTTACTATGTTCGTTAGGAGGCTCTATTCTACATTTTGCTGAAAGAAATCGGATCGGCGGTTGCGGAGAGTACCTGTTACAAGCATACAAACTTTATCTGTTTTTAATATTAGTACATATAGATTTACTGGATTTTCAGGAAGTAAAATAACTAGTCCGTAGTTCTAATTTTCGAGTTGACTGCCTTTTCCTTGAGGTAACTCCCTTTTTGGCAGTAATGCCTTTTTTTTTGTTAAAGTAAAAATACACACACGGTTGCATGCAATAACGTCCATGGAAAGTCACGCTAAAGAGTAGCGCATAATGTATTATAATCAGTATAACAATAGCAGGCCTATATCAAAGCTATCCGAAGTGTTCCGAGTATCAAACCCAAGCACAACGTGAAAACCTTACTAACTTTAATTGAAAGAATAAAGCTCTTTTTTAGTGAATAGTAATTTTACAGATGCGAAACTAACATCAAGTTAACTGTAGGGTGTCCAAAGAAAAAGAGGTAACTTTAAACTTACGGATGCCCCCCAGCAAATATGAAACTACGAACGAATATGATCACAAAAGCAGCTCTGTATGTTACAAAACGAAAGGTGGAAACAATACTTTTTAGCATATCGGACGGAGCTGCTGACTGGCTGACTTAATATTATAGTATATGTACATACATCGGAAAAATAAAAATAAAAAAAGGAATTTCATGGGCCTCGGGCAGTCAGCAGCCAAGAGTGAGCGCGCAAGAGCACAGCCACATTGGTGCCACCTTTCCATTGTTTACATCAAACAGCATCACATCATTGTACAAAATCTTTGCATGGGTCGTCGCAGGGAATAGCCAGAATAGCGCACTGCAAAGAAGTATAACGTGACGCAGCATAATGAATAACGCAGCCGTCTATGTCAGCTAATGCATATGCTCCGTACTTGCACTGCAACCAACAATAAGTAGTGGCGCATCATTAAGGTAACAATCGACGACGAGTCAATGATCAACTGTATGCCCACGACGATATGAAGGTGCGCATCTAGCATATGGAAAGGGGGAGTAGTGCGCGGTACATCGCCGCACAGTTTACACACACATACACATGCGAGCACACAGATAGAAACAAACACAAATGCACGTTCATAAAAAATGAAGTCAAAACTGCAAAATCCTATAATTAAACAATTATTGCAACTCCCACTTTTTGCTTTTGGGCATTGAATTGAACCTTACGCTATGTGCGCTACTCCTCCTTTTTTGGATCAAAACAACGATCCAGTATAAAAACAAAAAGCAAGCACACACTCTCACTTGAAATTAAGAACAAACTAAAGAGCTTGGACAGAATATGCGGACTGCGAAGCGAGTTGGTTTTCTTCCTTTTCATTCTTCTTTAAAGCAACTAAAATATTGTAACAACGGTTCGTGCACCACCTCCGTCTGGCTGTTGCAGATTTAAGGAAAAACATTATCATTGAGGGAGTTGACTACGTTTTGTGTCTTTGTAGGTACTATATTCCCCATTAACTTTGTACGGCTCTTGGAATGTCACAGTGCGAATTTTTGTTTTGTTTTTATTATTTTTCTTCCACCGCTGTCCTGCTATGGCTTGTGCTGAACATTAAGGAGAATAAAAAACACAACACAACATTCAACGTCTATCAAACTCATAAAATGTTTAAAAGTTTTAAAATTTTTTTTTATTTTTAGTGATTATCATCGATCTTATTCGCATGAAAAAATGTTGTCCCATATACCAACGTCGTCTATTCGAAATGTTTAGGAACTCATTCTTATGAATACGTATGTACATACATCCTTAACCAACTTGCATGCATGTGCTTATATATGTATGTATGTGTGTTTTTTGCAAAGCACTATGGGCTAAAATGTTTAAAATTGTGCTAAAAATAATTCAATTCACAAAGAGGAGAGCAGATTGATTAAAAACTTTACAATGTTTTCGTATTTAGATCCTAAGAAACAAAGGATTACAAAACTATAAAAAAAGATAAGGTATGCTGACGCCACGCGTTCAATGAATCGCTTCCAAGTTGACAACACAGACTGCTTCTCCAAATTCGCTTGAATGGTAGGCTGCATGCAACTTGATAGTCAATTCCATTGGAAGACGCCGTCATCAAGATAACAACACAAAATGTTTGTTTCCTTGAAAGTTCTCCACGAAATTAATGAATTAATGAATTATTTTGTTTCATTGTTTTGTTGTGACAGAATATTTTTTTAAACCAAACAAGAAAATTTATTACCAATAATGGTGATATGATATTATACTCTATTATCAAGTTCAAAGACGACTTTAACTACCAATATCAAGTTCCAAAAATTTATATATTTAAGTGTGTAATAAAAAATTATGAAAGACAAATTTAATGTGTATCCTCCAAGTTTCATGCAGAAATCAAAACTAAATGCGTAGAAAGAAAAAAACTACCCAGCTAAAAAAATATGTATGGAGCATATATGATATCCCATATATGGTTTGGAAGTTGGGAAGCTGTATTTAATGAAACAATTTTTGGACAGATAATTAAAAACGAACTAAAAGATATTTTATTCATCATTTTAAGAGAAAATCTGAATCGATTATTTAAAAAACACAAAACTCATATATGTACATGAATTTAATTTAAGAAACCAGATTAAAAACTTGTGCATTTACTTATAAAAGAAAAAATAGTCCGTTTTCATACTCATACTAGTTTTCAATATAACATTTTGCAGTAATATGATCATGATATGATATGATATCATTTTCTATCAAATTAATGACTGAATTATCTTTTGATTATTGGATTTATTAAATAGGGTGACGTTGGCTGAAGTAGTTAGCACGAAGGTCCTGGGTCGAGCCCGGTATCAGACAGTCATCAAATAACAACACCACGCATCTTTCTGATGTACATTAGGTTTCCTTTGTATCAGTTATTGTAGGAAAGTTCAAGTGATGAAGGCATAGACACTGGTCAGTGAACTACACCAGCTTCAGCGGATACCCCTAAGGTAACATCAGAGCGCCTTCCTTTGTCGGTATTGTGTAGCAAAATCATCAGCGAGTTAAAATAACCAATAAAATGGCTACTACACACAGCTTCAAAAAATTAATGCGTTTCGTTGACACCTGAGGCGCTGCAACCCTGCATCAGTGCAAAAAGCAGAGTTGTAAAAGAACGAAGCTTTCCTCTATCTCTTCATCCACCAGCTGTCTTCTCTATCATTATCTCTTTCCTAAAGAAGGTAACACCTAGTAATAGTAGTAGGCATTCATTGCCTGAGTGTTACTTTTCTTTAAAAAAAAAAAAATTCTCTTTAAAAAAACAGGTATGTACCGACGGTACATCGAATAAGTAAAAATAATTAATGTGATGATCGTAAAAGATAAGCAAGAATAGTTAAACATACTTAGGTAGAGTGACATGACTTCGTGCTAACCTGAATAGAAAATGAAAAAAACAGATAAACAGAAAATGAGTAGTGATACTTACAAATGTGTTTACCAAAGGTAAATCAATAATTGTATACACAATATTTCTCATATTCCATTTCATTAAAAATTTGCGTTAAATAGCTGATGTTAATAAAAATCTCTACCCCAGTAGATAGACTTGGGTGCTAATGAAGTGCGTTGCTGCACAGAAAAATATCGGTATTTCCCCCAGCTTATAGTCTAATTTAATTTTTCTTCTCTTCTTTGGAAACTCACATTAATTAATTTTTTTTTTTTTTTTTTTTTTTTTTTTTTAATACATATAACTTATTTATTGCATCTTCAAAAAAATGAACTAACAATAAGTAATCAAATCTTAAGTCTAGATATAATTAATGTGTCCGACCAATGCCGAAAACAATTTTAGTGATAGTAGTTATTAATATAATAATTATGTACTAGCAAAAAAAATTATTCTCAAAAAGTTTCATCTGAGGTATTTCGTATTAGAGCCTTGGTGTCCCTCTTTTTTAAGCGGATGTGTCCAGTAAAGTTCAAGATGTTACGAGCAAGGGGATTAGGATGGGACTCGAGTTTAGTTAAATATTTGCCTGCGTATTTTGAAATTTCTTCAGTCACTAGTGGCATATTTAAATCACGATGTAAATTTGAATTTTTAATGTACCATGGAGCCGATGTTATTAAACGTAAAATTTTGTTTTGTCTTCGTTGGATTTTCTCAACATTTGAAGCTGAAGCAGTGCCCCATAACTGAATTCCGTAGCACCATATTGGTTTCAAAAGCGACTTGTATATTAACAGTTTGCAGTCTAGGCTGAGTGTTGAATTTCTGCCAATCAACCAATGTATTTGAGATAACTTAAGTTTCATTTGAGTTAGCTTAGAGTCAATATGATGTTTCCACGTAAGCCTTCGATCAAGGTGAATACCAAGGTATTTCACGTGAGAATGTTGAGGAATATTCTCATTGTTTATTCGAATGGGGGAACAAGTATCTCTTCTTAGGGAAAACGTTATATGGACACACTTTTCTTCATTTACTTTAATTCTCCATAAGGTCAACCATATTTCCAACTGGGTAATATGTTCCTGGAGATTGCGGGATGCCTCAGAAGGGTTTTCGTGAATACTCATACAGGCTGTAGCATCGGCAAACGTAGAGGTATGGATATTATTGCTCACAGGCATATCACAAGTATATATTAAATACAAGACTGGCCCCAGAATACTACCCTGTGGGACACCGGAAGATATAGATTCGGGCACACTCATGAAGTCTCCTTCCACAACAGTGAACTTCCTATCAACAATATAACTTTCCAAAAGTTTTTGAATGTTTACTGGCAGGTATGTCTTCAATTTTAAAACTAGGCCTTCGTGCCATACTTTGTCAAACGCTTGAGAAACATCAATGAAGAGGGCAGAACAATATTTCTTTTCTTCAAATGTCTTCCTTATAACTTGCACCAACCTATGCGTTTGCTCAATTGTGCTATGCTGACTTCTAAAACCAAATTGATGATCCGGGATACACCCATTATCAGCTAAAATTTTGGAAAATTTAGTCATGAGCAGCTTTTCGAAAAGCTTTGAGATTGTTGATAGTAAACTTATAGGCCTATATGACTCAGCCTTGGTAAGATCTTTACCCGGCTTTGGAATCATTTTGATCTTCGCCAGTTTCCAGTTATGTGGAAAATACTGCAATCGCAAAATGGCATTAAAAATAAATAGCAGGATTCTTATTGCGATTAGAGGCAAATTCATCAGCATCTTGTTACTAATTCCATCAATACCTGGAGCTTTCTTCGGGTTGAGTTCAGCAATTATTTTTTGTAATTCACACAGCTTAAACCTTATGGGACGAGGGGGTAGAGAAACTACATTCGGCAAATCAACAGCGCCCGTACATGAATAGGGAGTGAATACAGCTTTTAAATGCTCAGCAAATAAGTTACCTTTCTCGCTATCGCTTCTTGCCCATCCTCCGGTCGAAGTGCGCAGTGGTGATTTAAGCTCAACGGGTCTTTTAAGATTTCTAGCAGCGCGCCATAAAGAGTAATTAGATGCTGACGTGACATCGAGACCTTCTAGAAATTTTTCTAGTAATGCTGTTTTTTCCGACGATAGCAACTCTTTGAGTCGTTTAGTACATTCTTTAAGTCTGAGTTTATTTAGGGGTGATCTGTGTTGTTGCCATTCTCTTCTAGCTCTCCTTTTTTCACATACAAGACGTTCAATATCCGCAGAATAAATTCTATTAAAGCCAGTCTGCGGATGGGAAGTAGTGGCATGTTCAGCAGCCTCTTTAATATTTTCGTTAAGATTGGCAACGTTAAATTCAATATCATCGGATGTACTTAGCTTAATGTTTTCCGTACAATGACTACTGAGATATTTTTTGAACCCCAGCCAATTAACACGACTTATCATCTTCACATATGAGTTCGGCAAATCACTCCTTAGTGGGTTAAAAATTGTAACTATTGTGGGAGAGTGATCGGAGGAGAGATCTAGAGAGGCCTCCACGTGAGTTAGGTCCCTAGGGTTATTTTTCATGACACCAAAATCTATTACATCCGGAATTTTTTGTACGTCAGTAGGCCAATAAGTGGGCTCCCCACACGAAATGACATCCAAGTCCATTTTTGAAATTGTATTAAACAACGCTCGACCTCTAGGTGTAACAAGACGCGAGCCCCAGTACGTATGTTTTGCATTGTAGTCGCCAGCTGCCAGGAAACAAGATCCAAGCGATTTGTAGAACTTCTCATACTGCTCTTCTGTAACTGCAAATCTGGGAGGTGAGTAAATTGATGATATCACGAAATTCGCACAAAAATTTTCTACGAAAATATTCGTTGCTTGCATATATTCTTCACAAACGCTGTCAAGGACATAGTGCTTGAGTCTTGACTTAATTAGAATTGCTGATCCACCGCATGCTCTCCCTCTCGGGTCCTTTGAATCATATAGAGTGTAACCATTTATTTTGAATAAGCTTCTTGATGTCAAATGAGTCTCAGAGACCAACATTATATCAATATTTTTTTCCATAAGGAAGTGCTCGAGCTCATTTTTGTGTTGGCGGATGCCGTTTGCGTTCCAGAAACATATTTTCAACGTGTTCATGGCTTGTTAATTAATGCTTGAAGCAGAGTATTCTGCATTCGTAGCATTTCTTGCATCATGTTAGTCATATTTGTAGTAAAGTTGTTTATAGTTTGCACTAGATTATCAATAGTGGCTTCAAGGCGGCTGAAATTAAAGCTTGTGTTAGCATTTGTCGAATTACTTGTTGTTGGTGGGGACACTTTCTGCGTGGGAATTGAATTTGTCTTAACAGCATCCGCATACGATACTGGTAAAGTACTTGGTTGGCTCATTGGAGGAAAGTGGCGGAGTAAGCATTTGCTGATTGAGCTGGAGTTAGTTTAGGTTTTTGTCCCATAGTCTGTTTAACAAAAGAATATACAGGGCAACCTCTGTAGTTAGCGGTGTGATTACCTCCACAATTACTACATTTTTTTCTGCTTGAACTTTTGGCTTGGTACAGCTAGCAATGCCATGCAATTCACCGCAGATAACACAAACTGTAGGTAAATTGCAGTAGGATTTTGTATGACCATATTCTTGGCAATTATGGCACTGTACGGGACCTGAACGCTTGCGTGGCTCTTCAACTGTGATTTTTCGGTGTAAGAGAAACTTTACATTATAAATAGGATGGGTTTCATTTTTTTTCAATTGTATGTCATTCGGCTCCAGTTCAACCCGAAATAGGGGTTGGGGGACCTTTTCTCTATTAATTATATTAGTAGCACTTTTTACTTTAAATCCTTGCTCGATAAGTGCGCATTTTACTTCTTCGGGGTCGACATATGAATCTATGCCCTTTAGTACTATCTGTAGGCCTTTAGCACTCTTGAGTTGGTAAGTGTAAAAATTTGTTTTATTTTTCTCAAAATCACTAACAACTGTTCGGAAATTTTTTTCATCATAAATTTGGATTTTTGTTTCGTCAATATTACCTCGTTTAATTGGAATGATGTGGAAGGTATTTTCACCAATGGCCGACAGTAGTTTTTTTAGAAGCGCGTTGGAATTTTTTTCTCTCAGATAGATAGGTGGTGGCTTAAAAGACTTTTGCGATGATGCAGCGGGCTTGTCGTTATTGTCTTGCAATATTGAAAAACGATTTTGACGATTAGTAGAGGACGCGCTGTTATCCCTAGACATCTTTGGAGCAGATGAAATTTTAGAAGAATTTGGGCTTCGCCCACGCTTTACCACAGTTATGTATCTGTCCATACCGATTTGGACCTTGGGTTTTGAACTGCTGCTATCTGTAGTGATAACTTGGTTAAGTGATGAACACGAGCCCGAAGGGGATGAAATCGCTGACTTATATGAAGAAGTACTAGGCAACTGTAATGTTAATGAATCACTAGTTGGCATTGGACAAAGCGAAATTGATCGCTGACGAAAAATTGGCTTTGCCGTTAAAAAATTACTTTCATAAGATTTTTTATTTTTATTGTTTTTATTAAGAGTTTCAGAACTCACAGTAAAATATGCATTTCTGCCGTTAGAACTCACTTCACATTTTTTTGTATTTGAGGTACTCATGTAGAGTATTCCTCAATAAAATAAAATATATTTTATAATTGAAATTACTGAACTTAAGCCCGACTAAGAAATTATTTCTGATTAAAATTCACTATAGTTCAACTAAACAAATGTATAAAAAAAATAACCTATCCTAACCTAACCATGTATTTTTTTTAATAGATTTCAAATTCACCAGTGATAAAAAAGATAAAAAAAATCAAGTTAATAAAATGCAAGATTTTTCGATTGCAAATACAATCTTTTGTGAGATATCATGTATGCATACATCTTTTTATAGCACCATATAGGAGTATAACATCTTATTTCTATATGTGGATCCACATATGAAGAGCTTCATAATTAATTTTCCATGTATGTATGAGCTCATATATTATAATACATTTCATATATTAGTCCATATTAGAGATGGGCGCGTGTTAAATTTTTCCAACACAAAACGACACGAACAAAACACGAAACTGCACAACACGCACGAAATCAAATTGAACAGCAAAAAATCATTTTTTTATATTCAAATAGATACATATTTTTTTTAATTTCAGAACTTTAAGCTTAAGAGACCCCTACACTATCAACAAATTTAATGGTTTTACGTGTTTAACGATAAAAAAATATTAAATTTTTTCTTTACTGGAAATTCGTGCATACACATTTTAACACCAAAAATCGTTTTTGACAGGAACACTTCGTGTTGAGTCGTGCGCGTTCGTGTCACGAAACAAAAACACGAGACGCGCCCATCTCTAGTCCATATATCAATTCATATATAATACTTTTCTCATATATATAATGACATACATTTCCATACATGAATTCATACATATATATCTATATACATTCATATATTAAAATATATGGACTATACATATTTTTTTAGCTGGGTAGTTATAAAATTAGCTTTCATGCATGCAGACAACGGCATTACCTTCTACCAGTGTGGCTATCGTAGCACTTTTATAGCATTTCCATTTACAATCAAGGATTATTTCTTTAGCGTTTATAGAATCTAATGTATAAAACTTATCAACAATATACATTTTATATTTGTTAAAATATTTGGGGAATTCAAACGGTAGCTTAAGTGTCAAAGCATCAAAATGTTTTAAAATTTTTGTTTAAAAGAAAAAGCATTTTTTTTTAATACATATATTTATTTATAATTGTATCTTCAAATATGAACTAACACTATGTTTTCAAATCTTAAATCTAAATATAATTATTAGGCGCGACCAGTGTCGGACATAAACTTAGTGATAGTAAATTAATAATACATAAATGTCGTATTCAGCTCAAAAATATTTTCAAGAAGTTTCTTTTGGAGTGTTAAGTATAAGAGCACTTGTGTTCGTCTTTTTTAAGCGGATGTGTCCGGTAAAATTCAAGATGTTACGAGCAAGCGGATTAGGATGGGACTCGAGTTTTGTTAAATATCTGACTGCGTATTTTGCAATTTCTTAGTCACTTGTGGTATATTTAAATCACGATGTAAAGCTGAATTTTTAATGTACCACGTTATTAACCTTAAAATTTTGTTTTGCCTTCGTTGGAGTCTCTCTACATTGGAAGCTGAAGCAGTGCCCCATAGCTGAATTCTGTAGTACCATATTGGTTTCAAAAGCGACTTGTATATTAAAAGTTTACAATCTAGACTGAGGGTTGAATTTCTACCAATCAGCCAATGTACTTGAGTTAATTCTAGTTTCATTTGCGTTAGCTCAGAGTAAAAGTGGTGTTTACATTAAAGCCGTCGATAAATGTGTATACCAAGGTCTTTTACATGTGAATGTTGAAGGACAATTTGATTATTGATTCTAATGGGGGCACAAGTATATCTTCGTAGAGTAAATGTTAGCTGAGTACATTTTTGATCGTTTACTTTAATTCTCCATAAGTTTATCCATAGTTCCAGCTGCGTAACATATTCCTAAGATATCGGGATGCCTCGTAAGGGTTTGCCTGCATATTAAGGCAGGCTGTATCATCGGAAAAAGTAGAAGTGTGGATATTACTGCTCACAGGCATACGAGGTTTGTTCAAAACGTATAGCGAATTTTGAATTTTCGCGGTTTACGTATATTCTGTCACTTATGCCGACAATTTCGGCCATTTTGAATGTTCAGTTAATTGTTGACAGCTGCTTTGCTTGCACGTGTTTTGGCTCGTCTTCGATTTTTACCTTTTAAAAAAATGGAACAAAGAGCCTACATCAAATTTTGTGTGAAAAACGAAATTAAGTGTGCGGATGCATTCCGAATGTTGACTGTGGCATACGGAGAAGCTACCTTAGAACTTTTATCGGTGGTACAAAATGTTCTCAGAAGGCCTAGAATATGTGAACGACGAAGAGCGTGCCGGACGCCCTTCAACAGACGAAAAAATTTATGAAGTGAAGAAAATGGTATTGGCTTGTGAGGTTCTTCAAATGTAACAAAAGATATTTCAAGTTATAAATTGGATGGATCTCATTTTTCTTAAATTGTATAAAATGACATACAATTTAAGAAAAATGAGATCCATCCAGTTCAACGCGAAATAGAGTTTTGGGGGATCTTCTCCCTATTTACTATATTAGATACATTTCTTACCTTAAATCCCTGGAGGACGAGTGCATCTTTTATTTCTTCGGGGACAACATTAGAATCTATGCCCTTCAATAAATCTGCAGACATTTAGTAATCTTAAGCTGGTAAGTGTAGAAACTTGATTTTTTTCGTTTCATCATTGTTACCACGTTTTATTGGAACAATGTGAAAATTATTCTCACTAATGACCGAGATTAATTTTTTAATAAGGGCGTTTGAATTTTTTTCTCAGATAGATTGGTGGTGGTTTGGAGGTTTTGTTCGAGGATACATCGGGTTTGTCGTTGTCATCTTGCAAAATTTTAAAACGGTTTTGAGGATTAGTAGAGGATACACTGTTAACCCTAGACATCTTTGGAGCAGATGAAATTTTAGAAGAATTTGGGCTTCGCCCATGCTTTGCCACAGTTATATGTCTGTCCATTCCGACTTGGACCTTGGGTTTTCGGCTACCGTTATCTATAGTGATAAGTTCGTTAAATGATGAACACGAGCTCGAAGCGGATGATATCGCTGAGGGGCCATCCATATATTACGTAACGCCCTTGGGGGGGGGGGGGGGGGGGCTTCGAGTTTTGTTATGATTTGTTACTAATTTCGTACAAAAACACTTCGATTTTTCATTTATTTATATATTTAATTTATCAAAGAAATACATAATAAATCAAGAATCATGAGTGTTACATAGATATAAATATATGCATATACATATGTATGTACATAAATACATAATTGTTATTATTTATATTTTGCAAGCTTATTTGATTTTTGTCTACGCACTGTGTTAGTCTAACAGAAAATAAAAATAAAGGAACAAAAGGATTCGAATTCCCGAATATTCGTCCATTCTCAATTACTTGCATTTTCCCATAAATAAAATAAATAAATGCATAAATCCTAAACGAAACTTAAGAAAATGCCATCAAAATATTTGTATATTAGTTTGTAATAACTAAATAAAGAAATTTACTTCAATTCAAACAAAAAGTTATTTAAAAATACATACATATGTATGTGCATGAATTAAATTTATTTTTTTTTTAATAAAAACTTAATAAAACAATTTAAATTTTTTTAAAGTTCTTGTTACGTTATTGTGAGGGGGGGGGGGGTCTAAGAATTGTTACGATCTGTTACTAGGGGGGAGGGGGGGGTCAAAAATCGGGAAAAATGGCGTTACGTAATATATGGATGGCCCCTGACTTAAATGAATAAGTACTAGGTAACGGTAATGTTAACGAATCACTAGTTGTCATGGGACAAAGCGAAGTTGATCGCTGACGAAAAAGTGGATTCGCCGTTAAAAAAATACTATCATCAGATTTTTTATTTTTATTGTTTTCATTAAGAGCTTCAGAACTCACTGCACAAATTTTTATTTGTGAGGTACTCATATAAAGTATTCCTCTTTGTTTGCGGTTTTTTTTGTTATTTCTTGCTATGTAAAAATATTAGTAAAGCAAATAAAGCTTATTTATCGAAGTCAATATGTACTACGAATATTTTTTGATCATTTTTGTTTTTGTTTCGTATGTATGTAAGAAAAACTCCGCTATGACGTCTGTTTACTATGAAGATTCAACGAGAACATGGCATAGGATCAATTTCAATATATTTTTAATAAAAAATATTTTACTGAATAAGTAAAATATTAATTCGGGATTATTAGTGCGTTAACATATGTATATTAAACTTGAATTATAACAATTCTCAAAAAACGCTTATTAAAAAAACGAAAGCAATAACAATTATTTTAAAATAATTTAAAGCATTATGACACTTAAGACTACCGTTTGCTTCCCCCAATTATTATTAGTCATTAAGCATTGCAATTATTATTTTTATTTTCAGTTTCTAAAAAAAACTGATCTGAATGTCTGTGCGGCTATTGGCCTGCTAATTTAATTTTTAAAATGCTATTTTCGAATTCATGATAGCTATCATTCAATTGTTTTTATTAAAATATTCCTCGTCACAAGTACTTGAGATACCTATTATAGAATTATTGTTTTAATATTAAAGTTTTCTTGTTTCAAAATTTATTATTACCAAGATTAAAAAATGCAATTTGATTATTTGTTTATTAATAATTATCACATGTAATTTGGCTTACAAAGCGATACGAACTTTAGCCTGATCAAATCATAAATATAGAAATAAAAGAAGTTCGAAGAATAATAATAATTAAAATTAGCTAAAGAAATTAACAGTCATGGGCCAGTGGCAAAAATTAAAAATAAAAAATATACTTATAGTATCAAACCAAAAAAGTTTGTCTTAAGTAGAACAAAAAATAAGCAAATTAAGTAACATGTGCATAATTAGTAAAGAACATACGACAATGGCAAGACTGTTGTAAATTTAGAGATGGTAAAATGAGCTTTCATTACAAAAAGCTTTCAGCAAATTGTAATGCGATAAATCAAAACAATTCACATATTCCATTTGCAATAATGGCTGAGTATATAAAGCAGAAATCTACATCAACTGACACCACATACAGTGGACCAAATACAAAAGAACGCTGATGAGGAAGGTTTAGTGGTCTTCGAAAACAGCAGGTTGTTCCGTTCAACTATGTGTTTGTCAGAATATTTACAACTAACTTTGATGTTATTTGCTCATTAATAATTATCACATGTAATTTGGCTTACAAAGCGATACGAACTTTAGCCTGATCAAATCATATGTTTGTTAAAAAATATACAAAATTCATATTTTGTAATATACATATATATATATATATGACGTTTATATACATATATATATATATATATATATATATATATATATATATATATGTATATAAACGCCCTTATGTATATGGCAAAACTTCATGCCAGTTAGCAAAAGTGGCAAAATTGAACGTGGTCTTACGAGTTCCTCCATACAATTTGACATTAAAAATGGGCGCATAATGTGGTTTTAACCCACTTTTCAATCCTGGCGTAATTTTAAATGTAAAGTAAAAGGCAGTAAAAAATAGAACGATTACAAAAATATTTAAACGTTTATAAAACTAATTACTTCCCTTGAAAATAGTTTAAACCCTTAAAAATTGTTCTTGAATGAAAATTCGATATATAAAGTGTTAGTTTTTGTGATGAAATACATTTCTGGAGTTCAACTATGAAGGTAAAGAAAAATATTGTATACAAACATACATTTGTACAAACATGGACATACATACATACATACGAATCTACAGAAAAGTGCACCAAGTTAACATCGTTTCAATGAATTATCTCATTTTGTAACGAAGTCTATGGTTTTATATTTTTTGTATGCGCTTTTAGTTCTTATATAAACCAAAATTAAGAATACATATATATTATACATATGTACTAATATATAATGTTTGAAAAGACTGAAGACATATTGACAAACGCTTAAAATTAAAATAGATTAACATAAAAACTTACGAAAGAATCAGCCCAATCATAAACAAAAATTCCGCACGAATTTTCTCACTTTTCTCCTATCATGAATTTGTTTTTTCCCTTTTTTACCAAATGCGGGAATAAAAAACTCCCCGGGTAAAAAGGAGGTATTATGAACGCAGTTGAACTTATGGTAGAATTAGTCGATTCGTATCGTGAGTTTAAGAATCAGCTGACAAAATCTGCGACATAAATAAAACATGTTGCTGTTTATTCAATATGTATCGTAACGTATGTGAGGTAGAAATCTACAGAAAATAGATTTTTCCGGAGCAAACCTTAACTTCTCTCTCACATACATACATACACATGTATAAAGCAAAGAGAAATACAATAACAGCTGACACGTTAACTTGCAACATCACATATTTAATAACTAACATCCAGATTTAAGGCTCAGTTAGCCGACTGTAACGTAATGTAACTGCAACTGTAGGAAACAGCTGAACGATTTTCTTATGTGAAAAGTAATGAAAATGGTTATAGAGATGTAATGTAACGTAACCTATTTTTCATATAAAAATATCGATCAGTTGTTTCCTACATTACAGTTACTTTGCGTTACAGTCGGCTAACTGAGCCTTTAAACGAGACGACAACTTCAAAAGTAACACGATACGCATGGTAAAATTATACAAGGTATACTAGCACGACTACAACAAAATTACAGCACCAAAAAACACACGCATTTTGTTCGTAGAAACAAACGGATAATTGTCAGAAACAGATGTCTTTTGTTTTTAAAAACAGCAATCACAGGGTAACTAAAGTATAATTGCAGACGCGGCATTCATGCATGATTATAGTCATTCAGTGGTGCCAATATGTGTGTAATACACAGTGTGGAATTTTTTTCATGTGTACGCCATGTAATGAGATTCATGTATAATCTGTGTGTAATTATACTTTGGGTTCTATTTTAATTTATTTTTGTTTTAATTTTAACCCACACAAAAGATGTGTAGTGTAATTTTCTTTAATGTGTAATTGGAGACACATCCATGTGTAAATTCATTGGCAATACAGTAATCATTTTATTCACACACATACACTAATATTTTTGCAGCTTGTAAACAAAGTTTGACAACTTTCTGCATTGTATACATTAACAGGCTGGACTGGTGCATGTACCTTGTATAATTTTACCATGACGATACGAATCGACTAAAGGCTAAGTTAGCCGACCGTAATGGAAAGTAACTGTGACGTAGGAAACAGCTGATCGATATTTTTATATGAAAAGTAGGTTACGTTACATTACATCTCTATACATTACAATACATTTCACATAACAATATCGATCAGCTGTTTCATACTGTTGCAGCTACATTCCACTACAGTCGGCTAACTGAGTCTTAAAGTAAGTTCAGACGACGAGTTGAATCACCTGCTTCGCTCTCTGAATCTTGTTTATGAATCTTGTAGTTCACACGGTTCGTGTGCAGCGTGCCAATTTAGTGCTTTTCGCAATAGATTTAGTGCTTTTTAATTCATAACAGTGCGGAATTTTTTAACTTGGGGTTTTCTTAAAGGCACTAAACTAGTGCTTTTTTTACTTTTTAAACTTTTCAAAAACTATCTGATTGCATTTCTTTTAGACACGCAAAGTTTCCTTTGCAGAATGTTAATTCAGATGTGTGAAATACGGAGGAAGAAAAACTTTCTCTTCCACAGTGAGAAAAAAGAACATATTTCCAGAAATTACAGATGATACCATACACGCTATAAAATAACTCAATTACAATAATCCCAGCAACAGAGTTCTGATTTGATAGCACTAACAACTGAGAGAAGCAATGTCGTACTTTGTTCATAACGAAAAATTCTTCCGAAAAGCACTAACGTAAGGCGGGCTCTCTAATAAACTGGAAAAAAATAAAAAAAATTGTAAACCAGTAAGTTTTGCATCTGAGTACACAAAAACTATACATTATTACTTCTGTGAAACGATTTAGTAAGGCAAAAAATGGCTTTTTGGTAGCTGAATGTATTGCTTCTAGTTGGCTTACAAAAACTCTTCTGGGAAGCGGTAACTTTTGCTGGGATGATAAAGTTGAAGAAATAGAACGAAGTATCAGAAATTTAAGGCTACGTAAATGGAAAAATTAACTCACAACTGATCAATTTTGGATTGAAGTTTATAACTACAGAAACTCAACTAATGATAATCCATTTCTAAAACTGTGAATATTTGCTCTAGGACTATTAACATTACCATGTTCAAATGCTGAGGTGGAAATAACTTTTAGCGCTAATAACTATTTTAAAAGTAAGTTAGAAATACAATAATGATTTTTTAATACATCGAATTGCTTAATTCATATAAAATACGGTATAAAAAGAAAACACTTATGTTCAGAATACAACATACTGAACCATGTTCATGTAAAAATTAATTCAGATGAAACGCCTAAAAAATCTAATTAACTTATTAAAACAGTTTTATGGCCAGAAGAAAAAGATGAAACGACTTTTTCCATAACCGAGTATAATTATATATTAATATAATGTACATATGTATTTATATATGCACATCCATACATAAATAGTTTTTACATATTTATAGGCATATATATACACATAAATAAATATACATGTATATAATTAAGTGTACTCTGCACTCTGCAATTTGAAACAAAGGAAAATTCTTTCGATTTGTATGCTAATTACACGCAGAATGCATTTTATTTCGATTCGAGTTACAATGTACCCCTAGTAACAAATTGAGGGAATCGATATCAACCAAAATCCTAAAACATTTCCACGTAAATTTTATTCAAGTGTTTTGATATTTCGTCTATACGGAATGATTTAATTTCGGCAGTTATATAAAAGAGTACAAATAAAATTTTAATTGAAATCTTTATCCTGTAAATAAAATTCAGTTATTTCTGAAATGTATGTTCCTTTAAGCCGTACGTCTCTCGTTGATCACTCTTTTGTTAAAATAATACACCATAATTGGAGTGTCTTGCCAAATGAACTTGAATTATTTTCCTACTCACATTCTACTTATGTATAAGCAAAATCGAAACATAGCTCGATATACTCGTAATTGAAATTATTACAAAAACCTATGAAATGTAGTAAATTTAAAATTGTAGTTAACTCAAGTTTCTAATTTTTACTCATGCAATACCTATATAATTGGCCATGTGGGCTTTCTCTGTATTGAAAATAAATAAATAAAAAAATAAATAAATAAAAAATAAAAATATAGCTATGTGCATACAAATATGCTTATTGCATTTAGTGCTTTTTGCTCTGAAAAAGTTGATATCACTGTTCGTGTGGTATTTTTTTATGTATATTCAGATGAAGCTCATTTTGATCATGGCGGGTATGTAACCAAGCAAAATTGTCGCATTTGGGGCACAGAAAACCCGCACGCATACATTGAAAAGCCGACGCACCCAGAACGAGTCACTGTTTGGTGCGGATTTTGGTCCAGAGGCATAATTGGGCCAATGAGTAAGGAGTGGCCGTTACAGTCAATGGCGATTGTTATCGGGCCATTTTGAACGAATTTTTGTTCACAAAAATTGAAGAGGAGGATATTGGCAACATTTGGTTTCAACAGGACGGCGCTACGTGCCACACAGCCGAAGCTACACTCGATGTTTTGCGCCCTGTTTTCAAAAAATAAGTTATCTTGCAGACCCTTTACATACGTATCATACGCACCTATAGACGTACATACATATAATCATACATACTTACATATATTCGACTCATTCAAAATCTTGTTTTTGAAGGCATCCCTATATTTTCTTCTTATTTTTCCTTTTTATACTATTCATAACTAAATTAAATTCATTTATTTTAAACTCACATCTTTGTTTTTTGGTTTGTTTTTTATTTGTTCACAAACACACACATGCACATATACCTATTTTGTTTTGATAGCTGTGTAGTTCAGTTAAACTGGCGATAAACTGCGATAAAAGTTAGAGAAGATACCAATTTTACGTGCTTCGCAAGTAGATTCATATTGAATCTACTTGATTCGCTCTCATAATTTTGTATGGTGAAGCAAGTAGATTCGTTCGTGATTGTGGTGTGAAGCTTGAATAGAGAGCGAAGCAGGTACCGTGTGAACATACTATAATTCTACCATTACTTTTTTCACTAAAAATCTTTCTCTTGCAAAGCAGAAGGGAGTCAACATAAAAACATGGTTAAGGGGCCATCCATATATTACGTGACGCCCTTGGGAGGGGGGGGGGGGGCTTCGAGTTTTGTTATGATTTGTTACGGTGGGGGGGGGTAGGGGGGGGGGGTCTGTAAAATTGTTACGTAACATAAATTTTACTAATTTCGTACAAAAACACTTCGATTTTTCATTTATTTACATATTTAATTTATCAAAGAAATACATAATAAATCAAGAATCATGAGTGTTAAATAGATATAAATATATGCATATACATATGTATGTACATTTTGCAAGCTTATTTGATTTTTGTCTACGCACTGTGTTAGTCTAACAGAAAATAAAAATAAAGGAACAAAAGGATTCGAATTCCCGAATATTCGTCCATTCTCAATTACTTGCATTTTCCCATAAATAAAATAAATAAATGCATAAATCCTAAACGAAACTTAAGAAAATGCCATCAAAATATTTGTATATTAGTTTGTAATAACTAAATAAAGAAATTTACTTCAATTCAAACAAAAAGTTATTTAAAAATACATACATATGTATGTGCATGAATTAAATTTAATTTTTTTTTAATAAAAACTTAATAAAACAATATAAATTTTTTTAAAGTTCTTGTTACGTTATTGTGAGGGGGGGGTCTAAGAATTGTTACGATCTGTTACTGGGGGGGAGGGGGGGTCAAAAATCGGGAAAAATGGTGTTACGTAATATATGGATGGCCCCTAATACTATATTAAAACAAAATTTATACACATAAACTTGTATTTTATAGTTCTTTTATTTGGAAAAACACAAGTAATGCATACATATTTACATATTTTTTCAAGTTAGTGAATTTTAATAATTTTATTTACTCTCCCACTCAAAAAAAGGGAGAAACAAAATGTCAACAAACAAGCAAAACAACAAGCTTTATAATGCTGTGATGCCACGTATTACTCTTTTTTCTTTTCAAGGAATTTATGATTGGAGGAATGTTTTCTCGAGAAAATTATTTTCCGTGAGAAATAAATTCCGACGGAATATTCATGATTGGGCTGCATATGTCATACATATTACATGTCCTCACGAAAACGTTCAAAAGTCACAATTTACGCTTTTTACATATCGCTTATTTGTTAAAGCAACGTCATAACTCCGAAAAATCAGTTTGCCAGAAAACGGGTATGAAGTTTTCAATTTACTCCCAACTTAATCAGGGCAATCATGAATAAAATTCCACGAGAAATTTCTCCCTTTTCCAATTAGACAGCCCAATCATAAACAAAAATTCCGCACGAGTTTTCTTTACCAAATACTACAACACAGCCACCTATATATGTATATCTACATAAAAGACACAAAACATCACACTAAAAACACCAACAGCACAAATACAGCACACATAAATACATACATACACACATGTGCTTATCACTAAATCGATATTAGGCGTAAATATGTACCAAATACTACAACACAGCCACCTATATATGTATATCTACATAAAAGACACAAAACATCACACTAAAAACACCAACAGCACAAATACAGCACACATAAATACATACATACACACATGTGCTTATCACTAAATCGATATTAGGCGTAAATATGTACCAAATACTACAACACAGCCACCTATATATGTATATCTACATAAAAGACACAAAACATCACACTAAAAACACCAACAGCACAAATACAGCACACATAAATACATACATACACACATGTGCTTATCACTAAATCGATATTAGGCGTAAATATGTACCAAATACTACAACACAGCCACCTATATATGTATATCTACATAAAAGACACAAAATATCACACTAAAAACACCAACAGCACAAATACAGCACACATAAATACATACATACACACATGTGCTTATCACTAAATCGATATTAGGCGTAAATATGTACCAAATACTACAACACAGCCACCTATATATGTATATCTACATAAAAGACACAAAACATCACACTAAAAACACCAACAGCACAAATACAGCACACATAAATACATACATACACACATGTGCTTATCACTAAATCGATATTAGGCGTAAATATGTACCAAATACTACAACACAGCCACCTATATATGTATATCTACATAAAAGACACAAAACATCACACTAAAAACACCAACAGCACAAATACAGCACACATAAATACATACAAATCGATATTAAAAAAAGAAATAAATATTGCAAACACATTATTTGAACCACATATGATAAACGTGAGTGATCTTCCCCTCCACCGCCCCCGCCGCCAACCAAAGACAGTTGGAAGAGACTATATTGTCAGTTTACTATTTAATAAAAAATAATAATTGCAATAACGCTGCCCGGGCAGCGATCCCACTACCTTTCCCCCTTTTCACTTTTCTCTTATCATGAATTTGTTTTCCCCTTTTTTACCAAATGCGGGAATAAAAAAACTCCCCGGGAAAAAAGTAGGTATTATGAACGCAGTTGAACTTGCTTTTTTCACCAAAAATCTTTCTCTTGCAAAACAGAAGGGAGTTTACATAAAAACATGGTTAATACTCCATTAAAACAAAATTTATATACATTAACTTGTATTTTATAGTTCTTTTATTTGGAAAAACACAAATAATGCCCAAATAAGTCATTTATAAACTTTCTTTTACATATTTTTTCAAGTTGGTGAGTTTTAATAATTTTGTTTACTCTCTCACTCAAAAAAAAAGGCTGAAACAAAATGTCAACAAACAAGCAAAACAACGAGCTTCATAATGCGGTGATGCCACGTATTACTCTTTTTTTCTTCCCAAGAAATTTATGATTGGAGGAATGTTTTCTCGAGAAAATTATTTTCCATGAGAAATAAATTCCGAGGGAATATTCATGATTGGGCTGAGAATTTTTTTTCCCCCTATTACCTGCTATTAGTTGGAATTGTTCCCCGGGAAAAATTTCACGCGGAATTTTATTCATGATTGCCTTGAATGGAAAAACAAAATTTTATTTTTCTCTGAAAATTTTGCTTGTTTTTATGGTTAAGCGATTGTCTATATGCATTTCGTTCCCGCTTTTTGGAACTCGTCAGTAGACTTCAACCCAAAACATTTTTGATTTTAGCTAACAAACTTCGTATGTTTATAGTAAGACTCTTAATACTATATTGAGAATCACAATATACAAACATAATAAGTTTGAAAGCCTCAAACAAAAATCTTTACAAAACAAGCATCTTTATTCGATTGTGCATCTATTTTATTTTCCACCACCTTTTTACAATTAGCTGCCACATTGGGCAACAATAAGAGTATTAAAAGGCAAAAAGAAAAATAAAACATTTATTTTCATACATGAAATACCGAAGTATATTTATTTGATATAAAGTCTTTATTTATTTAATTTGAAAATTTCGCTTAACCATAAAAACAAGCAAAATTTTCAAATTAAATAAATAAAGACTTTATGTCAAATAAATATACTTCGGTATTTCTTTTATTTTTCTCTCAAAAGTTGAGTAAACAAAATATTTGTATAAAGTTTTTACACAATATAAAGAACGATATAAGGATTAAGCCTGCAACATCACTAAATTAAAAGTTCCATTTTTTTGAGTTGTCACGTTGCAAATGAGCATACATACATGAGCAAGCATACATTCAGCCTTATTTTCGATTTAATCGTAAGCGACAAAAATTAAATTTTTCAGGAGAAGGTTTTTTTTTAAATATCCAAACTGTAAACTGACGCTTATGATGAAATTTTACAGCACGTATTTTAAAAGTTATCAAAAATTTTGGCATTTTTATAATTCTAAGCTATGGGTAGGCCCATAAAATTTTAATTGACACAGCCTACTCTGCAGTAAGGAATTTAGGCCTACTCTCTACCCTAGTCACTGCTTGATATGCCGCCCCTTTGGATTAAAAAGAAGTGATTACAAAAACATGCACATAATTTTTGAATAAACCCAGAGGAAAAACAGCTTAAAATCAGTAATAACCAAAAATATTAATTCACAGTATTTATTTATTAATTTGTAAGTATTTTAATACTAGTTTCTATTATATTGAAACTGATTGAATTAATGTAATGCGTTCTTAATTTTAAGCTGCAACTTTTTCCTGAGTGTACTTAAATGATTGTCCATTAATTTTTTAATAATTTTTATAAGTACATACACATATTTATACGTTTTGTTTGTTAATTGCACTTCAAATGTTAATTGCACTTACATTTTTTTTATTTAAATTTTTGCGCCCTTTAAGTTATGCCGACCTAGGCCCAGGTTTGTTGAACTTATCATTTGCTTAATAACACCAGTTGTTCTAAGACATTTTTGGGTAAAGGTTCACTGATTATCTGAATTAGCAACAGTGAAATGCTCATAGGATACATACTGTTAAACCCCTCAATAATCAATTTCAATGTGTTTTTAATAAAAAATATGTTACTGAATAAGTAAAATAATAATTTGGGATTATTACTGCGTTTACAAATGTTAAACTTAAGTTCTAAAAAAGTGTGGTTACGGCGTTTTTGATGTTAGTGATGATATATTGGTTCCTTTGGCTCCTTATACAACAACAACTTAATTTTAAAACAACTAAATTGTTTTTGGTATTCTAAACTACAACTAATTTTAGTTGTATTCGAAACAATGCTCGAAAATGCTATCCTTTTTAAAACCGTAGTAACCATCGCAAAATATTTTTAGTTTTGGTCTTGTATTTTTTTTAAGATTTCATGTTTTATGAACGTGGCAACAATATTGGTTGACAAATGGAATTGGTTCGCTTCAAGAATAATGAAGCGAAACTAATACAACACCCAAAATAAAAACCAAAATACAACTGATAAGATGCAGTTGTCTCATGGTGAAAAAAGTTGTAATCCATAGTAAAAATTTGACAACTACATCTAAACTATCCATTTAGTTGTAAATCATAATAGGGGCCTAAGTTTAAATGGCCCTGCCCACTTAGTGGGCAGAAGCTATACCCTCTAAAAACTAATTTTATAAAAGAGATTTTCAAATAACAGAGTTAGAAAGTAACACACATAAAAAATAAAAATTTAAACAGAGTACATAAATAAACTAAAATCTGAGGGTAATGTCCCATTGTGCAGGTTGTGTGTGTGCGCAAGCGCATTAGTTTTTATTTTTATTTTTTATTTTTGAAACTGGAAGATGACTCCCCTAATGAAAACCGCAATTAAATTCAACTCCATATACATACTTATGACTTTTTCAAGGAATCCCCACCAACGACCCATATAATAAATGTACAATTTTGTTGGAATAAAATAAGTTGTACTCGTATGTGTTTCTTTTTCATTTAAGTTTAAGTGTTTGATATGATATTTTAGAAGTAAATATGTGATGCTTTTTTGCATGCTGCATGCAATAGAAATGTGCGTATTTCTTGAGCCAAATATATCTGAGTAGAGAAAAGTAAATTTTTTATTTGCTCTCGTATTTGTATCTTAAGAAAATAAGTTTTTTTTACCGAAACGAAAGTTATAGATACATATTTAATACCTATGTATGTATATTTTGTGATCACATAAGAACTGTGTGCGGTATAAGGGACTAGGTCCATACGTGTAGATTCGCCAGCTAGTTTTGCAACACCTCTAGCCCCGCTACAATCTACCTCACATGCATTTGAGTGGCGAATTTAACACGGGCTTGTCATTAGAGGTGGCGATTCACCACTCGCTGCGTAACCTTTAGCCACACAAAAGTTTAGTTACAAATTTCTGTATAAAGCACCAGTCCCTGTGCTAGTCACTAGTAGCCATCGCCACCTTGCTTATGCTAGTGAATTCCCTTTACCCTATAATTTGGCTATTCATTATAAAAAAACGAGCCAAATTTTCAAATCAAATAAAGAGTATGTCAAATAAATTTACTTCGGTATTTCATGAATTAAAAATTATAATGGAGCATTCAACTGTCACGTACAGATAAATTCATTTTATTTTAATTTTTAGACGCTTATATTACATATATGTAGTTCATATGATAACATAGTTATATAATTTTTTCTGTCATTTAATCCTTTCGCCCCTATTGGGATTATATGTCACAGCAATGTTCCTTACGTCCTAAGTTTTTTTGTAGGCTTTATGTTCTAATATCTAATGTATCCCAATAAAGTTTGAAGCATTATCTGTGGTGTAATTAAGTAAACATGTGTTGTATTATACCGGTAGGTCATTTATGCGTAGTTCTTTTCCATGAGACGTCCTTTTTCTCGCTGACCGAGACATTATTTTATAAATACATCTTCAGCTCCAGGGTATTGCGTTTTTATTTACAATTTTATACAATAACAAAAAGTAAGCAATAGAATATTGTTTTTAACATTTTACAGCAAGCAAATTTTCAAAGCTTAAAATTTAAAATGCTTTTTTATTTTATAGGACATATTGTCCCAATAATGTTTTCGAGTGGGACTTATTATCCAAATATGGGTTACAAATACAAGTTTTGCTTTTTTGTTCTTGTAGGTGGAAAGGAAGATATTGTCGAATGAGCAAATGGTTGAGCTAACGTTAAGAGATAATAAAAGAGAAAATTGTGGTACTAACTTCAGTGACTCCGAATCCAATTTTACTAAATCAGGTGACAAAGAAGAAGATAGTATAACCGACCCATATGACAAAGCTGGTGATTACTTTGTTACTGCTGTTGCTGACGTCAATAAGGTTACTCCTTATGCAGCTACGCTACTTGCAAATTGCCTTTTTATAACGCAGAAAAACACCAGTCAATTTCAAGTGAGTACTGATGGTTTGTCGGCTGCAGGATTGGTGGAATCTAAGGAAGAATTGTGCATGTCCAAATGCCACCAACCAAAGTTGTTCAATTGCTTAGAAAGCAAAAGAATGGCATCAAGAAGCATGTGAACGGTTCTTTGGTCATAAACGACTAAAATCGGATGATGGTCGATCTCACCGGGCAAAAAACAGTTGTTTTTATTTTACAGTAAGTATTGGAATAAAGTATTTTTCAAAATACATATGCTTTGTGGTTGTGTGGAAATGCAACAAGCTACAAACAAGCTATTGGCTGAAATCGTGATAGCGGAGGGAGCAAGAAACCTCTCGGACAGCACATCGTGACATCGTTGCATTCGATGCACTTCTATTGGAAAGGAGACAAGATTAAATTCCTGTTTTGAGCCATTACCCCAATAAAACAATTTGTTATATTTATACGATGAATTAGTAGTGTAATTATTTTCTTGTTTATATTCCTTTGCTTATATGTTTTAAATTTCCAATAATTTTTCATTTTTAATTAAAAGAACAAATAATAATAATAGAACAAATTCGTCAACGCCATTTTTACTAATTTCTGCTTTATTGGGACATCATGTCCCACCGTAAAAACATATTGGGATTATGCATCCCAGGATAAGAGTGCGAATATTTGACTTCTAACGTATGCTCAAGGTCTTATGTTTTTGCCTTACAAATAAATTTTCTGTCAAAGTTGAAAAAAACCTCGCAGATTTGGTGAAAAAACTCAGGGGTGAGAGGGTTAATAGACTGCATACTACACTTTTTCCAGTTGTAATTCAGAAAGCGTCAACTTAAATTCAGAAGGCGTCAATTGCAATTTAGATTTATCAATTTAAATTCAGAAAGAGTCAATTGTAATTTAGATTTATCAATTTAAATTCAGAAAGCGTCAACTGTAATTTAGATTTATCAATTTAAATTCAGAAACCGTTAATTGTAACTCAGAAAATAATAAATATTATAAAAAAAAATACCACATAAAAATTATCTGGCCGAAAATTATTTAAAAACGTGCAATGAATAACATGGTGGTCGGTCAATAATTTATTTAAAATAATACTACGAATCATCATTGCATTTTAATTTTTTTTATTATAACTTATTAAATTAAATTACAATAAATATTTACATAGTTAATAAAATTTGTTTTCTTTCTGAATTATAATTGATCATTTCTGAATTACAATTGAAGGTTTCTGAATTACAATTGATACTTTCTAAATCTAAATTACAATTGACGCTTTCCTACGTAGTAAATTTCTAAATTATTTAAGAATTAAGGAAGAAAAAAGTAAAAACAGCCCGTCACGTGTGGAACAGGTCCAGTCAACCAACTTTTGAAATGAATATGGTTAAGTTCAAATTCCAGCGAAACTCTGGCACATAGAAAAAAGTGTCTAGGTAGAAAATTATAACTAAGAAGCAAGCCTAATGTAGGCGAAAAAAATTAATTAAGATATATATTAATAATTAAAAATAAATTTTTTATATTTGGTCACGTATAGACAAATAGCGTCACGTACGGGACACAGTTAAATTTTTATATATAAAATAAACAAATATCCACAGTTGAATACAGTTTTATCTACAGATAAAGTAATGAATTATTTTAATACATCCGAAGAATGAATTCTATAATTCATAATACTCGTCACAAGCAAAAACTATACATTCTTCTTCTGCAGATGTGGTAATGCACGTGGTAATCAATGTGTAATTATTGTGTTGGATCAAATTACCCTTTCTTGCTTTAGAAAATAATACATTATTTCTCCCATTATTTATGTAATTAATGCCTACTTTTCCAGTTGGGTTTCCACTGTTTCACACCCCAATCATGAGCGAATCAACTTGCTTCGCCATACAAAATTATGAGAGCAAATCAAATCAATATGAATCTACTTGCGAAGCACGTAAAATTGGTATCTTCTCTAACTTTTATCGCAGTTTATCGCCAGTTTATCTGAACTAGCTATCAAAACAAAATAGATATATGTTCACGTGTGTATGAACAAATAAGCCCAGTTGGCCACGTCTTTAAGACATCTTTGACGACGGGTTCAAGACAATGGTAAGTCGTAGAAGACATATTGAAGACAGCTCCATACAAATCGTCGACAAAATTTTCATACAAATGGCGGCAAGGTCAAGACGAGATGAGCGACACTGTCGCTCAGATTGTTGTCAACACGGCTTTCTTGAGGGTAAGACGAGGGACATTGTCGCTCATATTGTCCTGAACAAAGTTTTATTGAAGACAAAACGTATGACACTGTCGCTCAGATTGTCGTCAACACGGCTTTCTTGAGGGTAAGATGAGGGCCATTGTCGCTCAGATTGTCCTCAACTAGTTTTATTGAAGACAAAACGTATGACACTGTCGCTCAGATTGTCCTCAACACAGCTTTATTGAAGACAAAACGAGGGACATTGTCGCTCAAATTGTCTTCAACAAATATTTATTGAAGAGAAAAAGTGTGACATTGTCGATCAGATAGTCATGAACGACGATTTCTTTTAAATTGTCGACTAGAAAACCTAATCGACAGGCGATATGTCGAACATTAATCGTCGAAGACAATGTCGTCATTGATTCATAAACATGATTGAGGAAGCGAAGCATAGGAAGAAAACATAGCATAAAACTCATTTGTCAAAATTAACCACGTATTTTTCGTGTGAACGGTATGATTCGCAATTGTAGTTCAGAGAGCGAACCAAGTGATTCATGTTGCTGACTGAACATACATAGTATTAGACTTTTAAAATTTAATTTCAGCAGCTTTCGCTCTAATTTTTGCGTCGTTATATTCTATAACATGTGAATTATTAAATAAGTATTTAAGAAATCAGCTGCCGACATTTGCCTAAACACTTCATATCGAATCTTTAGGTTACAATGTCTATCACAAAAAGGTATTTGTTCAATATTTGGTATGCTGAAAAGGATCAAAAGAAAAATAATAATGCTGATATATCTTACATTTTCATCAAAAGTGGTATACAAAATGATGAAAATGAAACTAAAGCAAGCAGATCGAAATTTCGAAAGCGCATCGAACAAAGAATGTTTTCAAGTCTACTTATATATAGGGTGTTTTTTTTAGAGGTATAGAACTTCGAATTGAAATAAAACACAAGAAAATCGTTTTAATGTCCATCAATTTGGCTTTATTGGAAGGATAATTTTATGCCAAATATGATTTCGGGCATGTGGCCGCCGCGGCTGGCTCGAATAAAGCCAATTCTACAGGTCCAATTTTCAACCACTTTTTCGAGCATATGGGGCCGTATATTGGCAATAACGCCACGACTGTTGGCTTCCAAGTCCCCTAACGTTTCTGGTTTGTTGGCGTAGACGAGCGACTTCAGCGGATGCGTATTATCACATAGAGTAAACGTAGTGCTAAAACGATCCATGGTTAACCGAATTAATTGCTCTATCGACCATAAAATGGACGGAGCTTGCGGTAAACTTCGCGAACTGAACCATTATTTTCGAAATAAATTTGCACGATTTGCAAGCGTTGTTCTTTTGTCAACCTGTTCATGATGAAATGGCAAACCAAACTAAATATTAATCACTTGACAGCTGACAAAATGGCCGCCAGTTAAAAAAGTGATGCCAACTTAAAGTTCTATACCTCAATAAAAAACACCCTTTACATTGGTTGGATGATATTTTTCGCTTTCCCAGTGAAGCCTTGTGGATGTTTTTGGAAGAAGACTCGGTGGATCGTAACACGGCCGACCTTGCAAACTTGTGTATCTTTTAATAATTCTTATTTTTGGTGTTTGCAATGAATGTGTACTTCTACCGACGGGGCGGGGCCATGCTCATAAAAATTCCACATTATATTTTATATACTTCCACTTCCTTGTAAATTATGATATTGTGCCAAGCAAGAACTTTATCCTCATTTGATATCACTACTAGTACTTATGATAGTCAAAATTAACATTTATGCGATAACTTTGATTACAGATCATATGAAAACCTTCAACATAAAAATAAATGTGTTTGACATTCATAGTCGTATTTAAAGATTTTTGTAGAAATTGCTCGTATATTCTTTCGTTTTTTACGAGTTATCAATAAAATCATTTAAGTCCAATTAATACACATGAATTCATTAATAAAAATAAAGTATATAAAATTTGTTCCACAATTTTTGAACAAAACAATTTATTAAAAACAAATTAGAGCGATTTGAAAAGTTTAATCTTATGTTCAGCTTCAAAAACTAACCGCATTTATGTATTCATAAAACTTAAAAAATATTTAATGCTATTTCGTAGTTCTTACTTCTTTAATAAAAAAATAATATTACGTAAAAAATGTAACCCATTAAAAACGAATTTGTACATAATTGACTTTAAATTTCTCAGCTAAACTAATATACATTCAAAAAAGTTATATACAGTTGGCACTCGATAATGTGAACTACATACTACGAGTCCTTACAGTTTACTTTTGATATGCCATAATTTATGTTTTGGGCAATAAAAAGTTCAGCAGCCAGCTAATGATATCTTTAGGAAAGGGATAGTGATAGAGAAGACAGGTGGTGAAGAAAGAGATAGAGGAAAGCTTCATTCTTTTACAACTCTGCTTTTTGCACGTTTTTTAATAATGCACTGTTGAGGCGTATTAAATTTTTGAAGCTGTGATTAGTAGTCATTTTATTGGTTATTTTACTTCGCCAATGATTCTGCTACACAACGAAGGAGGGCGCTCTGATGTTACATTAGAATTAGTATCTGCTGAAGTCGGCATAATTCAGTGACCAGTGACTATGCCTTCATCACGTGAACTTTCCTACAACAACTGATACAAAGGGACACTAATGTACATCAGAAAAATGCGTGGTGTTGTTATATGATGACTGTCTGATACCGGGCTCGAACCTGGACCTTCGTTTTCGTAGTTAACGTGCTAACTACTTCAGCCAACGCCACTTATATTATTATACAATCCTTTGCGTTCTCTGTTTGTCTATAGTTTTGAACATTTTTTTAACCGACTTAAAAACAGGAGTCGGTTGCATGTGTTACTTCATAGCTCCGTCATTTGTGGATCGAATTTGAAACTTAATTTTTGGTGTAAGAATGTATAGCTTTCAATTGGTCCCAGTGCTACAAACATAAGCTTTTACTCATCCGATTGCTACACAACCTGGTACACACGTTGGACTCTTGTAATGACACAAAAAATTTAAGTTTTGTAATATATTTCAGTTGCTTCTACCTAACCTATTCTTACGAAGCTTGGTATACATCCCTAAGGCCCTGTCAGATAAAACTTTTGCTTCGCGTTGTGTTGAAGATTCGCTTTGACAACTAAGATGAAATGTACATGTCACATAAAGTACTTTAAACGCAAAGCGAAGCGAAAAGTTAGGCAACTCCCAACTTTTTGCGTGCTTTGACAATTTAATTTGTTTGACCAAACTCGCATGTAAATAAGAAATTTTATTAAACTTGGTAAATTTACATAAAAAACAAGTTAGTGGCATCAGGGTAATCGAATTGTGTGTGTTTTATTCATAAAATAAAACAGTGAAACATACAGTAAGTGTTGTCAAACACATTTTGCTTCACGCTTTTATTTCCAAAGTTAGAAACGTCACGCAAAGCGCTGAAGTTGTATTTGACACGGTCTTAACTAAAAAAACTTAAAAAAACCTAAAAAGTTACACGATCTTGCACACAGGAAAGAAGCATGGTCTCATCTATTAAAACTTATGCCGAGTACACACCATGGCGCTTTGTGACACCGCAGTAGGGTGTACCAGTGGCAACGTTTGTCATTTTCGATATTTGTCATTGTGTGTGTGTGGTTTCCATATAAAAAACATAATGTGAGCGGAAAATGACACCACAAAATGACAACACAAGAAATGCCAGATGTGTACTCAGCATTAGCATTATATAGATTTAAGTATTTGCTCATAAAAATTTTATTTTTGCAGCAAAACTAAAATTATAAAAATTTTAACCAACTTAGGGCCATTATTACAACTTGGCGGTAGAGTTCCTGATAGTTAATTCTAAGCTTAGCAAAACTTAACTATAAAGTGACCTTTAAATTGTTTCCCCTGTTACACCTTTTCCATAAATTAAATAAAACAATTTTTGTTTAGTTGCAACATTGCTGTGGATACCGATTACTTTTGATTGTTAAAAATACTTACTGGCAACGAATTGCTTTATTTCTGTGGTTTTCATTAATAACAGCGTATGTTCAAAATCAAATTTTTTATTAGAGAAAGCCTCTAATGAAATGAGCAAGTTATACAAAAATAAGTTCGAACACAAACTAAAAACTAAATAAAATCGCTTTTGGCATGCAGAAGTGTTAAATCAAGAGTTGACCAAGAAAAATACATATCGTCGGCTTAGAATGTAAACCTGCTAAATCCACTTTTTATAAAATGTGATATTTTAATGCCGTTCGAAAGAGAAAAAGACGCCGCATGGACTGCCTAAAATATTTATTTTAATTTGAAACTCAACATTTCGAAAAAACTTAATGGCTTAGACCAATTTCTTAAGCGATGTATAGAAAATGTTAACAGTATTTTGTCTCCCCTGTTAAATCTGCGTGAAGTGAGTTAGCAGGTTTACACTCTAAGCCGACGATATGTATCTTTCAGCAAATTCCGATGCGATGAATAAAAATTTTTAATTTAGGGCTGAAACGTGCGTTAAGTTATACCACATACAGTGGATATAATACGTGCTAATGAAAGGGTAGTGGCCTTCGAAAATAGCATGATCTTCCGTTCTGCTGTTGTTAGTCAAATTAATTACAATTGATTTTAGTGTAATTTATTTGTTTCATAAAAATGATCACATGCAGTTTGCCTTCTTTAGCCAAAAATGAAGATACGTTTCTCAATTTTAATCTTTTGTGGAACAAGTTTCCATATAAATTTAAAATTATTTTTATTTGAATGTTCAGTGTACACTTCACTTCACATAAAGATGTTTGATATGTACATTTATAAATATCGATTGCTCAATAGAAGAAGTATATCCCGATTTTTTGGAACTTGTTCATGTACATATACATACTTGCCTGTGAACATATTAAAGGAAGACCCGGAAAGAAGGGCTTATTCATAAGGAATCACTTGTGTGTAAAGTTTTTTTTTTTTTTTTAAAGAAATGTAATACCTCGGTAATAACTGCCTACTAGTGTACTAGTAGGTGTTAATTGGTTGGTTTACGTGGCTGTCCGCTTCACGCAGGTATTCAGGTAGACGCTACATAATTCCTTTTTGAAAGAGTTTATTGAGTTTATTATTTTTGAACCAGATTTGTAAAAAAGTTAAATAGTATATATTAATATTAAGTTTCTTCGTTACCGCGAATTAATGTGATTGAGATTAATTTTTTTCCACCCAGTTGAGTTTGAACTAAAAAAGATACACTGCATGAGAATGCTTGAGGAATTTTGTGTTCCTCGTAAGCGTGCATGAACGTGAGTGAAAAATTACACACAATCCCATCTCTAGTTTCGCTGCATTATATTTGCTTATAGCCGTATTCATAAAAAAAAGTAGATTGAGGTTTAAAAAGCATATTAGTTAAAAAACATTTTAAGGCTAAAAAAGGTTTTTTAAATATTGGTATTCATAATCAGTATTTTAACTAAAAATCAATTAACTTGTTTTTCTTTAATATCGTGGCAACACTGTATTATCTATTTGTCACTTCACTCTTAGTTCTGCAAAACAGCGATTATTAATTCACAAAGTATCTGTATTTGTTTTTTGTCCATTTTCAGAAAAATTTTCTTTTTATAAAATAAAAAATGTGTTCCAACTCGTATTTAATAAAAAAAAAATAAAAAGAGTTCACAGCGAATCGTTGTTAAAAGTGCTTTTTATAAGATTTTTTATTGCATATTAAGAAGCACTAGAATAACGAGTTTTATTTTATTTATTTTGAGCGTTTATGCATCACTAGTTAATTTTCTACAATTATTATTATTTTTGTTAACAAATAAAGTGAGAAAACAATGACTAGGAATGGAAAGTTGATCGCTCCTTTTCTTATAAATATTCTTTTGGAGTCCATTTGATATTTCGGCAATAGTTTCTATAAAAAAATTAATTTTTTTTTCTGAATAACATTGACATATACATAAGTACATACATACATACATACTGGGACAGTTAAAAATGTAAGCTAACACGAAGCAAAATTACAACAACGTCATCTTAAAATTGGTTTAAACATTTGTGCAGTAAATTTTAAAATTTGCTGGTTTACACAAGGTTTAAAAAACGTTTTTTAAGCTAAAATTCTATTATGAATACAATTTTAGCGATTTTTGCTTAAACAACATTTGAAATGCTGTTTAAAATTTTTATGAATACGGCTGTTAATATACAATGAGGTAAATTAACAGCAATCTCACATATCAAAAACGAAATTTCTCGTTTATGTTAAAAAGACATCTTGGTTGGCGTGTTATAAATACACTTATGCGGTTTTCGAAGCCGAATTTTAAATTTCATGAAATTGAAATTACCCAACTACATTTTTATTAAAAATTGTTTTATTTTTGGTTGAATTGCATTTGGGGCGCTTTTTTTTGCATTTAAAGGGTCATTCAGACTATTATACATGTATAAAAACTTTCATCACACTTTACGAGAAAAAAATCTAAAGACATTTGTTTCGACTGTCAAAAAATCTAACGTAAAGTTACATTTTATTTTCACACCATCACACCTCATATTACATTAAAAACACAAGTAGAAAGCAAACAGCTGTGTAGAATTAACATGCCTACATTAATTGTTTACTTTCAGCGACAGAGCAGTTTCAAGCAAGCTGTGGTCGTGCCGGCCTTTGAAAATAGACGGCGGTTAAAGTACTTGATATAAATAAAATAAAGAAAATGAAAATACGACAGTTTTGTTAACTTTCAGGCATGCCTTACACGAAAAATTATTCAATACGATAAGCATATTCAATATTTATATCGGGTTTAAGACAAAGACATATAGTATAAACGACGGCACGGCATCGGCGTCGAAACAGGCGACTTGTTAGTTTGGATTTTGTAATAATGCAACTCTGATCAGATGAAAAGTATTATCGTTTAGAAAATTTAAAAAAAATGGTTAAGTATTTGGGATGTCAGATTTTTATCGTATTATTTACCATTCGTTATGACATTTTGCATTCACAATATCGCAGCACTTGCACGTATTATTTGAATTTTTGACATGTATAAATACAAAGTATAATAGTCTGAGTGGACCTTAAGTGTGTTTACGCATGCATATGTAAGTCATGTTTGAGACAAAGTAGTTTTTTTTTATCAACCAAGCTGAGTTGTAAATTTTGCAACCCAACTTAAAAAATTTTTTTTTATCATGATTCACAACTAATTTCAGTTGTCTTCGAATCAAGTCTCGAAAAGAAGAGGTTCTTAGGGGCCATCCACATATTACGTAATTCCACGATTTCTGACCTCCCCTCCTCCCCCCAGTAACAGATCGTAACAAAACTATGAACCCCCTACCCACCCACAGGAAAAATGTAACAATGACTTAAAAAACAAATTAAATAGTTTAAAAAGTTTTTATTTAAAGAAATTATATTTAATTCATTGTATTAAATTCATTTGTTGGATTAGAACAGTGCGTAGACAAAAATTAAATAAACTTACTTACTTAACTATCTTTTAAATTTCTTCCCAAGTGTCCTCAAACTCCAAAAATTATGGTTTTATGGAGAGCTTATTCCTAAACTGTATGCATGTATTAGTGATGCGTATTCGAATTCCCAAATATTCGGCCATTTCTAGATATTCGTATTCGTTTTAAAAAATATACATATAAAGAAATTCATATGGCACACAAATGTTAGCTTGTAATAATTAATAGAAAGAAATTTATTTCTATTTTTTTGCTATCCGTTTTTCCGCCAAATAATCTGATATAGTTTTCCGTATTGATGACTGAACAATATTTGAAACACCAAGATGAGAATTGGCGTTAGCCTCACGGTCGCTTTCACTAGTGTCTATAAGTGAAGTCGTCGTGTATTTCAGAGAGCTTGAAGATGACTCCGTTTGGCCATCTTCAAATAAATCTAAAATGTGCGTGAAACTAAAAAAAAATATATCTTGGATCAATAAAGGTTGCCGTGGTGAAAAATATTTCATTTTCTAAAATAGAACATTTTTGAACCAGTGCACTTAGCGGGTGGGCTTTAACACATTGTTGGGGTGTTTTGGGAGACCAAATGACTCAAAATGATGTCCATTACGAAAGATATGTAATTCTACTTTTCTTAATGTTTGTCCCTTCTACAACACTACATTTTCTATAGATAATATTTGCTTATTTAAAAAATATTCCTTAAAAATACCTTAAAATTAGAGGGGCACACAATATTAGTTCCTAGACGCATTTCATACGTCTATGTATGAAAGTTTCCATTCCAAACTTATACATTGTAGCCCCAATTTGACCAACAAAAATTTTAAAACTTTATAGTTAGATATTCTCATGTACATATATGGAAGAATATATTTTTGAAAAGACACATTTTTTGTCCATGACAATTGCAAGAAATGTTTTCCTAAACTTCTGCAAATACTATTTCCTTCTATGTTTTTGGTGGATTTAATGTTGATATATGTTGCAGTTTGATATGGAAAGAAGTTTTTGTGTACATACATATATTAAGAATATTTAAAAATGTAAATGGATAGAGATGAGGAATTGAGAACCATGTAATCAGTTTGACTACAATTTATTTAATTTATTATAAACATTTTTTATCATTTTGAAATGTTATTTAACAACCATTTAATTTTTGGAGAAGTTTGCAGAATAAAAAAGGCCCCCAATTAAATGTGTATAAATTTCACATACAATATATATTCGTATTCGCGAATATCCTTTTAAATATTCGTATTCGCGGATATTGTTTTAAATATTCGAATTCAAATTCGCGAAAATCAAAAATTTACATTCGGCACATGTATGTATGTATGTATACATACATACTATCGGGCATGTCACAGACTTCAACTCCGTTCGGAATCGGAATTGAATCCACTTCAAGATGTCAAGCCCTAGCCAAAGCATATCCCTGCAAGCCAGTGCCCCCAACAGTCTGGACACACCTGACAAATTTCCATATTTTAGTTTTCTTTTTTAGACACCATCTGCTACAAAAATGGAGTCGATTGAATTCCGTTTCCGAACGGAATTGAGCTCTGTGAAATGGCCGTATATGTAGGTAATACGTATGATCAATTAAATAAATAAATAAGGAAAACATACGTATTTTTGTACAAAATTAGTAATTTTTTCTGTTACGTAACATTCGGTTTTTTAATGCGGTTTTCTTTGGAACGCATCTACCGCATTAAAAAAGGTTTGAGTGTACATATTTGGGACCGAATTACAGCAGTTTCCATATGATTTCTACTGAAATTCTATTCACCATAGAGCGCAGTAATTTATTATACATATAAGAAAAATATATGATAATGTAATGGTTCTCTATAGTGAAGTTCACGGTGTTGCGGATTCACTGTAAAAAATAGGAAAAACTTTAATCGATCTCTAAGAGATGAACCTTGATATAATGATTCTTGAAGAAATTATTATAACCAAATATGTATGAACATATGTACGAGTACATACAAAAATACGTTTGAATAATGAATTGATACTCTGATGTTTTTAATTTTTCTTATTGAGCATTGCATGCATTATTGTACCAGAAAATGTTTTAAGTCTGTAATTGGAATGCATTTCAAATAATGGAGGTGGGGATGCGTTAAACATTAATTGTTTCCAAAGACCGATATCATGCTTAGAACTAAAATCATTTGTGTGTAGCATCCAAAAATCAGGTTCATTTGTTTTAAAATAAAATATTTGAAGTTAATAAATAAAAACTAAACCTAAACCATCAGCAGATGTACATTCGAGTACATACATAAATACATAATTAATTAATTTTCATTGTGTGGAGGGCATACGAATAATTATGGGGTTTAAAGATTGTCCTTCTTTCTAATGTTCTTAGATTGTGTGCGTGTTTCAAACAAATAAAAAGATGCAGATACAAATGTGTGCATATTCACATACACATACATTAGTGCATTTGTAGTACGTATTTTAATTTGATGTGGTGACTTATTTATAAACGTGCACGCGACTGTTGTATGCAAATAATATTTTTAAAATCCAATTTTATATGCAGAAGAGATAAAAATACTCAAAATGTTTAATAACAATTTATGAACGTCCTTAAGGTACAAGCATGTATGTATGTATGTATGCGAACTGAAATTACGAGTATGTACAAGAAAAACTGACTTGAATGCAAAGATCTGATAGAACATTTTCGAAAAATAACAATTTATGAATGTCTTTAAGGCAGTATGTATGGATGTATGTACATATGTATGTATGCGAACTGAAATTACGAGTATAATTCTGCCAAAAATAAACCGACTTCAATGAAAAGATCTGATAGAACATTTTCGAAATAAAATTTACGGGATATAAAATTAAATTTTAATGGGCGTGCCTCCGCCCATTTTTTAAATGCAAGAGTTTGTGCTTTTCAGAGCTCAGGGAGTGTGTTAAGTTTTGTAAAAATAAGTTAAATAGAACCACGTGAAATATAATAATAGTTTTTAATGGGCATAGCCCTGCCCATGTTTTCAACTTTAAAATGGTGTAATTGCAAGAACCAAAGGTTTCGCAGCAATCAAGTAAGTAAAATATCATAAAACCAAATAAAAGAATTTGTGGGAGTGTCTCCACCCAATTTTTTTTTTTTTTTTTTAATGGCACCAATGGGATGCTTTACCCTCTCAAACAATAACAAAAATTCTACAATCGGTCTAATATGAGCCGAGGTTTGAAGTAACGCTGCAAAAAAATGGAGACGAATTGATAACTTCCTACTTTTTTTGAAGTCGGTTGAAAAGTGAGTATATTTTGAAAAATATGCAAATGTATTCTCAAGGAAAACAAGCGATTGTACAAACCGCTTGATCTAAATAAGACTAGTTATGTATAAGTTTTCATCAATTAACCAACCGTATTAGTGAGCGTTGTGACCATTTTAGCATTTAATTCATCTGAATTGTTGTTTAAAAAGTTTGTTTGTTGTTGGTAAAGCACTTTTAGATGCACTTCGTTGCTGCTGAGGCAACTCATCAGTAGACCTCAGCCATAATTTATAAAACTGCAATATTTACAGGAAAGAATTATTGAGCATAGAGAACTAAGAAACTTTTTCAAAAATACAACAACCAATAGTATCATTCAGCATTTTATCCATCCATCCGTTTTATTTATCTATAGACTACCCAAAAAAAAATTAATTGTTAGTTTGTGAATTTCCAATTTATCATCCTCATCAAATTTTGTTGGAGATTTTAATAAAATTTCAGGCAATTCTCCCCCAAGTTTTCAACTTTCGTTCAGATACATATGTACATACATAAACAGAACATAAAACAAATTGAGCCAACTTCAAAAATAAGCACAACAGACACTGTTGCCAGAAAATTTTACATAAAATCTGCAAAAATTGGTTAAAAAATCTAAAAGATAATTTTTAAAAATCGGCAAAAAATCTTATGCTCTTCCTCTCGGGCGTTCCAGAAACATATTTTTAATGTGCTCATGGCTTTTTAACTAATGCTTGAAGCAGTGTAGTCTGCATTCGCAGCATTTCTTGCATCATGCTAGTTATATTTGTTGTAAAGTTGTTTATAGTTTGCACCAGATTATCAATAAAGGCTTCAAGGCGACTGAAATTAGCATTTGTTGAATAACTTGGTGGGGACACTTTCTGAGTGGGAATAGAATTTGTCTTAACAGCATTGGCATACGATACACGTGAAGTAATTGGTTGGGTCATTTGAGGGAAAGTGGCGGAGTAAGCGTTTGCTGATTGAGCTGGAGCTAATTTAGATTTTGTACCATAGTCTGTTTAACGAAAGAATATAGAGGACATCCTCTGTAGTTACCTCCACATTACTACATTTTTTTCTGCTTGATCTTTTGGCTTAGTACTGCTAGCAGTACCGTGCAATTCACCGTAGATAACGCAGTAAGTTTTTGTGTGGCCGTATTCTTGACAATTATGGCACTGTACGGGCCCTGAACGCTTGTGTGGTTCTTCAACTGTTATTTTTCGGTATAAAAGATATTTCAAGTTATAAATTGAATGGGTCTATTTTTTCTCAATTTTATATCATTTGGCTCAAGTTCAACGCCAAATAGAGGTTTGGGGGATCTTCTTCCTATTTATTATATTAGATACATTTCTTACCTTAAATCGCTGGAGGACGAGTGCATCTTTTATTTCTTCGGGGACAACATAAGAATCTATGCCCTTCAATAAAATCTGCAGGCTTTTAGCACTCTTAAGCTGGTAAGTGTAGAAACTTGATTTTTTTTCGTTTCATCATTGTTACCACGTTTTATTAGAACAATGTGAAAATTATTCTCACCAATGACCGAGATTAATTTTTTAATAAGGGTGTTCGAATTTTTTTCTCCCAAATAGATTGGTGGTGGTTTGGAGGTTTTGTTCGAGGATACATCGGGTTTGTCATTGTCATCTTGCAAAATTTTAAATCGGTTTTCACGATTAGTAGAGGATGCGCTGTTATCCCTAGACATCTTTGGAGCAGATGAAATTTTAGAAGAGTTTGGGCTTCGCACACGCTTTACCACAGTTATCATATTTATGTTTAATATAATATATATTTTAATCAGAAATACTTTCTTAGTCAGGCTTAAGTTCAGTAATTTCAATTCATGTTGAATGAAATATTTTTATTAATTAATGTGAGTTTCTAAAGAATAGAAGAAAAATTAAATTAGACTTTATTAGCTGGGGGACATACCGATATTTTTCTGTGCAGCCACGCACTTCATCAGCACGCAAGTCTATCTACTGGGGTAGAGATTGTTATTAACATCAGCCATTTAACGCAAATTTTTAATGAAATGGAATATGAGAAATATTGTGTATACAATTATTGATTTACCTTTGGTAAACACATTTGTAAGTATCACTATTCATTTTCTGTTTATCCGTTTTTTTTCATTTTCTATTCAGGTTGGCATGAAGTTATGTCACTCTACCTAAGTATGTTTAACCATTCTTATTATTTATTATTTTTACTTATTCGATGTACCGTCGGTACATACATGTAAGTATTAATGTAGTGCAGTTGATTTTACTTTCTAGTATATGAAACTGTTATTGCCAAGTGAACATATATTTTGTCACGTGCTCATGATTATTTAAGTGAGACAATTTTAAATTTTTAGGTGAACTATAGGGAAATACCACCAGCTAATAAAGTCTAATTTAATTTTTTTTATATTCTTTAGAAACTCACATTAATTAATAAAAATATTTCATTCAACAAGAAATGAAATTACTGAACTTAAGCCTGACTAAAAAATTATTTATGATTAAAATTCACTATAGTTCAACTAAAAATTTAAAATTGTCTCACATAATATATATTTTTTTTCTACATTTAGCCATTATTGGCGAAATAATTCTGGCATCACTGCATTGCGCCGATAAATTAGCGGGTAAAGTCAAAATTATGTTGTAAATTTGTCATTATAATAATATTTAATGATAATTATTATAAAGCGAAACTAATTCACAAAAATTGTAAACTTCAAATTATTTTACCACTTAACGGTTCTTAATTTTTATTGTTCTGAAAATTTTGCCGTCCTACACAGGCCTCATGGGGCTATACGTAAATCCATCACTAGTAGCACGTGAAATATAATAATACATTTTAATGGGCGTGACTCTGTCCATATTTTTAGCTTCGAAATTCTGTCATTACAAGAACACAAGGTTTGCTAAGTTTCGCAGCTATCGGATGAGTAAAAGATCATAAAATTATAGAGAAAAAACATTTATGTATATATTTTTCGATTTTTTATTTTTTTGTTCAATTGATTTCTTCATAGCACTTGCTTTTGGATCATTCCTTTTCTTAGTATTGTCGTTGTGTTATATGGGGTGGGGTCTGAATTCTATGTATGCAAATATTTTAAACGAAAAGTTTACAGAGATTTAAATCAAATACGTGTGTATGCTTGTGCATCCTCCACGTTTATAGAGTGGTTGGTATTAAAGAAACATGTATTTTTTTTTTGGAAAATTAAGCCATCAGACGACTTTATTACGCTTAATTTAAAAACACTTTTCAATCTAAAGGAAAAAACTGCTGTAAAAAAAGTTCGTAAAGAAAATTATCGGTTTGCCACATGTCAGTGTGATTTGCGGGTGGAATTTTCAAACTTTTTCAACAAGGGGTGAAATTCGCATATTAAAAAATTGTCACGCGTAACAAAAACTCACAGAAAAATCAAACGCAGAAAAATAATTATTTCCTGTCCAATTCGTTGCTCGTTTTTTTACTATTTAAATGAATATAGTACATACAATTTCAGTACAAATGAAGAGTGTGATGTTAACTTGAAGTTTTATTTCTCCTTAAATTGTTTATTGGAATATATTTCATTCGATTATTATGCATACAGATGTATGTATACATACATACATATATACATATGTACATATTTATAATTGAGCTCATTTGTACCTACATACTCGTACTATACAAATTACATGTTGAAAAAATATTCAATTGTGGGAAAAGGAACTGGATAAAAAGTGTTATTGTGTGAATTGCTGACAGGGGTGCCTAAGTGAGCGTGTAAATTACAATTAGTTTGGTTAACCACACATTACGTATGTATGTACACACATGCAATGTGCTGCAGTATATTTTTCAGAAACTATTTAAGTATAATGTGAATAATGAAGAATATTATTATACACACTCCATATGTAGAAATATTCACACTGGCTATAGGAATTTGTCACCAGCTTTTAATTCATTTGGTTTGTAGCCGGAAATAATACGATATCGCTTAGGTAAGTCATAGTAGAATATTTAATAATAGAAGGGATGTATACAGTGGAAAAACGGGGTTATAAAACTTTTGTTTTAAAATCAAAAACAAAACCTCGAAAAAATCAAGAATACAATGTAAAATTAATAAAAAAAAACCTAAATTTACGTAAAAACGAACGAAATTTTGTCAAATAAACACATAAAAATAAACGAGCCGTTGTCAAAAGGAGCATATTGGGTTATTAAACATGAAAACAGTCATCGTCAACCGAAGAGCCAAGTGTTCTTAAAACTATAACACATTGGAACAAAAACGTTTCCATGTAGGTAAATATGGTTGATTCCAACATTACCGGCTAATTTGTTGTCCTTGTGTATTAAAATAGGGGAAAGTAAGATATATTCCACTTCATTATTTACTTTACAAGTAAGATTTATAGGTCCTTTGGAGTTACTAAAACAATTTTTCCTAAAGATGTATTTTTCTTAACAAAAAAATTGCCCACCAAAGTAACATTTAATTTCATTTAAATTTTGCTAAGCTTCTAACAAAAAATATCATATAAATTTTTGATAAAATTAGTGCAAAGTTAAAAATATTATTAATTTATCTCTTTTTTCTTGCAATGTGCATAATTTTTTTATTAATTAATAGTTTCATGTATGATCATCTTTTGTCCCTGAAAGTACACGTCATTTCCTTGTAAAATCGTATATTAGTTAAAAGTCAAATTTTCAAAGCCTTGTTGATTAGCAATAATTCAAATTTGAATGAACATTGTATATCTACCAAGAATGATAAAATAAAGATTACGCCATCGCGCAAGAATAAAAACCTTTTCTGCGCATGATGGAACTCTGACGTCACTCATACTGTGTTCTCATTGGCTAGTAAAATTCAGCTGTAGAACTATTATGTTTGTATAAAAACATGACGGTGGGACAAATTGTTGTTTTTCCAAATAAATTTTTTTAAAACAAGCAATTTCTTTATAAGAATTTCATATATAGTTTTTGATTAAAAACATAATTTCACAGTTTTTAACTTGAACTTTACATAATTCATATTTGCTGTTTCTATATCATATAAAGTACGGAATATCTGTTTAAAATACGGCTGATATTAAAACAAATGAAAAAATTAAACGCTTTTTAGTGGTAGAATTCATTTTATTTTGTTATTTTATTAATTTTTCTCTTTCGCTTTTTATTATTAGTATTTTCTGCGATTTCGGCATTTAGTTTCCTAATTCTAAAATACATTCGACATATAAAGAAAAGCTTCTTCACTGGCTTCAATTTCTTTTGCTTCCAACAAATGCTTTTGTAAATATCCACTTGAAAGTAACAATTTGTCGCCATTTATTTTAAAAAATATGGTTTCACACGATCTGAGCGTGTCCATTAATGAAGTTGATGGCTTACTTAGCCCACCTTCACTTAAGTGGTTAACCCATGAATAACTGCGATCGCTTAGAGGATTAGCCAAAAGATCAGGGTTTCCATTCTTTAATTTGTTGCATATATATCCGGCCAAATTCTCTAAACCATCATATTTCATGTTTTCCAACTCGTTTTTGTTTCTTTCGGTATCCAATAAATTTACCTGTATGTTACTATTAACACTCTTAAGTATTGTACCTAAAGAAATCACTAGGAATATAAAACTTTGTATTATTTAAAATTATAAGTGTAAATTAATCTGTTAAAAAATTATCTCCATCTAAATCGGGCGTATTGTCAACCTCTACATTTGCATTACTACTCAAAATGCCTTCATTTGACCCCATAATGTATGATCGAAAAAATTTACATACATTTTCATTTCCAAAGTCTCAATGTAACTTTGGAGGCCATCTTCTTCAAGATCAGTCGGCCTTGGAGCATTTTTCGTGACCAATTTTTCTTTAGTACTATTCAGAATATCAGTTTGTTTTTCAGTTTCACCTAACATTTCATATACATTTGCAGCTTCAGTCTCATTAGCAGTTTTCGTTTCACTCTCAATAGCACTAGTGTCTAAAGACGAAAATGCATCGGATTTTAATATTTTTGCACGGCGTTTGCTAAATCCTATTCATAACGCCTTAGTAATGTACCGCAAGAATTAATTTTGTTTTAACTTACCCATTTCAAATTTCAAGTTTCTTTCAAAATCCTCTTGCTTGAAATGTAAACCACAAATTTTTTCTTTATGCACATTCAAAGGTTTCACTCGTTTGCAAAATCTTCATCTTTTCGAAAATTTTAAAATGATACATTTTTTGAAAATGCAAACGTTTTATTCAAAATACACAAAATATTAAGTTTTAATATAATTTCTCACTTGTTTTTTTGCTGTTACATTATTTGCATTTGCCCACTGCACATTTCATATTTTCTCTTTTTCTTATCTCCTCTCTTTATTATGTTTTTTATTTTTATAAATTTTGCAGCTTTTAAACAAAGCGTATTTATATAAAGTATATGCAGGTCTACAACAACTAAGAAAGTACAAAAACAACAGGCGATTTGTTTGTGTAAGAATAATGGATGAATGTCAAAAACAGATGAATACAACCAGACCTGGGCAACTTGCATTAGCACTGATTGAAAAAAAAATTTAGTGCAAATTTAAATTAGATTCTTGTAGTGCACTATTTTTTTCACTTCAATAAAATCTCTTAAAAGTAATGGGTTAATATCGCATTAGCAGCTAATTGCATGGCAAAAAATGCACTGATTTTGTATTGATGTGCTTAGTCATCATGAAGTAATGCAATATTATTGCATTATAAAATATTGTACACAGTAATATTGAATAAAACATTAACCTATTTTATCAGATAGCACAAATAATGAAACGAAACAAAAAAAAAATGTCAATATAAATACAAACTAGATTTCAGAACCAATTGAAAAAAATTAAAAATTTCATACTTCAAGTACGTTGCATCTCGAGCTTATTTGAAAAACCATGCAATTGACAAAATATCAGAACTTAGGTTTTCGTTTATTGTATATCTTAAAAAATTGTGATTTTATAAACGAAAAATAATAATATATATATATAATAAAGTTTTGTCTTTTTCTCGAAAAAATTACAAAAAAACGTAGTGATATGATTTTAGTCTTGGCTGACGATATGTACATAGAAAAATATTTACATATTTATGTATGTACGTATGTTTTATGTATGTACACATTTACGTTGAATTTTGCACTATAATGCAATAATACTCTTCATAATGGCGGAATACGATGTTTGATGCAAATTTTCGTGCGTTAGTGCAAAAGCAAAGTATCGTAGCTTTTCTTTGGATTGTGTATGTATTTTGTTGTTGAATTTTAAAGAAAAGCTACGATATTTTGCATATTTGCATTTTGATAACGCACGAAAATTTGCATCAAAAATCGAATACCGCCAATGTGTATAGTGGTGAAAAAAAATAGTGAACTAAAAGTAACAATGCAATATTCATGCATTACTTTGAAGGGATTTTAGTTTAATGCAAAAAAATTGCACTAATATTATCAAAGTTAGTGCTAATGTAATCAATTTGCATTTGCATTGATCTGGTTTAGTGTGGGAAAATGGTCAATGCATTTGGTTATTTAATGCAATAGTCCCAGATCTGCATACAACAAAAAGGAAATGTATGGATAGACAAAACCAAAGTAAATTAATTAATTGATAAACCTTTAATATGTGAAATAAGTATAATAAAAGATACATATGTACTTTAATAATTAAATATAATTATTTTTAAATGTTTTGCAACACATTTTTTAAGCAAAAATTTATCTAAACTTTTTCACATACGTTTTCAGTATACACAATTGTGTATAACAAAGCAAAACAAAACAAAATGGCGTACGAAACTTGTAAACAACTTTTGACATTCAGGCATTCACACTAAACGAGAAAAAAATTAATCACCTGATCACTTGCATATACTTTATATAAATTTACTTTGCTTTTAAACAACCAAATTTAAAAACTTTCTGTGCTGACGGCAGAAATGCTTACTTTACAGTGAGCGCTGAAAATTTAGATTTTCTCACTCGATCGTCTTCGCTTTCCCCGCTGCCAACTGGTGATTCTTTAACGATTCCTTTGCCCATGAATTCTTTGGCTAAGTCAGTGCCATCATCCGCACCAGGTTCATATTCCTCGGTTAAACAAGCCACCGTTGATAACAATAGCCAAAAACCTATGACCCAAATCGGAATGGACAGATATATAAACAGATGTATAACAGTGGTAAAGCGCCAACGATACCCAAATTCGGCTAAAGTATCATCCGTACCGAAGTTCTCGAAAGATAACGACACTGTCTCCACCAATCGTCAAAATCGATTTGCAATATTGCAAACCTGAAATGACCAGCCTGATGTAGCTTCAACCAAGTCTTACAAGCCACCACCAATTTACGTAAGAGAAAAAAACTCGAATGCCCTCATCAAAAGAATAATATCGTCTATAGGTGAGAATAAGTTTCATATAATTCCACTAAAACACGGTAACATTGATGAAACTAAAATACAAATATATGAGGAAAAAGATTTCAGAAAACTGGAAGCAGAACTTGAAAAAACAAAAACAAATTTTTATACCTACCAGCTCAAGAGTGCTAAAGGCATGCAAATCGTTTTGAAGGGCATTGATTCATATGTTAATCCAGAAGAAGTAAAATGCGAACTCGTAAACCAGGGGTTTAAAGTAAAAAATGTGATTAATATATTGAATAGGGAGAAGATTGCCCAACATCAGTTTCGAGTTGAACTAGAGCCGAATGACATAAAATTGAAAAAAAATGAGACGCATCCTATTTATGAACTAAAATATCTTTTACATCGTAAAATCACAGTAGAAGAGCCCCACAAGCGTGCAGGACCTGTACAGTGTCATAATTGTCAGGAATATGGGCATACAAAATCATACTGCAAATTGCCTACTGTGTGTGTTGTGTTCGGATAATTTCACGGTAGTGCTATTTGCAATAAACCTAAAGACGATCAAAAGTAAAAAAATGTAGCAATTGTGGTGGCAATCACACGGCCAACTACAGGGGCTGTCCTGTGTACTCATTCGTTAAGCAGACTATGAGCCAAAGACCAAAAATAACATAAGTCCAAACAATAAATTCTAACATCGCTAATTATCCTCAAGTGACCCAACCAATTAGTACACACTTATCGTATGCTGATGCTGTAAAGATCAATTCTGCTCCCTCGAAAAACGTGTCGCCACCAGAAAATTCATCAAATACGAACGCTAGCTTTAATTTCAGTCGCTTGGAAGCTACAATAGACAACTTGGTGCAAACCATAAATAGCTTTACAACAAATATGACTAGCTTGATGCAAGAAATGCTGCGTATGCAGAATACACTGCTTCAGGCAATACTTAATAAGCCATGAATGAATTAAAATTATGTTTCTGGAACGCAAACGGCATTCGCCAACATAAAAATGAACTCGAGCTGCTGGTCTCTGAGACGCACTTGACTTTGCGAAGCCTTTTTAAAATTAATGGTTATACCCTATATGACTCAAAGGACCCGAGAGGTAGATCATGCGGTGGCTCACCAATTCTTATAAAATCGAGGCTCAAGCATTATGTACTAGAAAACATCTGTAAAGATTATCTACAGGCAACAAACACCTGCGTCGAAGATTTTTGTGGTAGTTTCGTGGTATCATCGGTTTACTCACCTCCTAGATTCTCCATCACCGAGGATCAATACGAGGAATTCTATAAAACGCTTGGACCTCTTTTCCTGGCAGCTGGCGATTACAATGCCAAACATACGTACTGGGGCTCCCGCCTTATTACACCAAGGGGTCGAGCGTTGTTCAACGCAGTTTCCAAAATGGGCTTGGAGGTCATTTCGAGTGGTGAGCCAACATACTGGCCTACTGACAGACAAAAAAATTCCTGATGTTATAGATTTTGGCGTAACAAGAAATATATCTCGGGATTTGATTAGAACTGAGACCTGCCTAGATCTATCCTCTGATCACTCTCCAACAATTATAACAATTTTTAACTCACAGGGAGGTGTTTTATCTCATTCATACGTGCGCACGATCAAGCGTGTCAATTGGCTGGGCTTCAAACAGTATCTCAGTAGCCATTGCACTGACAACATTGAACTCAGAACACCCGAGGACGTTGAATCTAATATTGCCAGCCTTAATGAAAAAATTAGGTTTAAAGAATGCACAAAACGGCTCACAGATTTGCTTTCATCTGCAAAAACTGCATCGTTTGAAAAGTATTTGGAAGGTCTTGATGCCACACCAGCCTCAAATTACTCTTTGTGGCGTGCTTGTAGAAACTTAAAAAGACCAGTAGAGTTTAAACCACCTCTGCGCACTTCAAATGGTGGTTGGGCCAGAAGTGATTCTGAAAAAAGTAATTTGTTTGCTGATCACTTGAAAACTGTTTTCACCCCAAAAACTTGTACTAGTGCTGTTGATTTGCCGAACGTAGTTGCTTTACCCCCTCGTCCTTTGAAGTTTAAATTGCATCACGTTCAAAAACGAATTGCTGAACTCAACCCAAAAAAGCTCCTGGTATTGATGGGATAAGTAACAAGATGCTCATGGAGTTGCCCTGCATTGCAGTTAGAACCCGGCTATATATTTTTAATGCAATGTTAAGACTGGAGTATTATCCTCATAACTGGAAGACTGCTAAAATTAAAATGATTCCTAAGCCAGGCAAGGATCCAACCAAGGCTGAATCATATAGGCCGATAAGTTTATTGCCAACAATTTCAAAAGTTTTTGAAAGGCTGCTTATAATGAGATTGTCACCAATCTTAACTGATAGTGGGTGCATCCCAGACCATCAATTTGGTTTTAGAAATCAGCATAGTACAATTGAACAAACTCATAGATTGGTACAGTTCATCAGAAGGATATTTGAAGAAAGGAAATATTGTTCTGCCCTTTTTATTGACGTTTCACAGGCTTTTGATAAAGTATGGCATGAAGGCCTAATATTAAAACTGAAAACATATCTGCCAGTCAATATTCTGAAGCTTTTGGAGAGTTACATTTTTGATCGGAAATTTACTGTCGCTGAAGAAAACTTCATGAGTTCACCTGAATCTATCGCCGCCGGCGTGCCTCAGGGCAGTATATTGGGGCCAGTTTTGTATTTGATATATACTTGTGATTTGCCTGTTAGTAGTAATATCCACACATCTACATTTGCGGATGACACAGCCTTCCTTAGCATGCACGAAAGCCCCAGCGAGGCATCCCGCTATCTACAAGAACATATTAACCAGCTTGAACTGTGGTTGAACTTATTGCAAATAAAGGTAAATGAACAAAAGTGTGTTCACGTAACTTTTACCCTACGAAGGGATACCTGCTCACCCATTAGAATCAACAATCATATTGTTCCTGAAAATTCACATGTAAAATACCTTGGTGTACACTTTGATCGACGGCTGACGTGGAAACATCACATTGATGCAAAGCTGACTCAGATGAAGCTTAAATTAGCTCAGATACATTGGCTCATTGGTAGAAATTCAACCCTCAGTCTAGATTGTAAACTTCTATTATACAAGTCGCTTTTGAAACCAATATGGTGTTACGGAATTCAGCTATGGGGAACTGCTTCAGCTTCTAATGTGGAGAAGATCCAACGCAGACAAAACAAAATTTTGCGCTCAATAACATCGGCTCCATGGTACATCAAAAACTCAAATATTCACCGAGATTTAAATATGTCTCTAGTGACTGCAGAAATTGCTAAATACGCAGGGAAATACTTAATAAAACTCTAGTCCCATCCTAATCCACTTGTTCGCAATATTTTAATCTAAAGTGGACACGTCCGTTTAAAAAAGAGGGACACTAAGGCTCTAGTTGTCAACGCTTTAGATGAAACATCTTGAAAATACTTTGATTATTAGTATGAAAATTATGTATTATTAATTGCTACCACTAAATTTATGTTCGGCACTGGTCGGGCATAATAATTATATCTAGATTTAAAATTTGAATACTTATTGTTAGTTAATTTTTTAAATTTTAAATCTAGATATAATAATTAGGCCCAACCAGTGTCCGGCATAAACTTAGTGATAGTAATCAATAATACATAAATATCGTATTAAGGACAAAAATATTTTCAAGCAGTTTCATCTGGAGTGTTGAGTATTAGAGCCGTGGTGTTTCCCCTTTTTTTTAAGCGGATGTGTCCAGTAAAATTCAAGATGTTACGAGCAAGGAGATTAGGATGGAACTCGAGTTTTGCTAAGTATTCGCGGCATATTTAAATCACGATGTAAATTTTAATTTTTGATGTACCATGTAGCCGATGTTATTAATCTTAAAATCTAGTTTTGCCTTCGTTGGATTCTCTCTATACTGGAAGCTGAAGCAGGGGCACTGCCGTAGCATCATATTGGTTTTAAAAGCGACTTGTATATTAAAAGTTTACAATCTAGACTAAGTGTTGAATTTCTACCAATCAGCCAATGTATCTGAGTTAATTTAAGTTTCATTTTTGTTAGCTTTGAGTCAATATGGTGTTTCCATTTAAGCCGTCGATCAAGGGGTATACCAAGGTATTTCACATGTGAGTGTTGAGGAACAATTTGATTATTTATTCTAATGGGGGAACAAGTATCTCTTCTCAGGGCAAATGTTACCTTAACACACTTTTGTTCGTTTACTTTAATTCTCCATTCCAGCTGTGTAATATGTTCTAGTAGATATCGGGAGGCCTCGTGAGGGTTTTCGTGCATAGTGAGGCAGGCTATATTATCGGCAAATGCAGATGTGTGGATATTGCTGCTCAAAGCCATATCACAAGTATAAATCAAATACAAAACTGGCCCCAATATGCTCCCCTGTGGCACACCGGATGATATAGATTCGGGCACACTCATGAAATATCCTTCAACAACCGTTAACTTCCGGGTAGTAATGTAACTTTCCAATAGCTTCTGAAAATTTATTGGTAGATATGATTTCAATTTTAAAATAAGAACTTCATGCCACACTTTATCAAATGCCTGAGAAACGTCAATGAAGAGGGCATAACAATACTTCTTTTTTTCAAATGTTCTTCTTATAAATTGAACCACTCTATGCGTTTGTTCAATGGTGCTATGCTGACTTCTAAAACCAAATTGATGGTCTGGGATGCATCCACTAACAATTAGAATTGGGGACAATTTTGTCATGAGCTGTTTTTCGAAAAGTTATGACATTGTTGATAGTAGACTTATTGGCCTGTATGATTCAGCCTTGGTAAGATCTTTACCCGGCCTTGGAATCATTTTGATCTTGGCAAACTTCCAGTGGTGTGGATAATAATCTAGTCGTAATATGGCATTAAAAATAAATAGAAGGGTTCTAATTGCAATACCTGGCAAATTCATCAGCATCTTGTTACTAATTCCATCAATACCTGGAGCTTTCTTCGGGTTGAGTTCAGCAATTAGTTTCTGTACGTCACGCATCTTAAACTTTAAGGGTCGAGGGGGTAGAGCAACTACACTCGGTAAATCAACAGCAGCAGTACATGTGTTTGGGGTAAATACGGATTTTAACTGCTTTGCAAATAAGTTACCTTTTTCAGAGGTGCGCAGAGGTGGTTTAAACTCAACGGGTGTTTTAAGCTTTCTCGCAGCGCACCACAAAGAGTAATTAGATGCTAGTGTGACATCGAGATTTTCCAGATAATTTTTAAGAGATGCAGGTTTTTCATATGCAAGCAACTCTTGGAGTCGTTTAGTGCACTCTTTAAATCTGATTTTATGCTGGGGCGATCTGTGCTGTTGCCATTCCCGTCTAGCTCTTCTTTTTCCACATACGAGACGTTCAATATCCGTAGAATAAATTCTATTAAACCCAGTCCGCGGGTGGGAGGTAGTATCATGTTCAGCAACCTGCTTAATATTTTCGTTAAGATTGGCAACGTTTAATTCAATATCATCGGATGTTCTTAGCTTAATGTTTTCCGTACAATGACTACTGAGATATTTTTTGAACCCCAGCCAATTAACACGATTGATCATCTTCACATATGGGTGAGGTAAATCACTTCTTAGTGGGTTACAGATTGTAATGATAATGGAAGTGTGATCGGAGGAGAGATCTAGGGAAGCTTCAATATTAATTAAATCTCTAGAGGTATTTTTCATGACGCCAAAATCTATAACATTCGGAATTTTTTGTATGTCTGTAGGTCAGTAAGTGGGCTCCCCACTCGAAATGACGTCCAAGCCCATTTTTGAAATTGTATTGAACAAAGTTTGAGCTATAGGCGTAATAAGACGTGAACACCAGAACGTATGTTTTGCATTGTAATCGCCAGCTGCTACCAAACAAGGCCCAAGAGATTTGTAGAAATTCTCGTATTGATCCTCAGTGATTGAAAATCTGGGAGGGGAGTAAATTGATGATATCATGAAATTTGTACAAAAATTTTCAATGCAGATATTTGTTGCTTGTAAGTGTTCTTCAAAAAATGTTGTCAAGGACATAGTGCTTGAGTCTTGACTTAATTAGAATTGCTGATCCACCGCATGCTCTTCCTCTAGGGTCCTTTGTATCATATAAAGTGTAACCATTTGAATAAGCTTCTTGAGGTCAAATGAGTCTCAGAAACCAACATTATATCAATATAGTTTTCCATGAGGAAGTGCTCAAGTTCATTTTTATGTTGGCGAATGCCGTTTGCGTTCCAGAAACATATTTTTAAAGTGTTCATGGCTTATTAACTTGGCTTATTAGCTTGAAGCAGTATATTCTGCATTCGCAGTATTTATTGCATCATGCTAGTCATGTTTGTAATAATTTATAATAATAATAATAAATATAATTTGGACCAGATTATCAATAGTAGCTTCAAGGCGATTAAAATTGAAGCTAGAGTTTGTATTTGTCGAATTATTTAGCGTGGATACATTTTGTGCGGGAATAGAATCTGTCTTAACAGCATCGGCATACGATACACGTGAAGTAATTGGTTGGGTCATTTGAGAGAAAGTGGCGGAGTAAGCATTTGCTGATTGAGCTGGAGCTAATTTAGGTTTTCTACCATAGTCTGTTTAACGAAAGAATATACAGGACATCCTCTGTAGTTAGCAGTGTGATTACCTCCACAATTACTACATTTTTTTCAGCTTGATCTTTTGCCTTCGTACAGCTAGCAGTACCGTGCAATTCACCGCAGATAACACAAACTGTAGGTAATTTCCAGTAAGTTTTTGTGTGGCCATATTCTTGGCAATTACGGGCCCTGAACGCTTGTATGGTTCTTCAACTGTTATTTTTCGGTATAAAAGATATTTCAAGTTATAAATTGGATGGGTCTATTTTTTTTTCTCAATTTTATATCATTTGGCTTAAGTTCAACGCGAAATAGAGGTTGGGAGATCTTCTCTCTATTTAATATGTTTGATACATTTTTTACCTTACATCCCTGTAGGACGAGCGCATGTTTTATTTCTTCGGGATCAACATACGAATCTATACCCTTCAGTACAATTTGCAGGCCTTTAGCACTCTTAAGGTGGTAAGTGTATAAAATTGTTTTACTTTTTTCAGATTCAGTAACCATTTTGCGAAAATCTTTTTCTTCGTAAATTTGAATTTTTGTTTCATCAATGTTACCCCGTTTTATTGGAACAATGTAAAATTTATTCTCACCAATGATCGAGATTAATTTTTTAATAAGGGCGTTTGAATTTTTTTCTCTCAAATAGATTGGTGGTGGCTTTGAGGTTTTGTTCGAGAATACATCGGGTTTATCGTTGTAATCTTGCAAAATTTTAAAACGTTTTTGACGATTAGTAGAGGATGCGCTGTTATCACTGGACATCTTCACAATTTTTTTATTTGAGGTACTCATATAGAGTATTCCTCAATGTCACTTTGTTGCGGTTTTTTTTTTTTTGTTTTTGATGTTTCTGACTATGTAAAAAAATTAGCAATATTTGCTTTGCTTATTTATCAAAGTTAATATGTATTACGAATATTTTTTGTATAATTTTTTGTTTGTTTGTCTGTTCACTATGAAGGTTCAACGAGAACAGGAAAAACTATAATAGTTTTTTATTTTGAATACCAAAGGAAAAATGTATTTCTTAAGGTAAATCTTAATTAATTCAAAACTATTTGAAATACAATATTTTCTGCTGAAAGTACTCATTTAGGTAGTGAATGATGCACAGAAAGTAAGAACAAATAGAAGTTGCTCGAAAAAAAATCACAAAGTCCCAAAATTGGGATTTTCAGTATTTTTGCTATATTTTTCTTATCTTTCGCAGGGCGCAGATATGTTTGGAAATATTTAAAAACATATCTTGTCTTAAGGTGGCATAATAAATTTTTTGTTCCAGATTTGGAATTTTAGAAAAAAAGCCTTAAATTTAATATTTATAGCAAAAGTGGGTCTATTTCGAAAGGATCTGGTGCCTTTAATAACGAAAATTTTGAACAAACAATTTCCTTGTAATATTTCTTATGGTATTTCCTTTTGAATAAAAAAATATGGGCTTGGTATTTTTGCAAAATTTGATTATAAAAGCGAAATAATTAACACAGTTTTTCTGCAAAAAACGGCAAAAAATATATAATTTTTCATAATTTTAATTTAAATTGCGTATAACTTTTGACGTAATTGTGTGTTTGATACTAATTTTTTTTAAATTTACATTATACATACATATGCCCAACTAGACATTAATACCCAGCAAAAAAAATCGGAACTATCTCCAAAGGTTTACCACTTTCATTCCATACCAATCACTACAGGTACTGAAGTTAATACTTAAGGGCCATTTTCACAATCATGCAGCGAACTTTAGCTAAATCAAATACATATGGTTTATGAATTGTCAAAAATGGTTTGAGAAATTACGAGTTCAGAGTTAGTTCATTCTCAAGAGACGTGAATATAAGTGACTTAGATTTCAGAGAAAATGGGTACAGGATGGGATACCTGCCTAAACTGATTACAGGATGGGATACCTGCCTTAACTCGTTCTTTATGAAATAAAATCACCTATTTTCGTTCGTTTTGTACTTACATGAATTACAAATTTTATTGAGTAATTATACTTATTAAGTTTGGGTTTCCAAGATGGCGATTTCTTGAGTAGGGATGGATGGTTGATTCCGATAAAAGGCGAGATACGTAGTTATTGTTCCCGAGTTGACAAAAGAATAATTGGAAAATCATACGACATCAACCGTTCGTTCGTTCGTTGGTTCTCAGTCCTCCGTCAAAAAATCCCTACCATTACATTGTACATATTTCTGTTCCTTAGTTGAGCAATTCACAATAGTTTTTAAAATTCAGGTATGGGATTACTTATGAAGTTATTTGAAGAACATTGAACATATATGTATATGTATTAAAAAGGAGAAAGTGCATGAAAATATTGGACTTACAGTAATTCAATGAAAAATTAAAATAGTTTAAACTGCTTTAAACACTGTTGTTTATATCAAAAACTGTTCTAGACAATCTTTTAAGCGTTTGCCATTCAGTTATTTGGATCATTTCCGCTCCATGATAACCATATGTTGAATTCGTTGATGTTTCACCAGAAATAGAACTACTTGGAGCTCAGTTCATCTATGATGTAACTAATGATTCGTATGTTAGTTTTTGCTTGGTAATTGCTGATATAACGTATTTTTTAGAATTTGAACATAAATAAATATAAGGTACGAGCTCGATTTGCGCAACCGAAAAGAAATCGACGTTGTTGCTTTTACCGAAAGGTTGCAATAATCGACCACTAAAAACTGCATATAAACATAAAAAATGCATATATGTGATTAAAAATTTTATAAAATAATATTTTACAGAAGAATCGAAACTTAAAACCAGTCTTCATATTTTGTACTTGCGTATATTTGAGTTCAACTCATGATAATTTTTTTATAAACACAATCTTGTTTGCAAAAAAAGAATGTTGAAACTTTTGTTTAAATTTTTACTTTAATCTTTTGCGTGTTTTTAATTTGTATATTCTCTGAAGTTTCTTCGTCTGAAAAATCTATAGCCTCGCTTTCATCTGAATAGTCTTCAAACAGACTTTTTTCTATTCATACAAAATTTTATATTCACGCACTAAGAGTAAAGAGAGAAAACTAAATAAAAAGTGTTAGCACTGGTGCGCGAAGAAATTTTTGGGATGAATTCTTTTCTTAAACGGAAACTACTTGTTAAAACTACGTTTTAAATTCAGTAAATTCAGAGAGATAGGCGTTTTATATTTACTAAAAGAGACTTTTTGAAAAAGGTTGCACTTATAAAGACTGTAATGTAAAAAAATTTTCCTGTTGCGCTAATCGGGGTGTTGCAATAATGCGTGGTTGCACAAATCGAGCTCGTGCTGTATGTACTTTTGTGATGAAAACGCTTTTAATTTACGTGTGGTGTAGAGCTTCCTTATAAACAATATTCGCTATCGTGTTATTTTGCTGTTTTAAAAGTTCGTGTGATGGCAAGTGACAAGAATTATGCTAATTCAAAATTTCCTCCGGATAACTGAATGCATCCTCAATATTTCAAATTAAATTTTTTTAACTGTTTCGTTTCTTAACAATACTATTTTCCCTTGAGCATAGCCAATTCAAATCTCTGTCAGATAAATTTTCTAGGCCAGAATATATTGAATCTATAATATGATCAGTGAACTACTATTTGGCATAATGTTTCACCTAAAACAATCTCATTGAAAAATCCAAAAAAAAAACACAAATAAATAAAATAACAATTATTTCTGCTACAAAATAAAAATAAAAAATTTTAAAATCAATAGATTTTCGAAAATCTATTTTGGTTTAGTGGCTTACAGAGTTATTGCACTAAGCGTCTCATATAAATTTTGTATTTCTGTTATTTCAGTTGATAATTATGTACAAGAAAAACCATTTATGTAGTTCCAAAATTATTAATACAAAAATTCAGATTGATTGCCTTTTACTCCTTATTTTGACTGCATATTCTGGCAAAAGCTTCCAAGTTCTTAGTCAAGTTCAAAATAGCTTTACAGTTTTGAAAAAAGGTGCCAATTTACAAACGACAAAATGCTAATTTTTTCACCCAAAATTGTCAAAATGGCGATAAATTGTCAAATCTGGCAACCGTGCTCGTAACCCTGGGCAATATTATTTAAAATTATTATCATCAATTATTTTGTGCGATATTTTAGGAAGTTATAGCGCAATGACTTGCTGCTTATCTCTTTTCGACTTATAACGAATAACAGCTAAATTTAGCTTATACTTTGGTACATTTCAAATTGAATGTGTAGAACGCTGTTTTTCTAAAACAAATTAAGCGAATACCGAATATTCCAATTTAACTGTAAAAGAAATAAATTTCTGAAAATCTACTTGAAAATTTAAAAGTGCTCTTTTGCAAAACAGTAAAATATTAAGCACAGATATCATTACTTATGAACTTTGCTTTCAAAATACAAGCGATTAAAAATAAATATCAAACGTAGATGCATTTGCAGTTTCCCCTAAATTAAATGCCATTCAAACCGGATAAGAATTTTAATTTAAATAATGTTTATTTAAAACTAATTGGGGGTGTAATGGCGCAATTAAGCGGTCGGTTTGGTTACAACTTTAAAGTGTTTCACCCTTTTGAAAATTGTTGCAATTTAAAATGAAATAAACAAAAAAGCATTTCACAAATAATACACACATTTTTGTTGATTTTCTTCTGGGGTGCTAACAGGCAATGAATATATCACACAGTCAGTCATTTAGACAGCCAACAAGTTGGCAAGTGTTTACTAACATCCCTTTAATAAAAAATAAAATAAACCTATAATTACATGTCATGTTTGAATGTGTACGTACATATGAGTTGTATGCCTGGGTAATAATGCACATAAAAAACACATTCTATTGAATGTGTATTAGGCATCATCTTGTTGGTAAGAACAAACAAGAAAGAACTCTAAAAAATATTACAATTATTGTACGTAAAGGATTCAGCAGGATTTGCGAAGAAGTAAGAAGGCTATTTAGGTATTGGCGTTATACGAGTACATACATGTGTATGTATGTACATTTAAGTATAGGTGTACAACCTCACAAAATATTATTTAGATGATGTTGTCAAGTATGGAGAATTTTGACAGATGGTTCTCTTCAATTTTATTTTTTTGATCTCACAACTTGTAATTTTTTATTACAGATAAGTGTATTGCGTGTAATCCTCATCCTCAAAACGCAGCCATGTAATTGTAAATTTAAATACGATAAAAAGGGATGGATACTTCTTTGAATGGGAAATATGATTGTTTTTAAGAATTTGTTGTTGTAACAATTGTTCAAATAAATTGACATTTAATGTTAATTGTTTAGAGACTGTCAAAATATTTTGCTTAATCCTTTCATCCTTGACAACAAAATAAAATACTTACAAGCTTTTTTGGACCTACTATATTACTCAGGTTCTTAAATTCTTCAATTAATACTTTAATATTTTAATGCTGGAAACTTCTTTTTGAACTTCCGCTTCATTTTATGAAGTTTTTTTTATTAAATATTAATTGTTTATCTAATTTTTCGACCTTTTGTATATGTTCAATGAAACTATTTTTTTTAAGCTTTAAGTGGATTTTATATATTTATAAAAAAAATAAAATGAATTTGAAATCCATTTTAGGAAAATTTCTAGGAAAATTTTGTATAAAAAATTCGAAATAAAATACATTTCAAACTAATTTTAAATTTTATGAATATGGGGTTAGTTTTTTATTTCGATATTTCGTTAACCTCTTTCGTTAACTTCTTCAAGATATTTTTTATTTTCAATCTTTCTTTTTTGTGATTGAAAAAGAAGACATAAACTAAATATCAAAAAAAGAAAATAAGAAATATCCTGAAGAACCTCTGGTTAGGTTAACGAAATAAAAAAATAAATATATACAATTGACTCATAGCTTAAAAAATAGTTTCATTGGTTAAATAGTGATAATGAAAAATTATTTGGCTCACTTTTATAGGTGATAAAATTACATTTAAGTATACTACAGAAGTAAATATGAGAATTTCAACATGTGAAATCATCAGTTTCAAAAATCACAATCAAATAACTGACCACTAAAAACTACATATAAACTGAGCCATAACTTAACATTAAATAATTTATTTTTAATAGTTAAATATAAAAACTTCATACATGTAATTAAAAAGTTATAAAATAACAATTTGTACATGAATTGCAATTTAAAACCAGCCTTCATATTTTGTTCTTGGGTGTACATATTTGAGTTCTACTCATGCTAATTTTTTTATAAGCATAATCTAGTGTAAGGAAAAGAATGTTGAAATTTTGGTTTAAGTTTTTGGATTCTTAATTTCTTGAATGACAACTAATTTTTCATAAGTAATATTATTCTCTCTTGCCCACTCCATACAAATGTCAAGTGCATTAATGGCATCATCTACTTTATTTAATCTTGTGGTGTTTTTAATTTGTACATTCTCTGAAGTTTCTTCTTCTGAAAAATATATAGCTTCGCCTTCATTTGAATGGTCTTCTCTGATCCACTCATTGTAAATTCTGTGTAAATAAACAAATTTTTTTTTCTACTCATAAAAATTTGTATACTAATGTACGGAAAGTAAAGATAGAAAAATAAATTAAAAGTGTTAACTAACACTGGCAGCGAAAAAAAAAGCTTTTCGGTTTGTGCACGTTTGTGAAACTGGAAGTACTTGTTAAAACTACGTTTTTAAATTCAGTAAATTCAGAGAGAAAACCATTTTTTTAATTTACTGAAAGAGAAAAAGTTGTACTTGTAAAGACTGTAATATAAAAAATGACCTGTTGCGCTAATCCAGGTGTTTCAATAATCGGTGGTTGCGCAAATCGAGGTCGCACTGTAATTTTAACCGTGTTTTAAAAGTGGAGCATAACACTGTGTGACAGCATATTTTTCGGCAGAAATGCGACTATACACTAGAATATTCGAACAAATATTTTTCATTTTTGATCCAATGAACAATATTTTTCAAATTAGAATAAGTAATCATTCTAATAACTAGAATGATTATGATTTTTTGTTTAGCGATATATATCACGTTTTCCCCATTCACTAAAAATTAATAATAACTCGTTGCAAGCTGTCACCGTATGACCATCGATTTGAAACATAATTGTGCATAAACAATATATCACAAAGCTTTGTAAGACTAATGAGTGCCCATATTTATGGTTAAATTAATTTTCATATCAAAATTCAACAAATATAAAAACTCTTGAGTAAAGATTTCCCTAAAATATAAAATATGTTTAATTAGAAATCAAAAAAAAAATTATTTTCATTTAGTTTAATTAACGAAGAAAAAAAATTGTTTTATGTAGTTCCTTATGTACACCCAAAAAAGTTAAAATTTTCTAGCTCTGGAGCTATTTTATATTTTTGTAATTTTTTAAACCAAGCTCTTTCTTTTTAAAACATAAAAAAAAATTAATTTATAAACAAAAAGAAAAAATTTATTTGACCTAGTTACTTTTATATATCATCATCCTTCTAGAGAAAAAGAAAACATTTATTTTAGTAGTTTACTTTTATATACGAATAAAATTAAATTTTCCAACCCTGTAATCGTTTTTTATTTTTTTATATTCCCATAGAAATATGTCAAATAAGCGCTTAATAAACCTGAAATATTTTTTATGAATAAGGCAGAAAATGTTTTATTTAACACAAGAACAAAAATGAGTTTTAGCTACTTTTATACTTTTTTTACTATACTCGTATATGTATTTATTTATTGTATCTATGTACAAAAAAAAATTAACTAACAATAAGTAATCAAATTTTAAGTCTAGTATAGTTAATGCGCCCGACCAATGCCGAAAACAAATTTAGTGATAGTAATTATTAATAAAAGAACACACAAAAAAATATTTATAATCTGGTTTCAATTAATACCTTTGTTTAAAAAAATATGTATTTTTAATTAAAAATTTAATTGACAGAATTAAATTTTTAATTATTTCTTGTGCTTTATAAAAAAAATGTTATCAATAACTGCATAACTACAAAAAACGTTCGTTTCTATTAAATTTACTCTTATATAATGAGTTTCATTTAAAATATACAAATCGAATTGTGCGCTGATTTGCAAAGATATCCAAAGAGCTCAGTCTGTGGGTGAAGGTGAGTAGAAAATTTAATTATATTAATTGGTTCTAGTTTATCTTAATTTTTATTTTTTAGAGTCAATTACGTTTACAACACTTTGGCATTCTCATAAGCTTTTTCCACCACAACAATCCTTGCAAACTTCTCCAAGCGGAGAAAAAGTAAGAAAGCGATATTCAGTCGCTGATTCACAAGAAAGTTTTGTACTATTGGCTGCGTCTACTGAAATATGTATATCTTAAATTATAGCCCAAAACTTTAAAAGTATATTTACATATATGTGTAGTTACTTTGAAAATGAATTGCAATAAAATTCTTTAGTCTATTTCAACTTAATATAGATTTTTTTATTGTTCGCATTTTCCAAAGGTTTCCATTAAGATTTTAATTACTATAATTAAACTACGTATTTTCCAATTTCTTCAGTCACTAGTGGCATATTTAAATGACGATAAAAATTTGAATTTTTGATATACCACGGAGCCGATGTTATCAAACGTAAAATTTTGTTTTGCCTTCGTTCGATTTTCTCAACATTTGAAGCTGAAGCAGTGCAGTATATTACTTTTATATGGCAAAATAAAGTTTAAACTTTCGCTTATTTTCAACACCAATCTATTTCGGACCATTTCTAACACACCAGTCCGAGACCAAAGGCTCTAGCTTTTCTAAAAGCTTCGGAAAACCGATTTCACGTATAGACAGACGGGCATTGCTTATTTATCTTCTCCATTCATAAGGACCCAGAATATATGTATGTATAAACTTTATTGGTCACATATGAATATTGCGGAAATTACACACGGATTGACAAACCTATATATCGATGGTCTCAAGTAGAAAGACCATAACTCGCATTTTTTACGAAATTGAGTTTTTCAGCGACTGTGGCATGCTGGGTTTTCTTGGGCTAGTGCAGTCGGGTGGCGAGGATCTTATTTCCAATAAGGTAGACTTAAATAACAAGAGAATTTATACATGCCAAAAAATATTTCGCCAAGCAAATAATTTATAGTAAGAGCTAGTTGTCCAATAAGAAAATAAAACGAAAGTAAAATCGTGACTGGAAAAAAATAACAACCGGATTATTTTGGTTGTGTAGTACTATTCCCTTCCACTGAATCATATAGACTCAGACGTCATGGCGATATGGCGTACCAGAATTTCTAATGATTGCCCCGTGTCTCAATTAAACTTACATTTTAATAAACTTTATTGGATAGAAATTTCTATACGGACCGACAACAAACTATACTCACGATTGACTCCTGAAATATTCAGGTTGGTATAACATACTGAAGGCTAGTGCGGCAAAAATTTAAAGCTAGTTAACATATTCTTCCCTTTTGCATTTAAATTATAATAAGAGAACTGGCAAGAGTGACAATTAAGAGAGTGAATAGATCAAGTAATAAAGGAACGTGTGCAGGACAACTTATTTATATACATATATATATTATACTAGCTGTACCCTGCGCGCGTTGCTACGCCAACAACTAAAATAAATTTGAAGGAAAGACATTACACAAATATTTAATTAATTTTCAGTAATTTGATTGATTTTTAACGTTTCGGAGGGGGAGAAATTTCCCTCTATCGCCCTCTTGATCCTAGTTTTAAAAATGTACATAGCATATGTAACTTTTTAGACGCAGATCTATCTATGTTCTAAATTTCATTAAAATCGGTTCGAATGTTTCGGAGGGACTGCAATCCCGCACCCCTCGCCCTTGTTCGAAAAATGTACATAGACCATGCGAATTTTTAGATGGAAATCTATCTATGTTCTAAACTTCATTAAAATCGGTTTGAACTTTTTGGAGGGACAGAAATTTCCCGCTATCGCCCTCCTGGTCCTAATTTTAAAAATGTACATGGCCTATGTGACTTTTTGGACGCAGATCTATCTATGTTCTAAATTTCATTAAACTCGGTTTGGACGTTTCAGAGGGGCAGAAATGTCCCCCCTATCGCGGTCCTGGTCCTAGTTTTAAAATTTTCTCTCCGTAAGAACCCTCCTCGTACTTCAAGAAATATTATAAAAAAAGAATTGGCGAAATCGTTCCAGCTGTTCTCAAGATTTGCGCTTAGCAACACATTCAGCGATTAATTTTTATATTATAGATTAACTTATATTATTAAAAACACTATTTCTGAAAGGGGCGTAGCATTTACCTAGGTAGAATATATATAAAAACACGCGCCGGTCTCTTACAAATATTTTGTAGGGTGGAAGGCGAAAATTTGTTGGGGCATTGAAGAGTTCACCCCTAACAAATAAAAGTGTTTTTGATTTTTATATATATTAAGATTATTTTAAAGGAGTTTTATGGAATTTATGTGGATTGACTGGAATGTGGCAAATAAAAATAAAATATATCTGTACTGGCTGGGCTATAAGCTTCTGTTTTATTATAACAATATGAGTATCATATGAAATTTTATCAAAATTACAACATGGTTAACAAATTTTTAAGGAAAATCAAGTATTTTTTCACTATTTTTTGTTTGTTTTGAAGTTCAAGGTACTGTCGGTATGTTACTTTTGTTTTAAAACAAAAATATAAACAAAATTACATATAAAAAGCATTTGTATGCACAAAATCTTTAGTATTACGCGCCGTGATGTCTGATCCTGGCCGAAAGCCGGCTATGCAGGAAATCTTTACTATTACGCGCCGTGTCGGGAAATATCATATCATTACTGTAAAAGCATTGTTAAGTTAACTTTTTTCTTGTTTATTACTTACAAAAAAAAATACAAAAAAGCTAGTCGGAGTCACTTTCCGACTCTTCTTCCAACTCACTATCTGCTGCTGCAGAAATAACATCTTCCAAATTACAACATGGGTGCAAGGAATCGGAAATAATAATTGATCCCGGAGAAATGTTCTTTGCAATAAGCGGTAACAATGTTTCACGGGTCCTGTTTTCCACTCCTCCGAAGACCCTTTGACCCTCTACATAATGGCCTCTATGGTGTTTTCGCTTGCCGATCTTGCTTTCGTCTATAGCCTGGTAATCTGTTCACAATTTCGTGCGAAATGCTGTCAAACTACATATAAAAGTATCTGGTGTGAAATATTTGCGAAATAAATTCGCAAAAGTAATACTCTGTTCTTGTTGTGAAAAACACGTAAAATCATGTCTTTCCATGCAAAATTAGTCTGGCATCATTTTAGTTTAGCTGCGAAACAATATGAGCAGTGCTTTATTCGCACGGAATTTTAACAATGTTGCATACTTTCAAGCAATAAAAGCAAGAAATTTATTTAAAAAAAACGCGAGTTGGGCTACATTTAGTACATGTCAAATTTTTCACGCGAAATAATCCATGGTTCTGAAAATTTTTCACAACTTTGAACAGAGTACCAGCCTTATCTCGAGAACTATATCTGTTCCTCCGATTTTTAAATTTGACTGGAACTACCCAAATACCACCACTTCTCTGCAGAAACTATTCCAATCTACAGCTGTCTGCAAACTTTCGATTTCAACTTCTCTCATTATGAAATCCAAAGGCAAATTTTCAACCCGGTATGTAAATATAATATTCGACACACTAAGGTGTGATTTCAAAAAAAACGTGTCCTTTCTAAACGATACCTTTGAGTTGCACTTTTGGCTTTTTTATTTCTTTGTAGAAATTCGTTTCCAGCAACTACAATTATTTAAATTCATATAATTTTTAATTTGTGTGCGTATATAATTATATTTACCGCCAGCTCCATCCATCAATGTTTTCATTGGGGATTAACTTGTAAGGATGACCATTAGGGCACAAATAGTCACATTCCTTTGGAATTAATCCCCAATGCACTAAAATGGGAATTACTTCCTCGGGCACGGTGCCTTTTAAATTATTTTTAAATAAATCAAAAATTTGAGTAGATCGTTTGATATCTATTTTTACTTTGTAGCTTTTTAGTCGACTAAAATTTGTAAAATTACTTGTACTTACATTATAACGGTAATTCTTTTGTATATATTTACAAGCATTTCTTCTGCTTTTATAAATACATACTTTTTTACATACATTTATACATAAGTATATGCATATGAATGTATATATGTATTTATGTGCATGCATTTACATATATCAGGGATCGCAAGTAACGATTATTTTTCAAATTTAAACTGAAAAAATCACACTAATAGAAAAGTACAAGGTGCACAAGGAATATACCAAGATAATCGATGTTACATGGACTACCTACATATATTCCTCATGAAATAACAGTTACTTTTCTGTTATGTTTACTTAATTTTGTTTACTTATTTATTTTAAAACAAGATTAACCCTTGAGCAGTAAATATTTTCCTTTAACTTCAAAATGAACAAAAAAAAATAGGAAAAATACTACTTGATTTTTTTTAAGGTACTACCCGTGTTTGAAAATTAACTTTTCTTTTTCTTTTACATAAAAGAAATACTGCAGGGCTGCTTTGTACGAGATTCTTGGTGGAGTGGCTGTTTCTTCTTGCTTCACAATATTAGGACCAAGAGCCTGTTGGCAATACTTTCCGCTTTCTAAATATAAGTAATGGTGTTTTTGCGGGTAGTGTCCACGATAATGTAAAATATTCCAAGGTGCACTGTAGCATAGTATGAACTGTGTCTAAGTGTATTAAGTTGACAAGGTATTTTCCCCGTGCAACTTGGCGTGCGTGCGTATACAAATAATGGTAGGACGAGGAAAAATTTATTTGTATTTCTTGGACTGAATTACTCCTGAAAAATTTATTTATATTTCTTGGACTGAATTACCCCTGATGGTAAAATTTTTTTTTTCAAACTTGAGGTATATCTGCGTTTTCAGTCTTCCGCTTTTTTTTGCACTTATAGTTTTAAGAACTTAGAAGGAAATGAATTGCAACTAATAAAATATAAACGTGCTTAGTGGTACTAAAAGCTGCAATTATACATAATTATACAATCTTTACATGTAATACAAAATATTACGACTTTGTAGAATCAAAATATTATGAAATTATCTCCGTGTTTAAAAAAAGAGAACAAGAGTCTGTTGTAGGTATTTTTCACTGTTGCCAACTTTTTTCCAACAAATATCGCTAAAGTAGACAATAAAATAGCTAGAAAATAGCTAAAATTCAAAATTTAATAAATAAATAAATAGCTAAAAAAAATTATTTTTAGTTTCTTTCAAAAATTGTACGGTAACTTATTAACTTCTTATATACTTCTCAAATTTTATAAAATAATAACTAAAAGCAATGTATGTAATAGGTTAATAAAAGGTTTATTTTATTATACATAAATATATGTAACATATTCATTATACATATAGATCTCTTCTTTATTGCAATATAGTCATAACTCAAAAAATCTAGTTTTGCAGAAAATAAGTTTAAAGTTTTCAATTTATATACACTTCAATGAAAATATAAAAATATTTTCTTTTCTCAAGACAAATCTACTGAGTTTTATATGTTGAGTTCCGGTTTTGGAGTACTAAATTTTTGAATATAATAAAACATGCAAACATAGCAGTTATCTAAAGGGCTCTTTAATGGATTAATAATATAAACGTATTTACTTATGTAGAAAAGCGCTTTTCCAGATGGATGTGAGGATAGATGTGAGTACATTAGCTAACTTTCTATCTATAAAACCTGCAACAAGCTCACATTTTTAAGCAAATTATGATGCACAAAAAATCGCTAGAATTCCCGCTAATAGCTAAATCATAATTTTTCCCGCAAAATGTACTTTAAAATCGCTAGATTTGACGAGAAAATAGCTGAATTGCCAACAGTGGTATTTTTCATGTTTACTCTGATACTATAAGTAAAATGAAGTAAAATGCAAACAGAGATATTAAACTGCTAAGTTAATAAAATAAATTGGAAAATTGCAAAAAAAAAAAAAAAAAATAAAGATGTGTTTAGTACAGTAAAACTAAATATTGTAGAAAACATTTTATAATTTCAATGTAGTTTTACTATAAAATATAATTTTTTTTTTGGTTTGTTTATTGCTTATTTGGTTTTGCTGTACCAGTTAAGTAGCTGATGGTTGCAGTCGTAAAATATTTCCAATAACAACATGAAAATTTCCTGAGTTGTTTTTGGTTGTTTTTGTAAAAGTGTCAACACCTTCAATATATACCATTAGTGCTGCCAATGTTCACTTTGAAATACAACTCAGGTGTGATGATAATACTTAAGTTTCTAAAATGGTTTAGAAAATAAGTATTTACCGACCGCTTGTCAAATTTTCTATCCGTATTCTCTCCTACTCGATACATTTTGCTTTTACATGATAAGATTTTGTATAATCTACAGCATTTTTTAACATGTCGTAATACATTATATTACCATGTAAAGACACCTTAAGTACTTCTGTCAGACAAGGTTCTAATTTATAGGGTTTCTCATACATCAATTATAATGAAATTACATTATGTTACAAAATATAACTCTTTTACAAGCAATTGTACAAAAAAAAGTTACATATTGCATATTACAGTTTCTGTTATGTTTTTACCTTCTCCTGTAATTTAACAATTATTTGAGTTATAGTATGTTTCCACCGGCATGATTTAGACAAATTATGGTGATTTGAGCAAATCATGTTAATTTATACATGATTTACCACACGTTTTGCATATGGATAAATTACCTCAAAGTAGTTGATTTATTTTAAATAATGTCGCAAATACTATTTTTCGAACTCAATTTATGTATGCAACTCTGCGTTGCAAATTACAAACTCCATCCCTGTGTCATCCATCAATAGTGATTGACAATTTCGAAAAAATTACTTAAGGACATTAAATGTCAATAATGTGAATACAATTCACATTACAGCTGCTGCTCCCACCTTATAAAGAACGAGCATAAATTGAATAAGAAAACTCGAACAACAAATCACTCACAAGATCGGTGAAAATACTTTGAAGTGATTTACTTAAGCCTACTTGATTTAAAGTCGGTGGAAACATATTATTAGGGCCTTTCTACGTGATACCAACGATATATCCTTTTGGTGAAGGATATAAAAAGCAGAGTACAGCTACATGAATTTAGTAAAGTTAAAGTTCTTTAAACTTTTATTTCTTCCCATTTACCTACTTTACGATCTGATTTAAAAATTTTTATATGTACAAAAAATTAGAATATTTGTACTGATGTATGTAAGCTGCTTCTCCAGGGGAAATAAAAGACCTTTTTATTTAATTTTGTACTTTTATTTTAATTCACAGGTAATTCGCCTTAAAACTAATGCCAAATAGTTCCATTGATTTTAATACTGTTGCTTAGTTTTTTTTTAAATATTCATTCACAGAATGATAAGTTTGAATTTAAAACCTTTTATTTGAACAATTTAAATTTTTAGCAAAATGCTTGGGTTAAGTTTATTTTTTAGCAAATATTTAGTGTGTGCGGTATAATGCAGTTCTGTAGCGATTTTGTGTTTTTAGTTTTAGTTGAAATGCAATCTTTAGTGTTTTCAAAATGTAATATTATTTAATAACACCGCGTTACAAAAACGAACTTTTTTTCTGTCCTATGAACCAAATATACTTTTTCGGAAAGGGGAGAAAAAATAAAAATACACGTGTATCGGCGATTTTCATGTACACGTCAGAATTTTTTTTGTATAAAATATAAAGCTCGTAGTGTCCGTCTGTCTGAAAAACTTTTTTTTCGTGATCCAATCGAGCTGAGTTTTTGCAGGCAGACTTGTAGAAATGTCTGTATCATGTCAAATTTAAAAAAAATTAGATTTTTATCAATTCTCAGATTTTTTTTTTAATTTTTTTTCTCTTTTTTCAGCATAACTTGAAGGGACTCCAAATTTTTGAACTACTAAGCGTTCCGGAAAAAAAAGGTTTGGTTTTTCGACCCATCCTACTCCATGTATTTGCAGTTTATCAATGCAGTGCCCGACTCGAAATAACTTTTGTTACGTTTGTGGCTTACTCGCACCAAGTAAAAATTTGAGAAATATTACGAAAACAGTGGTTAATTCGTTTCAGAAAATATTCAAGACTGCTTATGTTCCTTACTTGTGGTATACTCCGGAAGTCGTGTACGACTATTGCTATAGAAATTTATGCAAGTCCACTGATGGAAGGTCCACAATAAAGTACGCTGTACCAACAATTTGGTTACCACGTACGGAGCACTGCAATGAATTGTGCTACTTTTCCGTAACTTTTCCTCAAACTAAAGGGTACCAATACTTTCGCCGCAACAAAGTTCGCTACGGTAATGTGGAATCGGTTATTCCAGCGGTTCTCTACTCACCAGAAGAACGTATAGCGGCTTCAGTGGAGATTTTTGATGATGTTCCCGAAATAAACGATGGAAAATCAACAGTAGTTCCAACAATGCTATCAACATTTCTTGCATCGAATGCGAGATGCGAGAGTTCAGAAGTATCGCAATATGTACCAACATCCAGTGAACTTGGGACTGCAGTGCCGCACTCAATAACACAAGCCGACTTCAATGACCTTGTACGAGACGAAATTTGTCGAGGAGAACAGCGGAACTCTTTGCATCACGCTTTAAGCAGTGGAATATAGTGGCGGCTGATTTTAAAACAGCCGCTCGTGATCGAGGTAGCACTATTCCATATGACGAATTTTTTAAATCGCACGAAGATCGGGGAAAAAACCTGGCTTATTGTTATGATATTGATTCGATGTTTGCAAAAATTGGTTACCCTCATATTTCAGAGGAGTGGCGGCTTCTCATCGATGCATCGGTCAGCAGCCTTAAAGTCGTGCTGCTTCATATAGGTAACAAACATCCATCTGTCCCGATCGCATATGCCACAAACCTCGAAGAAACATACGAAGGCATGGAATTAATATTACAGCTGATAAAGTACCAAGAGCATAATTGGAAAATATGCTGCGATCTGAAAGTGGTCGGATTACCCATGGGTGTTAAGCGTGGATTTCCAACTTACCAGTGCTTTTTGTGTACATGGGAAGGTCGCAAAAGAGATCAGCATTACACTGAATTTAAGTGGAAGCCGCGAACATGCTACAAAGTAGGCGTAGAAAGTATAGAGCATCTACCATTGGTGCAGCCATCTCAAATCATTTTGCCACCACTACACATTAAGCTCGGTCTCGTATCAAATTTTGTTAAAAAAGCTGGATCGTGAGGGCGAGGCGATTGCAAGTTTGCGCAAAATTTTTCCAAAATTGAGCGGCGCAAAGATTCATGCAGGTACTTTTTAAGAAGTCATTCAGTAAATTTTTTTTAATGATGTGTATGATTTAAGGTGTTTTCAATGGTCCGCAGATAAAAAAAAATATGAATTTTCATCTAAATTGAATGCTATCGAACAACGTGCATGGAAAGGCACAGTTGCCGTTATTGAGCAGTTTCTTGGCAACAAACGAGCTGCCAATTATAAAAATATTGTCGCAGAAATGATTTCGGCATATGGCGAAATGGGCATATTAATGTCGCTAAAGATCCATTTCCTTCACAATCATTTAGATTTTTTTCCTGATAATTGAGGAGCTTGTAGCGATGAGCATGGCGAAAGGTTCCATCAGGACATTGCGGCTATTGAAAAGCGCTTTAAAGGACAAGATATTACGCATATGCTTGGTGAATACTGTTGGTCTATTTGCCGCGATTGTCACACAAATGCTTACAAACGCAAGAATAAAAGGCCGAAGTTTCTTTAAGAGCATTAAAATTTTTAATGTAACAATGTTAATATAACAAAATTAATTAAAAAAAATCGGTTTTTTAAGGAGCTGAAACCGTTACAAAAAACCGATAACAAATTTTTCAAAAAAATTCAACAAAAAACCTGAGAATTGATAAAAAACTATTTTTTTTTAATTTGACATGATACAGACATTTCCACGAGTCTGCCTGCAAAGACTCAGCTCGATTGGATCACGGAAAAAGGGTTAAAAACTTATCCAAAGTTTTTCAGACGGACGGACACTACGAGCTTTATATTTTATACAAAAAAAATTCTGACGTGTACATGAAAATCGCCGATACACGTGTATTTTTATTTTTTCTCCCCTTTCCGAAAAAGTATATTTGGTTCATAGGACAGAATGTGTGTAACGCGGTGTAATTTTTAAACATTATACTTTTCATAAATTTATTAATTTTATTTTAATTTCTTTGTTTTAATTTTTTACTTTTAATTTTCCACTATGTAGAAATTTTACTAATATCCTTTATTTTTATTTTTTTTTTAATTTTCCACTATGTAGAAATTTTAGAACACCAATCTTAATTTTCTAAGGTTCTTTTCAATTTTTCATATTTTTATTATTATATTTTACTTCTTAATAAAGATTCATGAAAGAGCTATTTTGGCACAGTCTTGTTCAATTTATGTACATCAACCTTATTAATGCCGAGGTTGTTCTTTTTAAGCAAAGAATTACCCTACATTTTCAAATCTACAAATTAATATAATAATAACAACAAAAAGTAAATTCGTGTTCCAATTCTAAAGAGTATTTCTTTACCATCGTTTTTAATGTTTCTAGGTAATTGATACGCAAAATATTAAATTAAAAAATAACAACAATAAAAGTAAATTTGAGTTTTAACTCTAAAGAGAATTTGTATCCTTTGTCGTATCTTTTATTTTTAAGCAACAGTTATGCAAAATATTAATTTCAATAAGAATCAACTTAGTAACAAATTAAATAAAAATTACATACAGGTAGTAAAACAAATGTTCAACTAGTTAACCGTTTCGTTAACTTATACGTATTATTTTTTCACGTAAGGATGTACTTATCCATATGTATGTTACAAGGCTTTCTAATTCGATTGCGATCTATTTTCTATTCATCTCCAATAAAATCATAAAATTTGTGATTCCTAAAATCTTGCCATTTATATATACATACATATAACAAATACATGATTTTGGAATATATGAATAAATATTTTAAAATATTCCCTTTTATAAATTCAATAGTTTGCCTTGAGCCATGTACATACATAAATACATACATTTGTACATACATAGATGTGTATGTATGTATGTATGTAAGGGATACAGGTGTCCCAGACAAATATTATCTTGAATGAATTTATATTCTTATATAATTTAAGGAAAATTTAAAAGGATGTTGTAAGTATGTTCATTATAAATATGTACTTGGATTCCTGTACACATATATGCACATAGGTACATACATAAGTACATACATATGTATGTAGGTATATTGTATATTTGATTGGCTTGTTTTATAAATTTTTAATACGATTGTAATTGAGTTCATACATACTTATCTCTTTTTGTGTATGAATTGGGTAAAAACTTTAAATTATTCTACAGATGTATTCATTGATTTGTTAGGTATGTTTGTGCAATTCTCATTTAGACAATTTTGTTCTGCTCATTCACTTCGTTGTGGCTGCAATTTGTTACATTCTAACCCCAGTGTAATTCCCTTACCAATAATAATAGGATTAATCGTTATGAAAAAAAATCCACTACACCAATTGAAAAGGTCACTCTGCAAAGTGAATTGAGCATTCAACATTATTTTAATAATGAAGACATATTTTATCTCATCAGTATTCAGAAAGAAATATTCCCATGACGAGCTAGCGAGAATATTTCCTTCATCCACACATATGTAATCGTAAATACTCGTACTACATGTTTATTCATTCAAGTGCATAATCCACATATTATTCTATCTGCAAATAATGCACACATGGACTAGAAATGAACATCGTTATAAAGATTAACTACTGCAGACTTACATGCATACAAGCAAACAAAGTTCAATACAGAACAGAGTTGGATAGATTTAAACAATCGCATCAACTAATAATGAGAACAATAGAGTTGAAAATGAAAGAGGAGAAAAATGAAAAGCACAAACAAATATAAAATTCAATACAAATTAAACGGGCAATAAACGGAACATAAATAGACCAGCGAACATGTCAATGTTTAATTGTTTACCTTCAATTGAATTTAATGTAACTGTTTATTTAAGTATTTAACAACAAAAACAAATGATTGAAAAGAAGAAAAACAAGTAAACGAGCGAGTATATATTATGTGTATACATTTGGGTTTGGGATTTCCCCGACTTTTGCACTTTTCTAAGCTAAAGCTATGTACAGACGATTGTCAGATGTTACAATATTGTCAGATGTGGCAATGTGCTGACAATGTACTGGCAATCACAAATTGCCAGCACAAGGTAGATTGCCAGTACACACGGTTGTAACAAATTTGTCAGAAAATCTCACAATTTATTGCCAGACGGTTGTATGACAATAAATTCATCTGAAAAAATCGTCAGTCGAAAAATTGTCAGTTCACACGGTTGTCATATGCAAAAATTGTCAGATCTGTTGTTATGCGTTGCCAGACTCAAAGCATTTGTTAGAAATTGGTAAATATCAATCATTTGTGGCTGTGTTAAAAGTAAAAAGTGAAAATATAAATTATTATGGACCGCAAAGAAGCAATTGCAATGATTTTGTCAGCATATATTACACTATAAATTTTTTTCTTTAAAATCAAGCGTGTGCAGTGTTGCCCATAGAAGGAACTCTCTTACAATGACGCCAATGTCAGATGCATAAGCTTCGCACATCTGACAATATTAAAATGTAAGATGTCTGACAATTTGTTGTCAGCTGACTGACAATGCTTTTTCTGGCAACGATGCCAGACAAAATTTGCCAGTTCAAACAGTTGTTACGGTTGTTACACGTTTACTAACAATATTGTAAGATCTGACAATCGTCTGCACATAGCTTAATTAAATTTATTAAATAAAAATTGGCCAAATTTCGATTGTTTTATTAATGAAAGCATTCTTTTTAAATAAAAGTTAATATAAAAGCAGTTTTAAAACAAATTTTTGAGAATTCTTAAATGAATTCAAGAAAATAGAGCTTATAATTCTTAGACAGTAACAGATCATATAAACACTAATTGACGACTATTGCCGCAATTAGTAAAAATTTTACTATAAAGCCTCCAAATCATTTTATTAAGAACTTGTCTTGCTTTTTTTTCATTCTACTTAAAAATTTCTAGGAAGATTCTTATTGTCAATTACAAGCAAGTTATAATACTATACTCAGCTCCACCGAATTTTACATGCCCTGAGACACAGTTTATCTAAAAGGCTCTGATTTTTATTTAACTTCTCTTAAAATATTTCATTCCGGACTTCTATGAGCTTAAAATCTCCACTACTCTTTCCAAAAACATTTCGCTAATTCGGCAAAAAATCACTTCAAGTTCGTTTAACATCGAATTATTTACTTTAGGAAACGATTAGATCAAGACGAATTCATAACAGGTGACCTTGACAGTCCAGATGATTATCAGGTGTTATAAATAAGACTGTCAAAATCTCTTCTTTTATCTAATACTTGTTTACATTTAAAGTGAAAAAAATTAAATTGTTCTTTATGTTTAAAAAATATGAATTTAAAGTTAAAAGAATTATAATGTATGAATACTCATGCATTCTAAATTAACTTTTGAAAAATGATTAACTCCATTAGATGATTGATGATTTGTAAAAACTTTTATCGAATACAAAATATTTCTACCACATGTGTCTCGCGTATAATGCATAATAGCCAGAATCTTATATGGATTTTCGCACAATATATAAATAAGATTTTATCAAACGTTCTGCATTACTTGAGGCAAAGAATTAATACTTTGTGGATGCTGATGTCCATATGGTTCCATCATGTTATCAGCTTTTCGTAAACTAGGCATGTTTATGAAAATCTGGATGTTTAGTATTTATATAGGACAATTCAATGGCTCCCAAATTCTCAACCATGACATTGGTGGCACATCAACAATTTTTCCGTGCAATTTGGGAAACCTTAAACAGATATATGTATACTAGCTGTACCCTGCACGCGTTGCTACACCAGCAACTAAAATAAATTTGAAGGAAAGACATTACACAAATATTTAATTAATTCTCAGTAATTTGATTGATTTTTAACGTTTCGGAGGGGCAGAAATTTCCCCCCTATCGCGGTCCTGGTCCTAGTTTTAAAATTTTCTCTCCGTAAGAACCCTCCTCGTACTTCAAGAAATATTATAAAAAAAGAATTGGCGAAATCGTTCCAGCTGTTCTCAAGATTTGCGCTTAGCAACACATTCAGCGATTCATTTTTATATTATAGATTAACTTATATTATTAAAATCACTATTTCTGAAAGGGGCGTAGCATTTAACGGGGTAGAATATATATAAAAACACGCGCCGGTCTTTTACAAATATTTTGTGGGGTGGAAGGCGAAAATCTGTTGGGGCATTGAAGAGTTCACCCCTAACAAATAAACGTGTTTTTGATTTTTATATATATTAAGATATACATATTAAATAAATAAATAAATTAAGTTTATAGAAATAAATATTCAAGCATACCTTAACATTTCATGGTGCACTTCATTGCCACAATGTTGCACAATGCGCTGTATTTCCTCATGTATCAACTCAACACAACGCAAATTCTTAAATGTGGAGGTAAGACAACTTTTGCCGGGCTCAGCTAATACTAGCTGACTTCTTATATATGTATGTTTAAATAAAGCGCACGTTTATTTGTTGTTCACTTATAAGTATCTCATTGTCCACTTTTGTGAACAATTTTGTTTTCGATGAGCCAGTAAAACACATTTTACACTACTGATTTCGCGTTCAACAAACCATCGGAGAGACTGCAATAAGGCAGCAAGTAAGGTTTCTTTACGTTGTCCCAAAATATCAGGATCATTTAACCAGAACCGTCTTTCAACATTTTAATTACATTTATTTTACAAATATTGTTTTCTGTGCTATTGATGATAGATGTACATAGATAGTAAAATATGTATGTATTATAATAATGTACATATGTATTGGTATTTTAGTCAACTGTTTTTGACAAATGGGGTCTATTGAAGCCAGACGAATTACATGTTGTTTTTGGTATTGTTGTATTGTTGTAGCGAAAAGGTCACCTGTTGTGAATTCGCATTGGATTAGATCACTGCAATCATTGGCGGTATTCGGTGTTTGATGCAAATGGTCTTGCGTAAGTGTAAATACAAAATTTCGCAGCTTTTCTTTAAAATCCACCAACAAAATACACACACACTCCAAAGAAAAGCTACGTTATTTTGTATTAATACTTTTGACGGAAATGCCTCCCTAACCTAACTGTTGTTTCAAAAATTACAATAAACAATAACAATTCAACAAGTTAGAGTTTCATTTTTAAAAAAAAAATTTAATACTTATATAGTCTAAAACTGCCTTTACTAAATTCATCTTGCATGTAGTTTTCCAATCAAGCAATAATTTTTCTCTTAGATAAATTGGGAGAAATGGTGTGACTTCAATTTTATAGAATTTTTATGAAATTTCCGCTCACATTTTTATTTTGTATTAAAAAAAAAATTTATGGACATTTTACTGCTTTTTTGTCGGTATCGAAGGTATTCTTTCTTTCTTACACAAAACAAAATTTTAGAATTTGTTTCAAATGAAATTGTTAAAATTAAAAATTTACCTCGATATCGATTAACAGGTTATTAGTGTTTAAACAGATTATGAAAAACGTATCAACTTTAAAACTGAACTTAAATAATTTCATCGTGTAAATTAAGTCACACAATCATTCAAATGAACTTTTGTAATATATACTATAGTATATATAAAAAAACATTGAAAATTTTGATATTAAAGTAAATAAATAAATATGATTGTCTTTTATGCCATTTTATAAATATTTAGTTTCCCGTTTTTCCGGGAAAATTTCAAAAATTTTATTAGGCAGACTTTTCTTGGGATTTCCCGCCTGAGAATTCCTGATGCCCAAACCGCAGTATGCATACATACACTGCGGGAATCTTGGGATTAACTGTATCCAAGTCAACGCTTTTGTTGACTATTGAACATTTGTCAGACACGTAATAGCAGAGGCGGCAGCTGAGCGCTAATTTGTCTGAGGCGTAATCTTTTTTTTATCCAAAGAGTAGTTTTTCCAAAAGAACTACCGAATAACTACATAGCTACATGCATAGTACCAACTTCAGAACTGTAGACTAGATTAATTAAAATGTTCTACAGCTTTTTAAGTTGAAATTGAGAAAATACGAATTTATATTGAGAAAAAACAAATTGATATCGAGAGAATCCAAATTGATATTGAGAGAATTCAAATTAATAACGAGAAATCCAAATTGATATTGAGAAAACCCAAAATGAAATTGCGATAAAGGTATTCATTAGTACATACAAATTAAGCAAGATACTTGCGATAAAGGTATTCATTAGTACATACAAATTAAGCAAGATACTTAATTCAATAACATTGCCAATACCCTCTAAGTAATAATATGATTACATCCCAAGTATGCTTGAGATGCATTCTCTTGCATCTTTCATTTGAAATGATCCGCGTTTCCACGTCATAACAGTGATGCCATTAGGATACGAAAGATACATTTTTCGTATCTTTTGATGACTTCAGGTACCATGTGTAATCCCGACATTTTTCGTATCTTTTGAATCTGTACGCAAAATGTACAGAAAATATGAACATCTTTTTTTTAGGAAATATGAACATCTTTTTTTATTTTCAGGAAATTTATATGAACTTTTTGATATAATCGCCTTAGTATAAGCCCCTTAACTCGTATATTAATTTTTACAAAAATGAATTTGTTTTGATAACATCCAAAGATAGTTATGTAAATATAATTAATTTTAAAGTTTGCTTATTGTATTTTTAAAAATTACATGCCTAATATTTATGAATTTAATAAATATAAAAATGAATTTATATGATATAATTTTCTTTACAATATTCATTAAATATGAAATAAAAATGTTATGTTAATAAATGTTAAACATTAAAAATGGGCTTTCAAATTTTTTACAAAATGTATCTTTTTGGGAACAAATGTATCTTTTTGGAAACCAAAATGTATCTTTCTTGAAATTTCAATGGCAACACTGCGTCATAAGGATAATACCGCAAGATGATATTCCACCGATTAAGCGAATGTTTGGGGCACGGCAGAAGACAGTACTTGTATTTTTGCCCTTGAACCAGTATGTAATCTATACATAATGTAATATATTACTTAGTACCCAGCTTACCTCAAGCATTTTTGTAAGCGAGACAATGTTAAGGAATCACTTGCTGTTGCGCATGAATAAGGCATTTGTTTTTTGTTCGAGATGAGCCAGCTAGAAGCAGTACATTTAGCTTCCAAAAAGCCATGATTTTTTTTTTTGCCTTACTAAAGTGCTTCACAGAAGTAATAATATATAATTTTTGTGGAAGCCCGCCTTACGTTAGTGCTTGTCAGAAGCATTTTTCGAAGCTTTTGTTATCAAATAAGCAATACATTGCTTCCCTCAGTTGCTAGTGCTTCCAAATCAGAATTTGTTTTTGCTGTGTATATGCATACCCGTTACATTAATACATAATAAAAAATAGTTCCCTGAAGAAAATAAGCAAATTTTATAGGATCACAAAACATGCATTTGCTGAGTGACGTGCTGAAAAAACAAAGGATCAAAAGAAGAATTGCAAATTTTACACAATTGAAATGTTTTCGATTTCACTAACAAATATGGACATCATAGGTGGTCCACTACCATTGTCAAATGACTATAGATATTGTCATTGACTGATTTTAAATCGGTCAATACATGTTTGACCGATTTACCAGGTGACCAGTTGCAATTCCTATCAAGGACATCTCTGCCGAAAGAGTCGATAGAGCTTTTTTATACGGATGAATTGCAAATTTTGAAATGCCCAATGAAATAACGACTGATCGTGGACGACAGTTGGAGTCAACACATTTTAAAGAACTTCACCGTCTTACAGGGTCTAAGCACCTCCACACAACCGCGTATCATCCACAAGCAAATGGTATGATCGAACGCACACATAAAACAATTCAAAGTGATATTAAATGCCACATATGTACCGATTGGGTTGACAGTCTTTTAATTGTTTTACTTGGTCTAAGAGCTACGTTGAAGGCTGATATCAAGGCCTCGCCGAATTAGTGTATGGATATCCACTAAAACTAACGGCTGAATTTTTTTTAAAGACGTCCGATGAACACATAAACAGTGATTTTGTCAAAAATATTCGTAACACAATTGCATAATTAAAACCAGATGTTCACATACAATATTTTTAAGAGATGACACCGTAAGGATGCATTTAAAACCGCCATATGATGGCCCCTTTCAGGTCACGACCAAAAATAATAAAACCTCAGTAGTAGGGAACTAGCGGTTCTGGGTCAATTAAAATTGTTAAATTGTGGGCTGAAATTGTGAAATTGTGGCTGAAATTGTTAAATTGTGGGCTGAAATTGTTAAATTGTGGCTGAAATTGTTAAATTTTGGCTGAAATTTTAAAATTCTTGGAAATTTGTGAAATTTGATACCTACGTGTGTGTGTCCGTCCGTCTGTGTTTTTTGTTTACATTAGGAGTTTTTTGTTTATATTAACTTTTTTTATTTATATTAATTATATGTATGTATGTATGTATGTATGTATGACCGTGGGAACTTGTGCGTGGAATATTTTGTGGGAATACATTAAGGGGGTTTATAGCTTTAAGATTTTTATATTTGTATGATTTTTCCTAATGCCGACGGGAAAACATCTTTATTTTTTCTAATGCCGACGGGAAAGTTATGATTGTTGTTAGACTGTGGAAATTTGTTGATGTCCGTGATTTGGGCAGGTGAGGTTTTTGTAACATGTAACCGTGGGAATTTGCGGGTGTATCTTTAAGGCAGCCTGTGTTTGGTGGGGGCGGGTGTTGTTGTAATATCTATCCGTGGGAATTTGTGTGCGGAATATTTTGTAGGAATACATTAAGGGGTTTATAGGTTTGAGGCTTTTATATGTGTATGATTTCCTGATGCCAACGGGAAAACATGTTTATTTTTTTCAAATGCCGACGGAAAAACATGTTTAGTTTTTTCAAATGCCGACGGGAAAATCATGGAAATGATTTTTCCTAATGCCGACGGAAAATTTGAGGGTATATCTAGCTGTAGGAATTGAAGTCTGGCTGTGATTGGTGGAGGGTGGGGTGTGTCTAGATTGTGAGACCTTAAGGCTGACCGTGATTTGGGTAGGTGAGGGTGTTTTGTAATATGTAACCATGAGAATTCGGTGACGGATATGCTTGTTGGAATTTAAACCAAGCTGTGCTTGTGGAGGAGCGAGATGTATTTGCGGTAGGTCGACTGGTGTAGGGTGGCGAGTTGTTGTAATATGTATCCGTGGGAATCTGTGTACATGTATGTATGTATGTCTGTAAGAGTTTAAGGCTGTCTGTGATTTATCAAAGGTAAGGTGAGAGTGTTCATGTAATACGTATCCGTGGGAATCTGTGTATATGTATGTTCGTAGTAGTTTAAGGCTGATTGTGATTTGAGGTGGGGGAGGGTGTTGTTGTGATAGATAGATAGATAGAATGTGCCTATGCGTGTATGTGTATGTATGTATATGTAGGAGTTTAAGGCTGTCCTTGATTTGAGGTAGGCGGGCGGTGTTATTGTAATATGTATCTATAAGAATTTGGGTGTTTATATGTCTGTAGGAATTTTTGTACATGTATGTCTGTACGAGTTTAAGGCTGATCGTAATTTGAATTGTTGAGATTGATCGATTGTATGTGACTTCGAGAATTAGTGTATGTATATCTGTAGGAAACTTAAGGCTTATCGTGATTTATGAGAGGCGAAGTGTTCATGAAATATATAACAGCGTAATTTGTGTGTATATCTGTAGGTAAGGCTGATCATGATTAATGAGAGGTGAGGTGAAGGTGTTCATGTATATGTATACGTATCTGTGTGTATGTATGTCTATATGAGTTTAAGGCTGATCGTGATTTAGGTTGTGAGATTGATAGATTGTATGTTACCTTGAGATTTTGTGTATGTATATCTATAAGAACTTTAGGCTGACTGTGATTTGTGAGGGGAGGGGCGTTGTTGAAATAGGTTTAATTTTTCGTAGATGAATTTTAGTATGTGTGTGTGTGTGTATGTGATTTTCTCACCCTAGTATTTATATGTACGTTAAAATAAATTATTTCTCATATGAACATTTTTTGCTAGAAAATATTATCATATATCTGAACTTCCCTAATCCTAGTATGTTTTTCATATTGGAAGATGAGATTGCTTTATATTTTATCAAGCTTAAATTTGTCCAGTGTTAAAGTCTGTCGGTCAGAAATTTGTTTATATTTGTATAAATATTAATTGCAGATTTTGCAAAATTCTTGCGTACGATCGTGGTGATTTTGTGTATGTGTATGTGTGTATGCGCGATAGAGTTTGACTGGTCTGTGATAAGTTTGTTTATTTAAGTACATTTGTCTTCTTCGACTTTCGTCTTCAAGCGTCAATAGCTTGGAGAACGGTTTGTATGTTTTCATGATGTAGATATGTAAGTGTGATTGTTAAAATCCAATAAATACTTGAGCATGGGTAAGAAATTTGATAATATGTGTTATGTTTGTATTGATTTTATGTATGTATGTATGTACATACAAATAAGTCTGGGGCTCCCTGTTTAAATACATTTTTTTTGTCATGTGCTGTTGTTGCTGTTGTAAATATTCGCCTGGTCTTTTGTGTATAGATGTGAAATATCTAGATAGTTTTTTTATTTGAAATTAAAAAAACGTTCTTTTAATTTTTAGATGTATTTACTTAAAAGTTTGTGAGGAGTTTCTGTTTTAAGTAAAATTTAATTCCTCTCTAGTTGTAGTAAATATAGTATAAATATTTAATATATTTTATTTCCATTTGTTTAAAGTTGATGTAGCCTATATAGTCAACGTTAGAAATTTTTCGGTTTAAAATTTTTTCCAACTATCATATTTTTTCTTCACCTTTTTCATATATTTTAGAACATCTTGCATTGGCTTTAAAAAATGATAAACACTTTGAAATGAAACTGATCCAGCAGTCCAGCTTTTTTTAACCACTTTGCTTCTCTTTCCTTTTTTATTGATAAACATTTAAAATCAAATGGTGGTTTTATAATGAAATTGTTATACTCATTATTGCTAAAAACATCCGCTACTTTTTTTTTTTGTAATGAAAATCATTCGAAACCTTACTTAATTTATAAGACTTTCAGGACTTTCTATTATTCGATCATCAGTAAAAATGCAGTAGCTGAGGTCCTTGCTTACTGTTTCATATTAAATTTCTATATCAATTGGGCTGCTATTGAATAAAAGGAACTTTTGTCTTAAACTTTAGTGCATTTGGAAGTGCTTAAGATTCTTTCATATAATAGCTTTGTTGGAATCTTAGATACGAGTACATATAATATAGAATTGCATAACGTTTATTTTTAATTTTTATGTTAAGATCATCATCATTTAGATATGAGACTAAATTTAAATGTACTTTTAAATTAGTTAAATCATAATGAGGAAACTTGTTTTATTCTTGAATAGCGATCAACAGAAAACGAAATCGTTTTCTTACAATTTAGGTCTGGCCTCTCAACGGTTCCTCTAGTATACAAGATGACTTTCTATGTCAACATATCTGTCTACTCTTTGTCAGCGTTAAGGGACAATTAAATGTTAAAATTTTAATTCCTCAAATTGTGTATGAAGTAACACTGATAATATATTTTCATTAATAAGGTATATGTTTATCTTATGAAGGTTACTCGCCTATGGCTTTTATTTGATGTTCCAGATGATTTTTTTTCTCATTTTATTAAATTTCAGCGTATTGTGTATATATTTCTGATATTTTTAAGCGCGCTTTATTTACCTGTCAGACAAAGTGTACGTATAAGTTGATCACTCAGTCTCTCTTTTTAATAATTTTTTTCTTTTAATATGCCACTACTATTTTTTCAGATTTTACTACTTGAAAAAGAGAATATTTATGTAATTTTTAAATGTATTCATATATACATATAGGTTAATGTATGTGTATATGTATAGAGAAATTACTTTATCTACAAAGAAATACATGTTTAATAATCCACTATTCTAGAAAATCGATCTCAAATAACGCAGTTACCTCCACCATCAATTCACCGTCGGTGTTTTTATAGTGTCAGAAACACTAGAATATCTATGTTTGAGAGAATTTTTACATCGAGTTTTTCTACATGAGGTTTGCTGGTTGACATCCTTGAAGTTATTGTTGACGTAGGCTGGGTTGTATCACATTCAGATGTAATCATTTCCTACTTAAAAAAGGTCCTCATTACTATCAACTATATCTGTATACATTTCGTTCATGAGTTGGGTTGATCCAGATACAATTGCTGTCTACAGATTAATGATTAGAAACAAGTTTCTCATCACCTTCTAACAGATTTATATATTTTGCTAGCATGCATGCCTGAGCATGCTTCTATCGATAGTGACGCGAGAGTCCGACATGTAGTGGTGTTTCAATTAAAAATCTATACTATTAGATTTTACGATTTCCCTCTTTTTATTCTTTTACAAAGTCGATACATATTTATGTATTTCATTTAGCACAGAGTCATAAAATTTCTTTGCTTACAAAATTGTGTGACATTCTTTTAAATTTGCATGCTTAGGCATGCTTTCAATATTTTTTCTGTAAATTTATTTGATACTCATACAGATACAGATATAAAGTAAGATCTGCTTACATTGCATTTTACAATTTATGTATGCTTCAGCATGATTCCAGTTGAAGTCCATATTTATTCAGTAAGTTTGTTTGATACTAATTCATACACATATACATTCTTAAAGATTGGAAATCTAAGTCCAATTTATGTAGTTTATCTATATTTTCTAAAGATTTGATAGCTATAGAAATGAATAGAGTAAAGATGTATTATAATAGCCCATGGGCATATTTTAAAATTTCGCTAGCTAGAGCTTTCGAAATGGAAAATGTACAATTTTCACTATAAAAAGTGATAATATTAGGTGTTACTGAATATTACACTGTGTTGTAATTTATTTTGAACACTTAAGTTTTCACAATATTTCATACAGGCCAACAAGTTTAGAGAATTTCCAGTATATTAAGTTAATTATCTTTCTTAAGACCTATCATTCCTTCAAAAATACAAACCAAACTAGATTTTTCCTATTTAATTTTATTTTTTACTTTCATTAAATTTCAACATTTTGTTCATCTTCAAATTATTATATTTAGAAGCTTTTTCTCATTTGTTGAGTTAACTTTAATCGGAAACATTTCAATAGTGAGATGAACTTTTATATTGTATGCGAGTACATTAAGTAATTCTTTGTATATTTCATTTATATGAACCATCATCACATAATTCCTTTGGATGATCTATTAAATCATTCTACTATTGATGCTTTCATATTAAGTAATGTTTAATATTCTACATATGCATGAATTTCCCAGTGTCTATTAAAAAATTCTTCATAATCATCCATTTTCCACAGCCTAGGTTTTTTCGAATGCAACTTTTATTTTCAACGGTATTGACCATAGAAACTTTGTGAATGAATCATTTACAGTCTACAATAATCAATAATTTCTATTTTCTGTAGAATAGTTTCCCATTTCACCTAAATCAGCTCCATAAAAGATCAACTATTCCTTTCATTACATATCTACAATGCACAAACAATTTTCGAGATTTATTATAGAGTTCGTCTACTAAATTTCTTTTTAAAGACATTGAGTTATTTTAAAGATTTTTTGGAGAGTGTTGTGATCTACTTGATGCACTTTCAGCTATTTATACTATCATGTAGTTCATTTTCCAATCTATAAATTTTATCGTTCAGCTGTTCAATTTGTTTTTTCAAAAGATGATTTGATTTTTAGTATGTATTTTATCAATTTTATAACTATCTTCTATCTCTAATTGTATTTCACGTTGTACTCTATCAATTTGCATTTTAATATATTCTTGAATTATATTAATTCCTTAAGCTATATTATTAATTTGTCCTATAGTTTATCGTTTGGAGTTTCCAGAAACAATTTACTGATAACATCATTCTCTGTCAGTGAATGATGATGATGATTAGTAGAAATTATATATTTTATATAGTTTTCAACATAAAATTTCTCATAGTATTTCCATGTTTTATTATCAATCATTAAAGAAAATAAAGCTACTATTAGGGCCTATATTTGACCATCAACTTGTATTTTATCTTCATTTAGTTTTAGGTTACTATCACCAAACTTTCATTCATTATTCAAATCTTGATGTGGGCAATAGTTTGTATCTAATTCAATTCTTCCTTCCAAGACTGATAAATGAGTATAAGTGTCTTCAGAATTGGAAGTCTATGAGTAAAAATCATCTTCATCATCCTCATCATCATTCTCAGTATTAGCATCATTAAATAAGATGATATCATCAAATATTGCTCCTTCTGAAAGTTTCTTTGGTGTACTTGTCTCTATATTGACTGATGGCTTTAAACTTGTATTATTTTCAGCTTCTATCTTGATTTTACTTTCTTCTTTCTTGCGAATTCTTTCAATATTTCTAGAACTATTTATGAATTCTTTGAGATGTTCTGTTATAGGTTTAAATGTATCTTTTATTGCTCACATGTATCTATTTCACCAGTTTTTATACTACGAAGCTTTTTCTTCAAGACATTTCTTGTCAACACCAACTGTTTTAAAATTTTCTCATCCATGTTTAATAATAGTAAATAACAGGTATCAGCTATTAGATCAGGTATCAGCTATCAGATCAGGTTATCAGGTAACTGGTCTGGTTTTCAGATCAGCTTATCAGGACCTGATCTGGTTTTCAGATCAGCTTAATAGGACCTGGTCTGGTTTTCAGATCAGCTTATCAGGACCTGGTCTGGTTTTCAGATCAGCTTATCAGGACCTGGTCTGGTTTTCAGATCAGCTTATCAGGACCTGGTCTGGTTTTCAGATCAGCTTATCAGGACCTGGTCTGGTTTTCAGATCAGCTTATCAGGACCTGGTCTGGTTTTCAGATCAGCTTTTCAGGACCTGGTCTGGTTTTCAGATCAGCTTTTCAGGACCTGGTCTGGTTTTCAGATCAGCTTATCAGGACCTGGTATGGTTTTCAGATCAGCTTATCTGATTCAGATTGGGTTATCAGTTTACAAGTAGCTGCCCATTTATAACATTTAGATGAATGCAGTTTAAGGTCAGATGAAAAACGAAAAAGTAAACTTTTATGTAGTCAAATTCTCTTTTTTTCTATAACGATCATCGTTCAATTCAATATCGTTGCTTATAATCAAAATCCATATTTATCCTTCCAACATGCTTTATATTTGTCTCATCTTACTTAAAAATTATAATTACATTATGATTATCTAGTATCAAATGTTTGGTGATTCTGGTATAAGTTTGACATCAGCAGAATGCATCAACATTCTTATCTCACTCCATACAAAAATATGTTTCTCACATCTAACATCGTTAAATATCATATCGGAATTACTTTTAGCTTTGTTAGGAGAAATAACAGATTCAGTATCTGTAAATGTGTATTATCCCATTCCTTTAATTAATGAAATTATGTAATATCTTTAAGTCACCATATTTAGGTTGATAGAGAGATTTTGAGTATTAATATGTAGATGTTTTAAAATTTTAGTTCATTAAGACTTTTTAGCAAGCCAATCATAACATATTATTTTTTATTTTATTTTTTTTACAATTTGACAGACCAACTATTTTTGCGCAAATAAAATTTGATAGAGGGGGAACTATGAATTGTTTTTGAACTAACGTTTGATGAATCATCAAAAATTTCGTACCATACTATTTTTAGGTTGTTTTGACTATGAGTATGCACCAATATTTATGAAATGTGTTTCATAAATATTGTCTCTTATATAGGAAAAATAAAATAATACAGCTATACGACACCAGAAAATATTTTCTGGTATCGTATAGCTATATTATTTTATTTTTCCTATATAAGAGATAATGGTCCGTACTCATAGTCAAAACAAAGTATATTTTAAGAGTTTAAAACCAGTATTATCATAAAAAATACTGATTTTAAACTCTTACAGTCTTATTTATAAAAATTATTAAGACTTTATAAAGGTTTTTTTAGACAAATTTTCATAAAAAATTTTTCTAAAAAAGCCTTTATAAAGTCTTAATAATTTTTATAAATAAGGCTGTTAAATTCTTTGTTTCACTAACCACATTTGTGTAACTAATTGCATTTCATAAATATTATACGTCATAATCAAAACAAATGATAGTTTTATGTTGTTTTGAATGTGAGTATACATCATTATCTCTTATTAAAAAAATAAAATAATACATCTACACGATTTCAGAAAATATTTTCTGATATCGAATAGCTGTATTATTTTATTTTTTTAATAAGAGATAATATTTATAAAATGCATTTAGTTACACAACAAATGTGGTTAGTGAAACAACCTAAAAATAGCATGGTATGAAATTTTTGATGATTCATCAAACGTTAGTTCAAAAACAATTCATAGTTCCCCCTCTATCAAATTTTATTTGCGCAAAAATAGTTGGTCTGTCAAATTGTAAAAAAAATAAAATAAAAAATAATATGTTATGATTGGCTTGCTAAAAAGTCTTAATGAACTAAAATTTAAAAACATCTACATATTAATACTCAAAATCTCTCTATCAACCCAAATATGGATACTTAAAGATATTACATAATTTCATTAATTAAAGGAATGGGATAATACACATTTACAGATACTGAATCTGTTATTTCTCCTAACAAAACTAAAAGTAATTCCGATATGATATTTAACGATGTTAGATGTGAGAAACATATTTTTGTATGGAGTGAGATAAGAATGTTGATGCATTCTGCTGATGTCAAACTTATACCAGAATCACCAAACATTTGATACTAGATAATCATAATGTAATTATAATTTTTAAGTAAGATGAGACAAATATAAAGCATGTTGGAAGGATAAATATGGATTTTGATTATAAGCAACGATATTGAATTGAACGATGATCGTTATAGAAAAAAAGAGAATTTGACTACATAAAAGTTTACTTTTTCGTTTTTCATCTGACCTTAAACTGCATTCATCTAAATGTTATAAATGGGCAGCTACTTGTAAACTGATAACCCAATCTGAATCAGATAAGCTGATCTGAAAACCATACCAGGTCCTGATAAGCTGATCTGAAAACCAGACCAGGTCCTATTAAGCTGATCTGAAAACCAGACCAGGTCCTGAAAAGCTGATCTGAAAACCAGACCAGGTCCTGATAAGCTGATCTGAAAACCAGACCAGGTCCTATTAAGCTGATCTGAAAACCAGACCAGGTCCTGAAAAGCTGATCTGAAAACCAGACCAGGTCCTATTAAGCTGATCTGAAAACCAGACCAGGTCCTGAAAAGCTGATCTGAAAACCAGACCAGGTCCTGATAAGCTGATCTGAAAACCAGACCAGGTCCTATTAAGCTGATCTGAAAACCAGATCAGGTTCTGATAAGCTGATCTGAAAACCAGACCAGGTCATGATAAGCTGATCTGAAAACCAGATCAGGTTCTGATAAGCTGATCTGAAAACCAGACCAGTTACCTGATAACCTGATCTGATAGCTGATACCTGATCTAATAGCTGATACCTGTTATTTACTATTATTAAACATGGATGAGAAAATTTTAAAACAGTTGGTGTTGACAAGAAATGTCTTGAAGAAAAAGCTTCGTAGTATAAAAACTGGTGAAATAGATACATGTGAGCAATAAAAGATACATTTAAACCTATAACAGAACCTCTCAAAGAATTCATAAATAGTTCTAGAAATATTGAAAGAATTCACAAGAAAGAAGAAAGTAAAATCAAGATAGAAGCTGAAAATAATATAAGTTTAAAGCCATCAGTCAATATAGAGACAAGTACACCAAAGAAACTTTCAGAAGGAGCAATATTTGATGATATCATCTTATTTAATGATGCTAATACTGAGAATGATGATGAGGATGATGAAGATGATTTTTACTCATAGACTTCCAATTCTGAAGACACTTATACTCATTTATCAGTCTTGGAAGGAAGAATTGAATTAGATACAAACTATGGCCCACATCAAGATTTGAATAATGAATGAAAGTTTGGTGATAGTAACCTAAAACTAAATGAAGATAAAATACAAGTTGATGGTCAAATATAGGCCCTAATAGTAGCTTTATTTTCTTTAATGATTGATAATAAAACATGGAAATACTGTGAAAAATTTGATGTTGAAAACTATATAAAATATATAATTTCTACTAATCATCATCATCATTCACGGACAGAGAATGATGTTATCAGTAAATTGTTTCTGGAAACTCCAAACGATAAAACTATAGGACAAATTAATAATATAGCTTAAGGAATTAATATAATTCAAGAATATATTAAAATGCAAATTGATAGAGTACAACGTGAAATACAATTAGAGATAGAAGATAGTTATAAAATTGATAAAATACATACTAAAAATCAAATCATCTTTTGAAAAAACAAATTGAACAGCTGAACGATAAAATTTATAGATTGGAAAATGAACTACATGATAGTATAAATAGCTGAAAGTGCATCAAGTAGATCACAACACTCTCCAAAAAATCTTTAAAATAACTCAATGTCTTTAAAAAGAAATTTAGTAGACGAACTCTATAATAAATCTCGAAAATTTTTTGTGCATTGTAGATATGTAATGAAAGGAATAGTTGATCTTTTATGGAGCTAATTTAGGTGAAATGGGAAACTATTCTACAGAAAATAGAAATTATTGATTATTGTAGACTGTAAATGATTCATTCACAAAGTTTCTATGGTCAATACCGTTGAAAATAAAAGTTGCATTCGAAAAAACCTAGGCTGTGGAAAATATTTTTGAGATGTTATGAGTACCAAAAAGCTTACAAATGGATGATTATAAAGAATTTTTTAATAGACACTGGGAAATTCATGCATATGTAGAATATTAAACATTACTTAATATGAAAGCATCAATAGTAGAATGATTTAATAGATCATCCAAAGGAATTATGTGATGATGGTTCATATAAATGAAATATACAAAGAATTACTTAATGTACTCGCATACAATATAAAAGTTCATCTCACTATTGAAATGTTTCCGATTAAAGTTAACTCAACAAATGAGAAAAAGCTTCTAAATATAATAATTTGAAGATGAACAAAATGTTGAAATTTAATGAAAGTAAAAAATAAAATTAAATAGGAAAAATCTAGTTTGGTTTGTATTTTTGAAGGAATGATAGGTCTTAAGAAAGATAATTAACTTAATATACTGGAAATTCTCTAAACTTGTTGGCCTGTATGAAATATTGTGAAAACTTAAGTGTTCAAAATAAATTACAACACAGTGTAATATTCAGTAACACCTAATATTATCACTTTTTATAGTGAAAATTGTACATTTTCCATTTCGAAAGCTCTAGCAAGCGAAATTTTAAAATATGCCCATGGGCTATTATAATAGATCTTTACTCTATTCATTTCTATAGCTATCAAATCTTTAGAAAATATAGATAAACTACATAAATTGGACTTAGATTTCCAATCTTTAAGAATGTATATGTGTATGAATTAGTATCAAACAAACTTACTGAATAAATATGGACTTCAACTGGAATCATGCTGAAGCATACATAAATTGTAAAATGCAATGTAAGCAGATCTTACTTTATATCTGTATCTGTATGAGTATCAAATAAATTTACAGAAAAAATATTGAAAGCATGCCTAAGCATGCAAATTTAAAAGAATGTCACACAATTTTGTAAGCAAAGAAATTTTATGACTCTGTGCTAAATGAAATACATAAATATGTATCGACTTTGTAAAAGAATAAAAAGAGGGAAATCGTAAAATCTAATAGTATAGATTTTTAATTGAAACACCACTACATGTCGGACTCTCGCGTCACTATCGATAGAAGCATGCTCAGGCATGCATGCTAGCAAAATATATAAATCTGTTAGAAGGTGATGAGAAACTTGTTTCTAATCATTAATCTGTAGACAGCAATTGTATCTGGATCAACCCAACTCATGAACGAAATGTATACAGATATAGTTGATAGTAATGAGGACCTTTTTTAAGTAGGAAATGATTACATCTGAATGTGATACAACCCAGCCTACGTCAACAATAACTTCAAGGATGTCAACCAGCAAACCTCATGTAGAAAAACTCGATGTAAAAATTCTCTCAAACATAGATATTCTAGTGTTTCTGACACTATAAAAACACCGACGGTGAATTGATGGTGGAGGTAACTGCGTTATTTGAGATCGATTTTCTAGAATAGTTGATTATTAAACATGTATTTCTTTGTAGATAAAGTAATTTCTCTATACATATACACATACATTAACCTATATGTATATATGAATACATTTAAAAATTACATAAATATTCTCTTTTTCAAGTAGTAAAATCTGAAAAAATAGTAGTGGCATATTAAAAGAAAAAAATTATTAAAAAGAGAGACTGAGTGATCAACTTATACGTACACTTTGTCTGACAGGTAAATAAAGCGCGCTTAAAAATATCAGAAATATATACACAATACGCTGAAATTTAATAAAATGAGAAAAAAAATCATCTGGAACATCAAATAAAAGCCATAGGCGAGTAACCTTCATAAGATAAACATATACCTTATTAATGAAAATATATTATCAGTGTTACTTCATACACAATTTGAGGAATTAAAATTTTAACATTTAATTGTCCCTTAACGCTGACAAAGAGTAGACAGATATGTTGACATAGAAAGTCATCTTGTATACTAGAGGAACCGTTGAGAGGCCAGACCTAAATTGTAAGAAAACGATTTCGTTTTCTGTTGATCGCTATTCAAGAATAAAACAAGTTTCCTCATTATGATTTAACTAATTTAAAAGTACATTTAAATTTAGTCTCATATCTAAATGATGATGATCTTAACATAAAAATTAAAAATAAACGTTATGCAATTCTATATTATATGTACTCGTATCTAAGATTCCAACAAAGCTATTATATGAAAGAATCTTAAGCACTTCCAAATGCACTAAAGTTTAAGACAAAAGTTCCTTTTATTCAATAGCAGCCCAATTGATATAGAAATTTAATATGAAACAGTAAGCAAGGACCTCAGCTACTGCATTTTTACTAATGATCGAATAATAGAAAGTCCTGAAAGTCTTATAAATTAAGTAAGGTTTCGAATGATTTTCATTACAAAAAAAAAAAGTAGCGGATGTTTTTAGCAATAATGAGTATAACAATTTCATTATAAAACCACCATTTGATTTTAAATGTTTATCAATAAAAAAGGAAAGAGAAGCAAAGTGGTTAAAAAAAGCTGGACTGCTGGATCAGTTTCATTTCAAAGTGTTTATAATTTTTTAAAGCCAATGCAAGATGTTCTAAAATATATGAAAAAGGTGAAGAAAAAATATGATAGTTGGAAAAAATTTTAAACCGAAAAATTTCTAACGTTGACTATATAGGCTACATCAACTTTAAACAAATGGAAATAAAATATATTAAATATTTATACTATATTTACTACAACTAGAGAGGAATTAAATTTTACTTAAAACAGAAACTCCTCACAAACTTTTAAGTAAATACATCTAAAAATTAAAAGAACGTTTTTTTAATTTCAAATAAAAAAACTATCTAGATATTTCACATCTATACACAAAAGACCAGGCGAATATTTACAACAGCAACAACAGCACATGACAAAAAAAAATGTATTTAACCAGGGAGCCCCAGACTTATTTGTATGTACATACATACATACATAAAATCAATTTGTAGATCCATATGTACATATGTACACATATTATCAAATTTCTTACCCATGCTCAAGTATTTATTGGATTTTAACAATCACACTTACATATCTACATCATGAAAACATACAAACCGTTCTCCAAGCTATTGACGCTTGAAGACGAAAGTCGAAGAAGACAAATGTACTTAAATAAACAAACTTATCACAGACCAGTCAAACTCTATCGCGCATACACACATACACATACACAAAATCACCACGATCGTACGCAAGAATTTTGCAAAATCTGCAATTAATATTTATACAAATATAAACAAATTTCTGACCGACAGACTTTAACACTGGACAAATTTAAGCTTGATAAAATATAAAGCAATCTCATCTTCCAATATGAAAAACATACTAGGATTAGGGAAGTTCAGATATATGATAATATTTTCTAGCAAAAAATGTTCATATGAGAAATAATTTATTTTAACGTACATATAAATACTAGGGTGAGAAAATCACATACACACACACACATACTAAAATTCATCTACGAAAAATTAAACCTATTTCAACAACGCCCCTCCCCTCACAAATCACAGTCAGCCTAAAGTTCTTATAGATATACATACACAAAATCTCAAGGTAACATACAATCTATCAATCTCACAACCTAAATCACGATCAGCCTTAAACTCATATAGACATACATACACACAGATACGTATACATATACATGAACACCTTCACCTCACCTCTCATTAATCATGATCAGCCTTACCTACAGATATACACACAAATTACGCTGTTATATATTTCATGAACACTTCGCCTCTCATAAATCACGATAAGCCTTAAGTTTCCTACAGATATACATACACTAATTCTCGAAGTCACATACAATCGATCAATCTCAACAATTCAAATTACGATCAGCCTTAAACTCGTACAGACATACATGTACAAAAATTCCTACAGACATATAAACACCCAAATTCTTATAGATACATATTACAATAACACCGCCCGCCTACCTCAAATCAAGGACAGCCTTAAACTCCTACATATACATACATACACATACACGCATAGGCACATTCTATCTATCTATCTATCACAACAACACCCTCCCCCACCTCAAATCACAATCAGCCTTAAACTAATACGAACATACATATACACAGATTCCCACGGATACGTATTACATGAACACTCTCACCTTACCTTTGATAAATCACAGACAGCCTTAAACTCTTACAGACATACATACATACATGTACACAGATTCCCACGGATACATATTACAACAACTCGCCACCCTACACCAGTCGATCTACCGCAAATACATCTCGCTCCTCCACAAGCACAGCTTGGTTTAAATTCCAACAAGCATATCCGTCACCGAATTCTCATGGTTACATATTACAAAACACCCTCACCTACCCAAATCACGGTCAGCCTTAAGGTCTCACAATCTAGACAAACCCCGTCCTCCACCAATCACAGCCAGACTTCAATTCCTACAGCTAGACATACCCTCAAATTTTCCGTCGGCATTAGGAAAAATCATTTCCATGATTTTCCCGTCGGCATTTGAAAAAACTAAACATGTTTTTCCGTCGGCATTTGAAAAAAATAAACATGTTTTCCCGTTGGCATCAGGAAATCATACACATATAAAAGCCTCAAACCTATAAACCCCTTAATGTATTCCTACAAAATATTCCGCACACAAATTCCCACGGATACATATTACAACAACACCCGCCCCCACCAAACACAGGCTGCCTTAAAGATACTCCCGCAAATTCCCACGGTTACATGTTACAAAAACCTCACCTGCCCAAATCACGGACATCAACAAATTTCCACAGTCTAACAACAATCATAACTTTCCCGTCGGCATTAGAAAAAATAAAGATGTTTTCCCGTCGGCATTAGGAAAAATCATACAAATATAAAAATCTTAAAGCTATAAACCCCCTTAATGTATTCCCACAAAATATTCCACGCACAAGTTCCCACGGTCATACATACATACATACATACATACATATACTTAATATAAATAAAAAAAGTTAATATAAACAAAAAACTCCTAATGTAAACAAAAAACACAGACGGACGGACACACACACGTAGGTATCAAATTTCACAAATTTCCAAGAATTTTAAAATTTCAGCCAAAATTTAACAATTTCAGCCACAATTTAACAATTTCAGCCCACAATTTAACAATTTCAGCCACAATTTCACAATTTCAGCCCACAATTTAACAATTTTAATTGACCCAGAACCGCTAGTTCCCTACTACTAACCTCTACGATAAGAATAGGCAATAAACTCAACAAAGTCAGTATTGATGGAGTCAAACCAACATATTTGGATAATGATGCGCCCCAGAATTTTCCTCATCAGCATCTTAAAACAAAACAGACACCACCCTTGCACGATGAAAGTACGAGTCAAGCATACGAAAATTGTACTAAAGAAGACCAGCCTATGGGATCTAATGAAACAAACAAATATTTAGAGCATCCGGGACATGCATATATATATACGCAACAGAGTTCGAGGTAGAGAAATAAAATTACTCAGTAAGTATATCCATTTCCAGTTGGAAACTCTCATTGAAGGGGGAGTAATGTAGCCGTTAATGTTTCTAAGATTTTGAAAAATGTGGCAACACAAGAAATTAAACGATTGAGGTTAAAAAGTGTTTTGGAAAGAAAAACGTGTGATTTATTAAAAAAGCCTTAGCGTACAAATAAGATACAGTAAATATAGTTTACATTTATACAACAATCGTGTGAATAATTTATTTGATTCTCGCTAGAAGAACTTTTCTTTTCCTGTGGCTCCATAATACATATCCGTTGCCGCTATAGCCTAACATAATAAATTTTTCTGATGTCATATCCAATTTCTTCTGTTTTATTTTTGGAATATGAGAATATGCAATACAACCAAAAAAATTTAAATACGACTTATTTGGCTTAACACGAAAACAAATCTTAGCCGGAGTTTTGACATTACAAATTGCACTATTTGGACTAATCCTAATCGCCAAGTATTTAGCACAGTAAACATCTTTAGTCGATAAACTCTTTTTTTAGCCATTGACAAATTGAGGATCCGGCTTTCTCAATCAATGTGCAGTAATTTTTTTATTATTATATATTTATTTTAAAAATAAGTAAGCAAAAACTTAGAGAATAAATGAATTGAGAAAATGGGCGTGTTACTAAAATTAGGGAGTGTGTACGATGAAAAAAATACATATCGTGTAAATGGTTACACTTTCATAAGTTTTGTGATGAATCGTCTTAATCTTTAGTTAATTTAATTGGGACTCAGTCTAGTATTTTAGGAAACGGCACTGACCACAGTTCGATGTGGTTGTATCCTGGACCTATCAAACAGTATAAATACAATGTTAATTGTTCCCTCCAATGAGACCGCCAAGTCACTTTGGAACCTAAGCTTAACTAGTATTTACACTTTTTAACTGTAAGTGCGCCTTTGGTCGAGTGTATAGTGTGCAAGCCTGTCATACCTAAGGTTGTCAGTTCGAATCCCAAAGAAAAGTTGTGCTTAAAAATAAAAAATAAAATATAATTGCATTTGTAGTAATAAAAAAAATTTATAACTTTTCAGTGTTACAGTTAAATGTCGGAATTACATTTATACTAGTATATAATTTATATTATTTTGAGATAGTTCAGTGAAAAGTCACAACGTGCATACAAAGTATTAATTAACCGCATCCTAGGCCATCGCCATGTAAAAGTGACTGGTCCGCTTCATAGGAAGTGTTAGAACTCGGACTGGTGTCTATCACTTGGAGACCGATCACGTGGCTAGTCTTTTGTTAGTAACATTTCCTGCAGGAATATTAGTTATATTCCTGTCAAGGTTTGTACGTATATTTTTATCTAAGAAAGATATGTATATCATTGCTAAACCTACTGTTTTCGGTTGTTAGCTCATTTTCAAGTACTGGTTTGTTATTTGCTAGTACATTGCACATTATTTAACAATTGTAGCAAAACTAAATAAGGATACAGTTTATTAAATTCATCACACATTTTACGAAAAGGATCACAATTGGCATAGTTAGAAGTATAATAGTTAATGCTCAAAGGATTACAATATACACACAAAAAAGTAATATGAATGAGTTTGTAATATTAATTAAAATATTTGTAATATTATTTATAAAATTAATTAAAATTTCACCTATAAACAATTTGATAATATCAATTAAGTTTTTCCACTCAAATTAATTAATACAATTAAAAATTTAATTGAATCAATTAAATTATTAATTGAAAACATTAATTGGTGAATACTTTTTTCTGTGTATAGTTAGATGACAAGGAATTGTAAAATTTATTCTATTCAGAAGAAATATAGAGTTCATATCACCATTTATAAATTTCGGCAGGAAGGTAACCTTCCAGTAGGTAGTTCTCTTAGCGCCAGACATTTTTCATAAGATGGTAGCCTTGTCTGAGGATCCCAACCTAAACCGCGAAGACAAAATAATACAAATTGAACTTGAAGAGATTAAATTTTATTAGAATTAACTGCATAACATGGCTCCCATACAACTGATCCATACTCAAGTATTGGTCGAACCAAAGAGGTAAACAAACTCTTAGTTACGTACGGATCAGAGAACTCTTTTGACCATCGCTTTATAAATCCTAATACACCATTAGCTTTATTAGTTGCTGACATAATGTGGCTCCTGAAATCTAATTTTTCTGTCTAAAATAACTCCCAGATCATTGAGGGAATCAACTTGTTCAAGAAGTTCAGAATTTATGGTATAAAATCCACCTATTGGAGACGATCTAGTGAAAATCATAAACTTGCATTTCTAAATTTAGCTCCATTAAATTATCAGTGCACCAGGTGGTTAAATTATTAATATCAGCTTGCAAAATTTGTTGCTGTTCAATATTGTTGTACGAAATAAATATATTTGCACCATCTGCATACATTAGTGTGTTAGAGGACTCGATTACAGATGGAAGATTGTTAATTAATAATGTAAATAAGAGCGAACCAATATGGCCGCCTTGTGGCACTCCAGATACAACGTCAATGTAGTTAGAGAAAGTATTGAGGATTTTACACACTGCTTTCTTTTTTTTAAATAAGATTCAATCCATTTTGTCCACGCTGCTGCAAATCCTAGAAGATTATGATTAACTTTGTCGAAAGCTTTACTAAAATCAATATATATAACATCAGCTTGCTTGCCAGCGATAAACCCATCATTTACGGGAGTAGTAAGTTCCAAAAGATTGGTAACTGTAGATCGTAATTTTCAGAATCCGTGTTGTGATGGAGATAAAAAATTTTTCGAAAAGCTTGGATACCGCGCTTAGCATAGCGATACCGCTGTAGTTGGAGATATTAACTTTGGATCCAAATTTGAACAGTGGAGTTATAAACGATTGCTTCCAGATAAGAGGAAATAGCCTAGCGATTTCTTAAATATGAGTGTTAATGGAGTACACAGAAAATTATGGAAACGCTTTAAAATACAACTCGGAACTCCATCAGGGCCTGGAACATACGACAACTTTAATTTCTTCATGTATACGAATTACTATGCACTGTTTCAGGAATTGTATACAAGTACTGCTTATTTTCTATTAAATACAGATGATGAATAAGCTGACGCAAAAAACTCAGCAAACATATTGCTCAATAATTTATCATTTGTGGATTCAACATCTCCAAACCTCATAGCAGGAGGAAAATCTCCTGACCGTCTCTTAGTATTAACAAACTTAAAAAACGATTTAGGATAATTCTTAAAGTTATTTTTCATTTTATTTAGATATACCTCATAAGCCCTTCGATTAGCTACGGAATATTCTGATCTTGCTAAGCAATATTTTAAATAATTTCTTAGACAACCAATAATTTTGAAGTTTTTTGAAATTTCATTTTTTCTGTTTTTTAAACGTGACAGATAAGCTGTGTTCCAAGCTGGGCCATGGTCAGAAATTGGTAGCATTGTAGGAACAGACGATAATAACCATCCAATACACTGGTCCAAATCATCACTGCAACTATATAACTCATTTAACCAATTAATTAGCGATAACTGAAGATATAATTCGTCATAATTTGTTGATTTTAAGCGAAAACTTATTTGTTGTTGAGGTATGCTATCGGTTTTTAGAGGAGACTGGTAGAAGAAAGTTATTTCAACCGTTGGATGATATAAGTCTTCAGGATTGGAAATAGGAGCATAACGAGAAACTGTAAATTCATTTGATTATGCATTTTTGGTTCGAAATATTAAAAAAATCTTTAAAAAACTGCAATTTTTTTTTTTTTTCATATATTTATTTATTGTATCTTCAAAAATGAACTAACAATAAGTAATCAAATCTTAAATCTAAATATAATTATTAGGCCCGACCAGTGTCGGACATAAACTTAGTGATAGTTATAAATAATACATAAGTAGTGATAATCAAAAAGGAAAAAAAAATAAAAATAAACGTATTTTCAAGAAGTCCCATCTGGAGTGTTGAGAATAAGAGCCCTTGTGTCCCTCTTTTTTAAGCGGATATGTCCAGTAAAGTTCAAGATATTACGAGCGAGCGGATTAAGATGTGTCTCGAGTTTTGTTAAATATTTGCCTGCGTATTTTGCAATTTCTTCAGTCAGTAAAAAACTGCAATAAATAGTTAAAAAATTTTAATATTAATCGAGACTTTACTTTAATCTTTAAATTAAAATGTTGTATAATATAAAAATATTCTTTCATTTATGCAAATATAATCTAGTAAATATTTCGACAAGAGAAAAACATGACTTAGACCACTTTCATAATTAAGGGCACAAATATAAAATCTAACATTTTATTTATTGTATTGACAATACAGTTGATTTGAAAATCAGTTTTCAGACAAATAATTATTTATATTCGCAGAAGATTCAGAAGATCGAAATGGAAGCAAATAATTAGAGTTACGAACAGCATTCCAGGATACGGATGCCACATTGAAGTCACCAATAAGAAGAACGTGATCTGATCTTTTTGTTTTATTTAAAATAAACTCTATCGCTTTCAGGTATTTATCATAGACAGCGTGTGGTGAATTTGGTGGGATATGTAAACAAATAATATACATTAATTTCGAATTAAGTTTTACTACAACGCATATTATCTCGATGTCCAAGCAATTATCGAGAGAAATTTCTTCTGCGGCAAATTCGTCTGTGACAGCAATTAAAACTCCTCCGCCTATATTTTTTGTCATACGAACTAGTAGCGTGCAACTCTCTCTATCTTTTTTAAAGATTCGAGATTTTGAGCAAAAAATTTCGGAACTATTGATTTTGTCACTGAGCCGAGTTTCAGTGAATATTAATATATGATTATTAAATCCATAACTGTTACAATAAAGAGCTGACAATTTTGAGTTTATGCATAGCATATTGCAATGATAGGTATTGTGCCAAAGCACAACTTGGTCAACATTTTTATCTCACTTTTTTTAATTGCCAACGTTTTCGATATGAATTTTGCCTTTTTCACATTCGTGCTGTTGTGAGGATCTGACTACTTTTTGAAAAATTTTCTATAATAAAACTTTTTATTTTATTTTTATTAATAATCTCACCTTCAGAATTCACTATTGTTCATTACAAGAGCCCCTGGATAGAAATATGTAATATATGGTGTAAATTTTAGTGGGCGTGACCCCGCCTACTTATCAATATAAAACAGCATATCCTTGCCCACTTTTGAAAACGCAAAGTTATAGCCTTGCGTAAATGCAATGTGCATGCAATGTTTCAATAAAGCGGCTTGTGTTTAAATTTTTGGGTTTTCCGATTTTTCTGGTTGGTAACCCAATTAGGCCTATTTGTCTACTAAATGTCAGCCCTCTACAGTATAATATTACGTCAAATTATTGTATGCCTGGCCCGCCCACTTTTCTAGCTAGTTCTTGCTTATGGTTCATGTAAAGTTTCGTACGAAAAGTGATAGACTGAAATCTGCTAAGCCGAAGTACATAAAAAAGAAGGCTAAGTCTTATGGGTGCAGTCACGGCCACTGTTCAGAACAGAAAATTGTTACTTTGGCTAAGTACAATGTGTATGAAAAGTTTTTATAAAATCGATTGAGTTTGAACTCCCTTAACTTAAATTCTTAATTTTGAGTTTAAAGTGCCCCTGGATTGAAATTTCCAGTTTTTTAGAATTTTCGTAGTGATCTCTGATCTAAATTTGTTTGTGTATCAAATTTCAGCTCTATAGTGCGAATTTGACTGTTAAGGGCGTAGGCTCGCACAGCGGATAAAAGTTCTAAGATTTTTTCACTGGATCACTCATCTACACTTACTTGTGTGTAAAATTTCAGCTCTTCTACCCTTGAATTTTCGTAGTAAACTATTGATACGAAATACGTAAATAAAAGATTTAAATCTGCTAAGCATAAGAAGATGAAACACAAGTCTAACTAAAGATTGTAGCTTAAAGCCTAGAATGCGTGCAACGTGCACGAAAGGTTTTACTAAAGATGCTTGAGTTAATAATAGTTTTTAATTCCGAGCAATATTAGTGTGACCCCGTCCACCCTGGTAATAATTTTTGGGTTTTCAGATCTTTCTAGTGGGTTTCTCACCAAGACCTACTTGTGTATTCAATTTCAGCTCATTATCGTAACTTTTGCTTTTTAACCAAAAACCCCTCCCACTTTTTCAAATTCAAGATTTTCTCCGGGCAGTGCTTATTATTCGTGTTAAGTTTCATTGGAAACGGATAATAATACCGACATAAATAGTATATTTAAATATGCTTAGCCGTAGTACATGAAATATGAGGTTTAAATTGTATGGGCGTGTCAACGCCCACCTTCTTTAACGTTAAGCGCTTTAGATTTGCTTTTTTAATTCTGATCTTTATGGGCGTAGCCCCGCCCCTTGGCTAAAATTTCCAGGTTTTTATATTTTTGTTAGTTAATTCCTCACCTAGACCTACTTCTGTATCAAATTTCAGCTCACTAGCGCAAATTTTAATTTGTATATGCATTGCCCTCCTCCTGGCTGCAATTTCCGGGTTTCCAGATTTTTCTAGTTAATTGCTCATCTAGGTCTACTTGTGTACCAAATTTCAGCTCTCTAGCTATAGCGGAAGTATGTCTTAAAATATGCACTTTTTGCACCTCCATATCTCAGGAAGCTTTCATGGTAAAACTTTCAACTTACGCATATGAGGTTACGTGCGCCTAGATTTTCAACAATTCTAAATAAATTTCGCACGTTTTAATTGCACGTGGAATACGTAACATACCCGAATATTTTTCTGTCATCAAACCTAAATAAATGTTGTAATGTTTATAACTTAATACATTTGTTTTTTGTTATGTTAAAAATTGCATCCAAAACTAAATATTTTTGTTTCCCTTTGCTTTTGTTTGTTTATATTTAAAAACATATGGTTTCATTGGATTTTACTGGCAAAAAAATTTTATTTACTCAGTGAATGAACCAAAAATTTTCTCTTTCAATTCGCCCTCTCATTTCACTTATTAGAATTGTTTTTTATTATTATTATTATTATTTCTTTATTTAGCATTTCTATTGCTATTATAACAAAATTTTTAATTAATTGTTAAATACAGAGAAAGAGAAAGAGAGAAAAAAATATAACTAAGTGCCAAATAGGTAGGTTTCACATTAAAATCTCGACAGGGTTGCCGTTGAAAATTTCGAAAAAGTGTCATAAAAAGGGTATTTAAGAAGAAGAAAAGGGTCAAAAAAGGGTATTTTAATGTAAAATGGGGTCAAGCTTTTGTGAACATAAAGATAACATTTATTTCAATTTAATAAAAACAAACACAAATTTTAACAATTAATTAAACACATTATCATATTATCAAAAAAGGAGTTACTTTTACAAAAACTTTTGATAATCTTGATCACTTTTTAGAAATACTTATTCTATATTTTGTAATTAATTCTTCACTTGGAGTCCATTCTTCCAGCTCTGATTCGGACAAATTGAAAGAGGAAAGCATGGACTCACAAGTTTCTATTTTAGGTTTGTTTGTAAGTTTATTTTTAATCAGTGATAGTTTTGAAAAAATTCGTTAATTTCTTTTATTTCACGCCACTGTCTGGTGTTGGTGGTGTTCATTTTACGCAATTGTTAAACTTTATATGAAAAAAATAGATATGCATGGAATATGACAGTTGCATAAAAGTCAGTTGTTGCAATAATAATATCGCATGCAATTTTTATCTGTAGGTTCACAAAACTCATGTATGGAAATATGTATACAACATACATGCCTAAAAGTTTACTAAAAACTTTAGTGAGGAATATTGGAACTTTAACTCTTTTTCAAAAAGTGGCATTCATTTTGTTATAATAACACAAAGGGATAAAATAAAAAAAGGGTCATAAAAAGTGTTATTTTTATTGTTAGTGTTAGTGTCGCAACGGCAACGCTGGCTCTCGAATGAACTTATTATTTTAAAGTATGGTCACACTGTTGAGATGCTATAATCCAATCTTTTATTTTAATATTTTATGTGGTTCTTGTCTAAGATACGATATTAAATAAAACACAACTACTTATAAGTGGCAATGCTGCTTCCGGCCGGTGGTACCACATTTTACACAATTAAAATAGAGCCAAAACACATGCCACCAGTGGCATGCAAGTGTTATATAGGCCGAGTTTATATCTGGCATTTCTCGTGTGCCATGTGCCCAAAAAAGCGTAACCACTAATTACTAATTAAAAACTGTTTGATTCAGACATGTATTTATTGATTTAAACTGTTTCCAATCATGTTGGATTCTATAAAATTGTCTATTAGTTATGTATGAAACTGTTTAACTTAATAAATACGTGCCTGAATCAAACAGTTTTCATTAGTATTTAGTGGTTACTCTTTTTTACGCATGTTTGGCACATGGCACACAGATGTAAACCCGGCCATATGTACGTATTATCAAGAAAAATTTGATGGAAATTACTGTTTACACTTGCAATTGCAGGTTCATTTTAAAAATGTTGTGGAAGCGTAAACTTGAGAACATTTGTTTACTTCCCAAGTAAAAACGTTGCTCCCTTCTTATTTATATAGCTAAGGAGTTCTCATATAAGCACATGTTTAAAGAAATGGTTGACATATCACTCATTTAATTAAAGGACGTTATAACCGAAATAGTGTAACAATTCCATACAAACAACTTCCTTACTCAACTCTTGAGATACAAATAAAATTATTTTTTAAGTTTAAAATTTTTTAACGCACTAGTAATCCCAAATTATTATTTTACTTATTAAGTAAAATATTTTTTTAATAAAAATACATTGAAATTGATTATTGAGGGGTTTAGCTGGATCCTATGCGCATTTCACTGTTGCTAATGCAGATCATCAGGGAACCTTTACCCAAAAATTTCTTAGAACAACTAGAGTTAATATACTCTTACAACTGCAACAGCTAATAATCAATTTCAATGTATTTTTAACTGCACGTCTCCACGCGCAATAATTATTTCCGAACGTAAGCAATAACGTCAGCAGAATAACAGTACAAAAATGTTCATGTACAACCTTATGTTCTAAGCTATAGAACACGCATTGTGGTATTGGACATAAATTTAAAAAATTCACTGTGTATGGATCGATGGTTTTTGTGTTTATTTTAATTTGGTTAATCTTATTTAGAACTAATTTATTTATATTTGTTTTATTATACATTTAAAATTCTGTATTTTTATCACAGGCACTAGTTTCTTTTGTTAAATTCACAGAAACCACAAATGTATTTTAAATTTGACAGCTTATGTTCAACATTATTTCTTGAAAATAAGTTTGAACAACTATTTCGCAATTTATTTGCAAATAATGGCTTCGTTAGTCAAATCGTATCGTCTTACTTTTGAAGTTGTCGTATCGTTTAAGTCTGTATGTTAGTTAGTAAAAACGTGAGGCTGCCAGCGAAAGTGTCAGCTGTTACTTTGCTTTATAAGTGTGTGTGTATGTATGTAAGGCAAACGTTGCCAACACATTTTCAATAAGCATCAACATGCTTATTAAATGTTACGGATTTTGTCAGCTGACACGCAACAGCACGATACGATTTCAGTAATTCTACCATAAATGTTTCTGCGGTCCACACGTGGACATATGGTATTGGAAATAGAATTTGAAAGATGAGAACATAATTATTTCCAAGTTTATTGCACGTGGAGACCCCCAGTAATAAAAAATATTTTACTTAATAAGTAAAATAATAATTTGGGATTACTAGTGCGTTAAAAAATGTTAAACTTAAATTGTAACAATTCCCACAAAAAACACTAACTAATTGTTTTTCTTTTCGTTTATTTTGTATGTACGTACTTATACAGGTGCCCTCAATGTACTTTACTGTATTTTTTATTTAATTATTTGTGCTATCTGATCAAATATGTTAACGTTTTATTCAATATTACTGTGTGCAATATTTGATAATGCAATAATATTGCATTACTTCATGATATGCTTAGTGGCAGTACAAAATTATTGAATTTTTTGCCATGCGATTAGCTGCTAATGCAATATCAATTCATTACTTTTAAGAGATTTTATTTAAGTGCAAAAATAGTGCACTACAAGCATCAAATTTAAATTCGCACTAAAATTTTGGTTTTTCAATCAGTGCTTAGGGGCCATCCACATATTACGTAACGCCATTTTTTCCGATTTTTGACCCCCCCTCCCCCCCAGTAACAGATCGTAACAATTCTTAGACCCCCCCCCTCACAATAACGTAACAAGAACTTTAAAAAAATTTAAATTGTTTTAAGTTTTTATTTAAAAAAAAATTAAATTTAATTCATACACATACATATGTATGGATTTTTAAATAACTTTTTGTTTGAATTGAAGTAAATTTCTTTATTTAGTTATTACAAACTAATATACACATATTTTTATGGCATTTTCTTAAGTTTCGTTTAGGATTTATTCATTTATTTATTTTATTTATGGGAAAATGCAAGTAATTGAGAATGGACGAATATTCGGGAATTCGAATACTTTATTTTTATTTTCTGTTAGACTAACACAGTGCGTAGACAAAAATCAAATAAGCTTGCAAAATATAAATAATAACAATTATGTATTTATGTACATATGTACATATGTATATGCATATATTTATATCCATTTAACACTCATGATTCTTGATTTATTATGTATTTCTTTGATAAATTAAATACATAAATAAATGAAAAATCGAAGTGTTTTTGTACGAAATTAGTAAAATTTATGTTACGTAACAATTTTACAGACCCCCCCCTACCCCCCCGTAACAAATCATAACAAAACTCGAACCCCCCCCCCCCCAAGGGCGTTACGTAATATATGGATGGCCCCTTATGCAAAAGTAATGCAAGTTGCCCAGGTCTGGTTGTATTCATCTGTTTTTGACATTCATCCATTATTCTTACAGAAACAAATCTATTGTTTTTGTACTTTCTTAGTTGTTGTAGACCTGCATATACTTTATATAAATATGCTTTGGTAATTGCTTTCGCAACGCAATAGAGAGTAGCCACCCTGATATTTATATCCGTTGCTTGTAAAATACATGCCTGTACATTTAAGTTGCGATGCGTTCAATGTTATAATTTCAGTTATAGCCACAAAACATACAGAAGTGTCAGGAAACGGAAGATAAGGGTATTTTTCTGTTTGTCTCGTTTTCTCTCAAATTTTGTCGGCATTTTTGTTTTGATTCTTCTTTCTAATGCAATAAAACTACAACGATTTTTATTATTATTTATTATTTAGTATTAATACACTACAATATCAAATGCACTATATTTTTCTCTTTTTTCGACGAATTTTAAGAAACCTGATTGAAGATTTTTTTTACCTGTCACTTTCTTCACTTCTGTGTATTCTGTGGTTATAGCTATCATGGAGATAACAATTAAAAATAAATCGCTCTGCAAATTAATGTGGGAAAACCTCACGGGCAGGCAAGGTTGACCAAATGTTGTATATAATAACTACTACGTATGGTTTATCGGGAAACACCGATTGAAATTTAAATTTTTTAAAATTATATTTAAAAAATAATAAGTGAATGCACTAAATAAATTTCTATATGTCAGAATAGAAAAAAGGATTGGTTATATGTGTGTAGATAGAAAGAAGTTTGATCGGCCAAGTAAGGATTACGACAACGTTCGTTGCACGAGCAAAAGGATTAAACACGTATTCGGAAAATTAAGTCAAAGATTCATTCAAATTGATTTTAGCGAAGACTCAACTAATAGAAGCTGCCAAAATTGTAGATGTGCTACTAATTGCATCTACAAAAAGGTTAAGACGGATGGTGAAAAGCGTTCTAACGAAAAAGTATAGTAAATATTTTACTTGACGATGCACTAGCACTCATTCTTAATCTGGGCCTTTTTTAGAAATAAGTACGATATAAGGAATGTTCTTAAAGAAAAAAATGAATTGTATTGATTAGCGAAATCACTGACGAATGGTTATGCAGATTGTGGCAATTGACTACCGTCAATGTCATCCCATGTTAAAATCGCCAGTCGTGTGCGTTGCTAGTAGTTATGCTGGTAGGTAATGGTAACGATTGGTAGTTAACGAAATAGCTAGATATTCGCTAGCTACGCCGACTGCAGGGCATTTAACATTTGCTGTTTTTTAAGTTGTGTGTGTTGGTTTTGTGCTGCTAATGCGGGGTTGTACCTGGTTGAAAAATTGTGCTAACCACAAAACCACTCTTTGCCTCTCTCATCTAAAAACTGGCATGTTGCATAGTGTCCACACCTGACGAATTTATATCATGATGAATGTCAAATTGATATGATGAAAATTCATCAAGTATAGACTAAATTTATTAATATTATGGCAGCGTTATGATATAATCATCATAAATTCATCTTGATATCAAATGTTATTTTATGAGTCACTGTGCATTTAACGTTTATTTATTAAATAATTTTCGTTTAAAATACAACAATTATTTGTGACCAGAAAATCAAGCAACAAGCAAATTAGATATTTTTGGCAAGTATTTTGGAAATATTCTACCCCTTTGTCTTGATATTAATGAAAAAATGACAGTTGCTCTGCCGGCGTTATATTACGAGTTATGATATAAAATCGTCAGGTGTGGACACTATGTTATGCCCGCACAATTGTTCTCGTGTATGAAAGGGCAGTGAAAACAAGTAGCTGTCTTGTAAAATTCCTTGGCAGTTAAGGCTGGAACAGAATAGTAGCTGTAGTACAACGTAACGAGTAGCGCTTCAAGCTGTCAAAAGTTAAAAACTGTTGTTTTAAAGGGAAATAAACAGAATGCGTAGTTGTGGTAGTAGTTGTAGTGGAAGTTGAAGCGAAAGATTCGAAATTTTGAACTTGGTTGCGCGACAAAAAACAAATGTTTGTATATGTCAATAAGGATTTCCATGCTTTTAAATTCTTTAATACGTTTAGCAATTTTTCGCTAACTTGCGATTCTTTTGCATTTTTTCCAAACTTTTATTTTTATTTTTAACGGCTTTGGCTATTTCTAATAAATTTTAGAGCTTGCTTCCGATTTTGCAACTTCTCGCGAATATTTGCAAAGTTCGCGATATTAGTGACTTTTGCATATTTCCAGCTTCCTTACAGTTTCGCCGATTTTTAAACAATATTAAACTTCGTTATCATCTCGCTGTTAGTAAGCTTTTGCAAATTTTCTTCATTTTCGTATTTTCACGATTTATATTGAATTCCTTACAGTTTTTGAAATTTTTAATCAATATTATGGCTTATTTAAAATTTTGCAACTTTTCGCAATTTTTTGCAAAGTTCGCAATAAAAGCGACTTTTTGCATGTTTTCAGAGTCCTAACATTTTTGCAACATATGAAGTTAACTCGCGCTTGTGAATTGAACAAATTCACATATTATTCTTGTACAATCTTAGAAGTTTTTTAAGAAGTTAGGTATTTGGTAACCATGAAGAAAGCTTCAATATTCTGTTCACATTTTTTCTTTCTGCGCTACTAGTTACGCCGTCAGAATCAGCTACTACTACAACTACTTTATTCTATTCCAGCCTTTAGTTGGTGGTAGACTGCAAGTGCCGTAAGTGTAGTTTAAGCGATATTTGTTGGAAAAAGTGGAACAGTGTATACTTTAGTCTGGCAGCATAATAATTCGAGTAATTGGTAAAAAAAGTAATCCAATTTGTGTCTGAGTTGTTCATTTCAATATCACAGAAATTCACAGTATTTTGTGTCAATATAGCATCAAATAAACATTTTTAAAAGGCGCATTTCATTACAAAGACGAATAAGAATTTTGAATCTTTTAACAATTTTTTTTTACCTGTATCACAAAATATTGTGTTAATGTAAATTGTGTTTTGCTCAAAATATCGTAAAATATGTCGAGAATTGGTAAGATTAAAACTGTGTTTTGTGAAAACTTTGTGTAAGTATAAAATTTAATATTGTGTTTGCATAAAGATGTAGCATTCTTAAATTTTAAAAAATAGCACTTACAGTAAATGTGTCTTTAAACCATCGGAATATCTGAATGTAATAATCGGACCAAATGGCACGGGCAAGTCCACCTTAGTCTCAGCAATTGTTCTAAGCTTAGGTGGTGAACCAATATTACTAGCGCGATCAAATGCAATCAGCGACTATGTAAAAAATGGATGTACATCGGCAACAGTTTCCGTTGAAATATACAACAACGACGACGAATTTGATCCGATAACAACAATATTTCAGCGTTCATTTGATGTAAATAATAAGTCTACTTTTAGTATAAATGAAGAACAGATAACTAAGAAGAAATTTTTGGAACAAATTACCCATTACAATATACAAATAAGCAATCTTTGCCAGTTTTTGCCGCAGGATAAAGTCCAGGTATGTACCATATGCATGTCGCTGGCTTAATATTAGAAGGTTGTATGTGCAATAACACAGTTATACAACCTTAGTATTTGTTGTTTTTTCAAAACATACTAAGCCAGCGATATGTACACACTAAAAACGAATATATGTGCACGCGTATGTAAGTATTAACGCATTTTATTGAGAGTATGTATGGACATCATGTCCATAGACGTTATTACAAAAAAAAAATGTGTCTATGGACATATGGAAGTTTTGACATTGTATTTAAGTTCATGGGCACTAGGTATAACGTTATAATTATGGACATTAAGTCGCTTTTTAATGTGTTCTTTCGTCCACAATATTAAGAATGAAATATTTGTTATACAAGCAAATTATTTACTTAACGGACCTATGATCCTTGCATGAGTAAAAGGAATAAAATTATATAATATACATGTATAATCATTGTGTGTGATTGTTAGTAACGCATAATCTCTGGAACTATTAAAGCTGTGGATGGGAAATTTTCAACGCAGGTTCAGGTCAATACCTGGTAGGTTTCTATTTTGAGTTTAACCCAACAAGTGACCACTGTATGGAGTAATTTGTAGTAAAAATTAAAATAATAGATGTGTGTGAAGATAAATTTAAATTTAACTAGCAGAGACAAAAACCCAAAAAGTTTACAGAGCCCATTTTGCAGTTAACAGCGTACTGTTAAGCACTTAACAGTCCTAGTAAAATAAAGGAACATTATTTCGGTTGCGAAATCCAGGAACGGGGGCTGATACTATGCCCAACAATTAATGGAAAATATGGTCCGCGAGCTGAATAATGAAATTATACCAATTGGATATACAAAAGATATATCAATAATACAGAAACTTAATTTTAAAAAAGGGCCATATTTGAAAGGAAAAGTGAACATTGTGGGAAATAGGAGATGGGTACATATATCCCACTATATAGAAATGGTGCTCCTGATGGCTCGTTAAAGAGCAAATTAGGTGGCATATCTGAAATCATTTTGTGACTTTAGAAAAATCAATTAAAAAAAAAAGTCATATTTCTGGAGAAGATTAGTGGTCATTGTGGGAAATAGGAGATGGGTACATATATCCCACTATATAAAAATGGTGCTCCTGATGGCTCGTTAAAGAGCAAATTAAGTGGCATATCTGAAATCATTTTGGGACTTTAGAAAATTCCATTTTAAAAAAGTCATATTTCTGGAAAAGATTAGTGGTCATTGTGGGAAATAGGAGATGGGTACATGTATCCCACTATATAGAAATGGTGCTCCTGATGGCTCCTTAAAGAGCAAATTAAGTGGCATATCTGAAATCATTTTGGGACTTTAGAAAAATCAATTTAAAAAAAAAAGTCATATTTCTGGAGAAGATTAGTGGTCATTGTGGGAAATAGGAGATGGGTACATATATCCCACTATATAGAAATGGTGCTCCTGATGGCTCGTTAAAGAGCAAATTAGGTGGCATATCTGAAATCATTTTGTGACTTTAGAAAAATCAATTTAAAAAAAAAATCATATTTCTGGAGAAGATTAGTGGTCATTGTGGGAAATAGGAGATGGGTACATATATCCCACTATATAGAAATGGTGCTCCTGATGGCTCGTTAAAGAGCAAATTAAGTGGCATATCTGAAATCATTTTGGGACTTTAGAAAATTCCATTTTAAAAAAGTCATATTTCTGGAGAAGATTAGTGATCATTGTGGGAAATAGGAGATGGGTACATATATCCCACTATATAGAAATGGTGCTCCTGATGGCTCGTTAAAGAGCAAATTAAGTGGCATATCTGAAATCATTTTGGGACTTTAGAAAAATCAATTAAAAAAAAAAAGTCATATTTCTGGAGAAGATTAGTGGTCATTGAGGGAAATAGGAGATGGATACATATATCCCACTATATACAAATGGTGCTCCTGATGGCTCCTTAAAGAGCAAATTAAGTGGCATATCTGAAATCATTTTGGGACTTTAGAAAAATCAATTTAAAAAAAAAGTCATATTTCTGGAGAAGATTAGTGGTCATTGTGGGAAATAGGAGATGTGTACATATATCCCACTATATAGAAATGGTGCTCCTGATGGCTCGTTAAAGAGCAAATTAGGTGGCATATCTGAAATCATTTTGTGACTTTAGAAAAATCAATTTTAAAAAAAGTCATATTTCTGGAGAAGATTAGTGGTCATTGTGGGAAATAGGAGATGGGTACATATATCCCACTATATAGAAATGGTGCTCCTGATGGCTCCTTAAAGAGCAAATTAAGTGGCATAATTGAAATCATTTTGGGACTTTAGAAAAATCAATTTTAAAAAAAAAGTCATATTTCTGGAGAAGATTAGTGGTCATTGTGGGAAATAGGAGATGGGTACATATATCCCACTATATAGAAATGGTGCTCCTGATGGCTCGTTAAAGAGCAAATTAGGTGGCATATCTGAAATCATTTTGTGACTTTAGAAAAATCAATTTAAAAAAAAGTCATATTTCTGGAGAAGATTAGTGGTCATTGTGGGAAATAGGAGATGGGTACATATATCCCACTATATAGAAATGGTGCTCCTGATGGCTCGTTAAAGAGCAAATTAGGTGGCATATCTGAAATCATTTTGTGACTTTAGAAAAATCAATTTTAAAAAAAAGTCATATTTCTGGAGAAGATTAGTGGTCATTGTGGGAAATAGGAGATGGGTACATATATCCCACTATATACAAATGGTGCTCCTGCTGGCTCGTTAAAGAGCAAATTAAGTGGCATATCTGAAATCATTTTGGGACTTTAGAAAAATCAATTTTAAAAAAAAGTCATATTTCTGGAGAAGATTAGTGGTCATTGTGGGAAATAGGAGATGGGTACATATATCCCACTATATACAAATGGTGCTCCTGATGGCTCGTTAAAGAGCAAATTAAGTGGCATATCTGAAATCATTTTGTGACTTTAGAAAAATCAATTTTTAAAAAAGTCATATTTCTGGAGAAGATTAGTGGTCATTGTGGGAAATAGGAGATGGGTACATATATCCCACTATATAGAAATGGTGCTCCTGATGGCTCGTTAAAGAGCAAATTAAGTGGCATATCTGAAATCATTTTGGGACTTTAGAAAAATCAATTAAAAAAAAAAGTAATATTTCTGGAGAAGATTAGTGGTCATTGTGGAAAATAGGAGATGGGTACATATATTTCACTAAATACAAATGGTGCTCCTGATGGCTCGTTAAAGAGCAAATTAGGTGGCATATCTGAAATCATTTTTGGACTTTAGAAAAATCAATTTAAAAAAAAGGCATATTTCTGGAGAAGATTAGTGGTCATTGTGGGAAATAGGAGATGGGTACATATATCCCACTATATACAAATGGTGCTCCTGATGGCTCGTTAAAGAGCAAATTAAGTGGCATATCTGAAATCATTTTGGGACTTTAGAAAAATCAATTTAAAAAAAAGTCATATTTCTGGAGAAGATTAGTGATCATTGTGGGAAATAGGAGATGGGTACATATATCCCACTATATAGAAATGGTGCTCCTGATGGCTCGTTAAAGAGCAAATTAAGTGGCATATCTGAAATCATTTTGGGACTTTAGAAAAATCAATTAAAAAAAAAAGTCATAAGTCAAAAGCCATCAGGAGCACCATTTCTATATAGTGGGATATATGTACCCATCTCCTATTTCCCACAATGATCACTAATCTTCTCCAGAAATATGACTTTTTTAAAATGGAATTTTCTAAAGTCCCAAAATGATTTCAGATATGCCACTTAATTTGCTCTTTAACGAGCCATCAGGAGCACCATTTCTATATAGTGGGATATATGTACCCATCTCCTATTTCCCACAATGACCACTAATCTTCTCCAGAAATATGACTTTTTTTTTAAATTGATTTTTCTAAAGTCACAAAATGATTTCAGATATGCCACCTAATTTGCTCTTTAACGAGCCATCAGGAGCACCATTTCTATATAGTGGGATATATGTACCCATCTCCTATTTCCCACAATGACCACTAATCTTCTCCAGAAATATGACTTTTTTTTTTTTAATTGATTTTTCTAAAGTCCCAAAATGTTTTCAGATATGCCACTTAATTTGCTCTTTAACGAGCCATCAGGAGCACCATTTCTATATAGTGGGATATATGTACCCATCTCCTATTTCCCACAATGATCACTAATCTTCTCCAGAAATATGACTTTTTTAAAATGGAATTTTCTAAAGTCCCAAAATGATTTCAGATATGCCACTTAATTTGCTCTTTAACGAGCCATCAGGAGCACCATTTCTATATAGTGGGATATATGTAACCATCTCCTATTTCCCACAATGACCACTAATCTTCTCCAGAAATATGACTTTTTTTTTAAATTGATTTTTCTAAAGTCACAAAATGATTTCAGATATGCCACCTAATTTGCTCTTTAACGAGCCATCAGGAGCACCATTTCTATATAGTGGGATATATGTACCCATCTCCTATTTCCCACAATGACCACTAATCTTCTCCAGAAATATGCCTTTTTTTAAATTGATTTTTCTAAAGTCCCAAAATGATTTCAGATATGCCACCTAATTTGCTCTTTAACGAGCCATCAGGAGCACCATTTGTATATAGTGGGATATATGTACCCATCTCCTATTTTCCACAATGACCACTAATCTTCTCCAGAAATATGACTTTTTTTTTAATTGATTTTTCTAAAGTCCCAAAATGTTTTCAGATATGCCACTTAATTTGCTCTTTAACGAGCCATCAGGAGCACCATTTCTATATAGTGGGATATATGTACCCATCTCCTATTTCCCACAATGTTCACTTTTCCTTTCAAATATGGCCCTTTTTTAAAATTAAGTTTCTGTATTATTGATATATCTTTTGTATATCCAATTGGTATAATTTCATTATTCAGCTCTCGGACCATATTTTCCATTAATTGTTGGGCATAGTATCAGCCCCCGTTCCTGGATTTCGCAACCGAAATAATGTTCCTTTATTTTACTAGGACTGTTAAGTGCTTAACAGTACGCTGTTAACTGCAAAATGGGCTCTGTAAACTTTTTGGGTTTTTGTCTCTGCTAGTTAAATTTAAATTTATCGTCACACACATAAATAATAGTATACTTATATATATTTATTTATGTCCCTAATCATAAGGAATAAAATTCTGTGATTAGATTTAATTAAAGAGCGCTAGCAGCATTTGCCATCGGCTCTGTTTTAATCCTTTATTTGTCGTCAAGTGAGCACGTTAGGTTATTTTTTAAATAAAAGTATGATGATATTTACAATCTAGTTTTTGGAATATAATAATTTACTGTCAATTTTTGAGCTAGAAACTAACAAAGTTTCATAAAATAGCTTTTGTTAACGTTCTCTATGGATAGTTCCTTAGGAGCTGCAGAGCTGATTCGCCAATTGTTGCTTTTTAGGACAGAAGGGCAAGAAACGTGCTTCTTGGGGTATCAATCTTGTTGAGTTTAGACAACGAAGTATCAAGCGAACTGTTTTTGAATCTCCATGGGGGCTTCATAGTGTATTTTGTAGTAAAGTTGAGGGGTATATTGAACTCTACGCATAATGCTAAAGATTGGGCTATTGCAGATTTGATTAGTTTGCGTTTTTTTTTTTTTTTTTTTGTATTGATAATAGAGATAAAGTCATTGTCTAATACTGAGTTTGTACTATTCAATAGTTTAGGTAGGACTCTAGATTTCATGACAAATATTCTGTCTGTTATTGATGGTAGATTGACTTTGCGTGTTAAAGTTAAGTTGTTTCAGTTTCAATTCAACTTGAGTTGTAAACCGTAATATATAGGGTGTTTATTTTAGAGGTATAGAACTTCGAATTGAAATAAAACACAAGAAATCGTTTTAATGTCCATCAATTTGGCTTTATTGGAAGGATAATTTTATGCCATTAACGTTTAAATATGATTTCGGGCATGTGGCCGCCGCGGCTGGCTCGAATAAAGCCAATTCTACAGGTCCAATTTTCAACCACTTTTTCGAGCATGTGGGGCCGTATGTTGGCAATAACGCCACGAATGTTGGCTTCCAAGTCCCCTAACGTTTCTGGTTTGTTGGCGTAGACGAGCGACTTCAGCGGATGCGTATTATCACATAGAGTAAACGTAGTGCGAAAACGATCCATGGTTAACCGAATTAATTGCTCTGTCGACCATAAAATGGACGGAGCTTGCGGTAAACTTCGCGAACTGAACCATTATTTTCGAAATAAATTTGCACGATTTGCAAGCGTTGTTCTTTTGTCAACCTGTTCATGATGAAATGGCAAACCAAACTAAATATTAATCACTTGACAGCTGACAAAATGGCCGCCAGTTAAAAAAGTGATGCCAACTTAAAGTTCTATACCTCAATAAAAAACACCCTTTATATACATATTTATAAAAAAAAACGAAAATGTCGTCAGCAAACATAAATAACACTATAAAATAAAAAAAACTTAACTTCTAAAATTAGATGATTTCTTAACTAATTTAGGGTCGCTGAACACGAATATGGCATTAGTTTATTTTTCTTAAGAAGCGTTTTCGAGATATTCGCGAAAAATATGTTTTTTTTGCAGTTTACAAATATGTTTCCAAAAATCTTGCGAACTGTTTATTTAAGTTAAGCAAATTTGACACCATTGAAAATATATGTTTTTCTTTTATCAGCCACTATTTTTAATGTGTTGATCGGATAAAATTTCATTGAGTTACGTCTCTTTAGATTTAAAAAACCTTTTTAGTTTTTTTTTTAAATTCAGTATTTTAAGTTGCGCCCTTAACCCAAAAAATAAATTCTAAAATTCCTTTTGAACCTTTATCTTAAATAAAATTTTGTAGCCAATTTATTAAGCGTTAAATTATTTTCATCGGACGAAAAATTAAAAATTACAACATATTTACTGAAAATATTCGAACTTGAATTTTCGGATGTTTTCACTAAAAATTAAATTTTTGTTCAATCTAAGGGTGAATTTTTATCCGATCAACACATTATAAATATGGCGAGATAAAAGAAAACATATTTTCAATGGTGTTAAATTTGCTTAACTTAAAAAAAAGATTTTTTGAAATATTTTTCTAAACTGAAAAATAAAAACCTTGAAATGAAGGCCATATTCGTTTTCTGCAGCTCCAAATTTAGTTTAAAAAAACATCTCATTTTAGACATAACATGTGTGTTTTTTTATATTTATTGGAAGCTTTGTTTCGCATTTTTCCTAACTTGGAATCTCAGTTACCTTCCTTCAAACTGCGCTGTTATGTAAAAAGAGCTCAACAAAAATACTTTCAAGAACGAAAAAGGTTTGTACAAAAAGATGAAGCTATTCTTCAAATCGATTTTACGGAAAACTAAGGCTCGTCACTCAAAATGAATTTCAGTCTGCTCATTTTAGTTACTCCCAAGTAACCATTTTTACTTGTGTTGTCTGGTTGCACAGTGGCAGAAGATCCTTTGCTATCACGATCGATCAACTGGCACACAAAAAATATGATGTTTATGCTTTCTGAAGTTAATTGTTAAAAAACTTAAACTAAAACATTCTATTTCAAAATTTTTTGTATTTTCTAATGGTTGCACAAGTCAATTCAAATTCAACTTCTCACGGAAAAGGTGCAGTAGACGGAATAGAAGCAGTTATGAAGAGAAAAATTTGGCAGATGGTTAAAGCTCAAAATCTTATTCTCAATAACGCCCAGGATTTTTATAAATTAGCAAAAATGAATATAAATGGAATTTATAGTTCATATGTTTGCAGTAGTTATATAAATAATACAACTGATTTTCGGAGATATGGGCTAATGTAAAGAGCATTCCTAAAATTTGATGAAAATATGATCGAAATGGCACTAACGGCGAGTTCATCAAAACAAAAAATTAATTTGTAAACAAATTTACATATATTTATCAACAAATTCATCTATAAACATACAACTTGTCTTAAAAAACGTTGATAAAAACAAAAATTTAATATTTTTTTCAAATAAATGCAATTGTCTTTATTTTCAAGGTACTGGGAAAAATGTAACGTGCGTCACGTACGCACGTTACGTTACAAAACGTCAAAAAAATGTCATGCAAATAAGTTATATTAGAATTCTCTTTCATTCATCTTTCTTTTAGGAATACGATTTTGTTTACCGTTCCGTTAACTTTAAACTAACTTTAACCTAACTATTTCGCAACTAGTACTGACTGACACTTGGATTACTTTTCAATGTAATCAACTGACTATTTTAACGTTGTAATGTCCTAGGCAGTAGTCAATTGTCTCACTCTGTATTACTTTCAACTAACTAAAAGTTGACTTTTTTAAATCACCTGGTAGCCAGAAATAAAAAAAAAACTGGGGTTCGAACATGTATTATCACACGTTGTTTAGTCAACGCGCTACTACCCAGCAAATTACCATCTAAAATAATAACAGCAAAATGTTAATATAAAATTTTAAGATTTAGCTTGTTTTTATGGTTAAGCAATTGTCTATATGCATTTCGTTCCTGCTTTTGGAACTCATCAGTAGACTTCAACCCAAAATATAAAATTTAAATGAGTTTCAAAGTAGCTGAGAATAAATTTGTTGGCTCTCACCAAATTCGATTACGTACTCAACTTAAGAATTAATTTTGGATTTGTTCTGGATGACATAATTGTTAGCTTTTAGTTAGTCGTAAGAAAAATTAACTATCGTGTCTGTCATGACTTTCACATCCGTGTGAAAGTGAATCTTTTCCGCATATTTTTGTGTCCTGACATTCACATCCGAATAATTTTTTCGTTTTACTTTCGACTGCACCAAGCAACGTGAAAGTAAATAAAATCGCTTTTTTTCCACAATAAAATTAATTTATTTTAAACAAAATCTTTTTTAAAACTAGGCTTGAAATTAAACCAATATATATTTGGTTTTAATACATAGAAAAGGGGATATGAAAAACATTCCCACATTAGCAACCAATTTTGCAAAAATATTCGGAAGTATGCCGCGCTGGATATAAATGCATTTATTTCATACATTTTATACATAAAAACCTAAAACTAATACTGCATAGCTTGTGTACCCATTGCATTCTTGCATAACCGTTTCTAAATTGCCTTTCGAAAATTAGTTCGAAAAAGTTAAAAATTATGTGGATTGCAGACACCAAATCTTCTTTTTTGCGATTCGGAAATTTTCATTCTAATTGAAAACGTTCGAAAGTCATGACAGACACGTATAAGTTAATTATTTTTGTAGTCAACCACACATTCTCCGACAGGGTATGAATGCGACCTCAGTTTGATTTCTTATTTCAACAAAATACTTATACTACTTACTTGATTCAGCTCACTCAACTCATCCATGCAGTACAACTAGTATAAAGTGTATAAAGAACAGTGTGACCAGATCCTAAAAATTTTTGCAGCTAAATTTACTTTAAAAAAAAGCTAAAAAATAATTTAAGTACTAAAAATAATGCTAAAACGTAATACTTCTTTTTAAGCAAACATTTTTTTTTAAGTTTGCAATTTTTGCACATATTGCCTTACAAATTTTTACTTACTATGAAGGAAGCTTTTTCTTAAAGAATACCGAAATATTTATTGAGAGTAAAAAGTATTAAAAACAAAACAATAATATTAAGTCACAGACGGTTCTCTCACTTTTGTTTCGTTTATAAACAATAACGTTCAAAAAGTGGTGCTTAAAAGAGCAATTTAAAGCTTTCATCTATTCCAATTTGACGTAAACAGATCTTTTTTCGTATAACATAAAACACATTGAAAAACTGATATCTCTTTTTTGTCACTCACATGTTACAATAACGTACACATGTTTTCGTTCTTTATTTTTAAGATAATATATATTAATTTTCGAAAAATAGCCTTTCAGGTCCTTACCTGCTTTCTTCCAACCTGGCATAGCTCAAACGTTTTGAAGCTAATTTGTTTGTTATTTTGAAGCAATTCTTAAATTAAGTACCACATGCATTAATACATGTATTTCAGTGAAATTATGTTTTTGGTACATTGTTACACAATTAATATGAAAAAATAAAATTTAACATTCTTATATTCAAAAACCTTTATGTATCATCAATTATTACATATTAAAAATGAATATTCCTCATCAGAATAGTTGATCACATTATCGTTATAAGATATGAGGAATTTTTGTTTGTTAGATAGCCACTGTCTATATACATTTTGATCCTGCTTTTTGAAATAAGCTAAAAAATACTTCATATTTTATTAAGAATGGCATATGAAAACATAATAAGACGAGGCTTTTATCAAACAAAAGTCTTTACAAAACAAGCAACTTTATTCGATTTTGCATCCATATTAATTTTTTAGAACCTGTTAAAATTAGTTTAATTTTCTTTTCGTCTTTTAAATACTTTTGTTGTTATTGTTTTATTGTTATAATGTTACTAATTGTAGAAAGGTTATGAAAAATTGATGAACGAACTAAGTCCATTGTTTATACAAGTAAAATAGTTGTGAAAATATATGAAAAAATCGTACACTTTCACAATTATTTTACTTGTATTACAACATTTTTAGGTCTTAAGAAACAGCTCGCAGATTAAAGCTAACATTATTACACGTGAAAATTAAAAATATACCCAAAATAGCATAGATTATATTGTTAAAAAACTAAATAGGTTATATTTTTTAAAAATTCTAGAAACTGCTAAATAAATAATTGAAAAATGTTAAAGAAAATGGTAACTGCTAAATTGAAAGTTTTGCAGCTAAATCAGTAAAAAAATGCTAAATTTAGCCGCAAAAATGTTAAAATGGTCACGCTGATAAAGAAACACATTTGTAACATTATAATGAGCAAACATGTTCGTATGCGAAGTTCGCTTTGCCATACCATACTTATTTTGCGTCGTCTATAGGCATTGAGTTAAGGAGAGTCGAAATCAAAAACAGCATAAATGTTGCTAAGGCTGAGTTTACATCTGGCATTTCTTATGTGCCATGTGCCCAAAAAAGCGTAACCACTAATTACTAATGGAAAACTGTTTGATTCAGACATGTATTTATTGATTTAAACTATTTCCAATTATGTTGGACCCTATAAAATTGTCTATAATTTATGTATGAAACTGTTTAACTTAATAAATACGTGTCTGAATCAGTTTTTCATTAGTAATTAGTGGTTACGTTTTTTTACGCATGTGTGGCACATGGCACACAGATGTAAACCCGGCCTATGAATGAGTTCGATGAGAACTTCAAACTTGCGAGTGAATATAAAGTTGGACAACATTGCAATAAGTATGAGTGCGCATAATTACAAGAAATTATGTCATGATTCAACTCTACTCACTTTTTCACTACTCATTGCTGATCACTGGTGCATACATGCATTAATTGACGTTGACTTTTATGGTAAAATTTTTGTTTTTTCGTGTTCCCGTACTTTTGTACATTTTTTTTATTATTGAGAGATGTTATAGCTTGTTCTCATTTTACCGAACTTTTTCCAAAAAGCACGGGATCAAACCTAGTATTTAATTATACAAGGTTGAGCATTTAAGTATTATTTAAATATGCACTCAAAATCACAATTTCGTATTTTAAAAGGACTTAAAAATAATTACAATTTGATAACCAAGTCAAAAAATGGGCATTAAACTACTGTAATCAAGAGCTTAAATACACGCACACAACTTAAATTACCTAAATACATATACCCTGCAGTCGGCGTAGCTAGCGAATGTCTAGCTATTTCGTTAACTACCAATCGTTACCATTAGCTACTAGCCGTGCACATGACTGACAATTTTAACATGGGGATGACATGACACGTAAAATATTTTCCGTGAACAAAATTAGAGAATAGTATACTGGCACAACAACAGCGCAAACATTGACGATCACAATTTTAGGGAAAGGGAACACATTTCACGTGAACTTTTATTCACGATAAGGGTGATTAATAAATTTTTCAATTAATTGTTCTTTTTCTTTTTTTATGCAACGTTTTAATTGAATTCTGCTGCTCATTTTAACTTTCGAAAAGAAAAGCACTTTTTTCACTAAAAATTACACATTCACTGACCACGAACTTCCAATTGTAACTGACGCCAACACAAAATCAAAATAATTATGTACTTAAAATAATTTTTTCTTGTGGATTTTCTTTGGAATAAAGCACAGTTTTTCCAATTCGCAAAAAATTTTTTTTTTGAGTTTAAATGCATTAACATTTTCATTAGTGAGAGATTCAAAAGGCGAACTCTTGCATTATTTGTGGCTACTGTAGTAGGTAGTCGATTTTTCGTTAGAGAAATACCTAACGATTTTGACTCAATTTGTACTTTTAAAACTGAAGAATATGTACCACAACTGGATACCACTACTCCGCTATTGAATACACACGTCTCACACAACTGGCTGCGCTAGTATTCAAGCAATACCCTTCTCTCTGCTGTTCAACACACGCGTTGCCAAAAAAAAATTTTAATAAACTGTAAATTTAGAAGGAAAAAAAATTGATTTTCAGGTGAAAAATCCAGGGACCGTAACGGTTATAATTTTTATTTTAAAAATTACTTTTTAATCGTTATTTCTTGAGATTTATTTATTCCTCACAAAATAATAGTTATTTTGTGACTTTTATTTATTCCTCACAAAATAAGAGTTATTTCTTGATTTTTATTTATTCCTCACAAAATAAGAGTTATTTTGTGACTTTTATTTATTCCTCAGAAAATAAGAGTTATTTTTTTATTTTTATTTATTTCTCACAAAATAACAGTTATTTTGTGACTTTTATTTATTCCTCACAAAATAAGAGTTATTTTTTGCTTTTTATTTATTCCTCAGAAAATAAAAGTCATTTTTAAACTAATAACTGCCAGTTCATAGAAGTCAAGTAAAAATTCTTGCTTGGCTATTTACATTGAAATCAAAAACAAATTTTGAGTGCTTTGTTTGTGTTTTCAATATAAATAGCCAAGCAAGAATTTTTACATGGCTTCTATGAACTGGCAGTAAATAAAATATAAAAAAATAACTCAGTGTTTTTGTAAATAAAATGAAAAATAGAGACTTTAGTATAGATTCTGCATATATTCGTACAATAATTTTTTCCTTTTGAAATTTGTATGAAAAACATATTGTTTGTAACGAATTGTCATTATTTTTCATACAATTTGGTAACGTGTAGAAATGAAATTTTTTACAAAATATGCCTATTTAAATTGAAAAAAAAACAAATTTGATATTTTTTATTACAAATAATTTTATTTCATTTACAAAAACAACCAATTTATAAGAAAGTGAGTTTGTTTTTTGCTAAGCTTTCACGCCCAAGCCGCTCATCTGGTTTTAAAAATTCTTTCACCAATGGAAAGCTACATTACCAGCGTCAAATATAAGATATTTTTATCCGGTTTGGAACCGGATTTCTTATATTTGGTACGGATTTTGTCCGAAAAACACATTTTTAAGACCGGTTCTTATGTATTTTATAATTAATTTGTTGCATAACATAAAAATATTTTTTGATTTGTCAAAATTTTTTAATGTACTAAATATCTCAACACCTTCATAATTAACACATAAGAGTTACCAGCTTGATAAATGAAACTTGATAAATGAAAGAAAAATGAAATGTCATATGGGCTTTAGCGAATAAAATAAAAACTTCGGCCCATTGGGTGGTCTAATGTACATGAATTTAATAAATTTTACTCTTTGTGAAGAATGATGCAACGCAAAAGTCTTCTGACTTACCATCATCTTCAAACGCTGAAACACCAGATGCTTTACCGTCGTCTGAAGACACAAACACGTGTTCATTATTAAACGAGTTCTTAAACTATATTGAAGTAAATTCAGAGGATGAAGACTCAGATAGTGATCTGGAGGAGGAAATGAAAAGGGCGATAAGCGAAATAGACAATTACAATCCTAAGCCCATTGACGTGGATGCAGATGTAATGAAATATTGGGAGGAAAAAAAATATATATATCCATACCTGTACAGATTGGCACAGGTTTTGCATAGCACGCCAGCAACACAAGTCTCTGTGGAAAGAGCATTTTCTGCGCTAAAATTAATATTGACAGATTTAAGATCGAATTTATCACCAGAGTCCATGCAAAAACTCTTATTTGTTAAATTAAATTAATTAATAAACACATTTTAAAAATGACTTTTATTTTCTGAGGAATAAATAAAAATCAAAAAATAACTGTTATTTTGTGAGGAATAAATAAAAGTCACAAAATAACTCTTATTTTGTGAGGAATAAATAAAAGTCACAAAATAACTGTTATTTTGTGAGAAATAAATAAAAATAAAAAAATAACTCTTATTTTCTGAGGAATAAATAAAAATCACAAAATAACTGTTATTTTGTGAGGAATAAATAAAAGTCACAAAATAACTCTTATTTTGTGAGGAATAAATAAAAATCAAGAAATAACTCTTATTTTGTGAGGAATAAATAAAAATTAAAAAAATAAAAATCATTGCATCTATAGGTAGTCCATGTAACATGGAGTATTGTGGTATATTCCTTGTGCCCGTAGCACTTCTCTATTATTGTGATTTTTTCAGTTTAAATTTGGAAAATAATCGTTATTTGCGATCCCTGGAAAAATCTGTACATAAAAAATTCCCATTTATTTTTTTCGCATAAAATTACACAGGGAAATTGGTTTTTTTCAATAAATAAGTTAATGAAAATTTTGCTTTATTTTAAGTGCACACTCATTTATTTATTTAATACAAAAATAAGGTGTTGTTTGTTCTGTGAATTACTAAAACTTCGCTAAGAGGACCTAACTAGAGTTGTGCATAATAGTTCATTTTACTGAATCATTCAGATTGATCCAAACGATGAAATGAACTAGTTCTTTCATTTCGGTCATAGTTCATCGTTCTTTATTTACTCTGAACGAACGGTGATTGAACGAAAGATCAGATTTGTTTTCCTTTTGTCGCTCTTGCTTTGATATTTTGTTTATTTGTAAATAATAATTAATAATGCAAATAAAAATCGAATTCCGTGAAGATTTGTGGAAAATGTTGTGAGAAACGAAAGTAAATTTCAAGTCGTTTTTTTCAAGCAAGCTCTCGAAAAAATGTTGCCACTGAATAGCTAATTTAAAATGTTTAATATTTGAATTTTGACTGGTATATTACTAGAATGGAATACGGAATACAAAACTAGAAAACATACTTTAAAATACTTCCAAATATCAATGAAATTAAATCTAAGACATAAAAACATAAATCTTGCGTATTAAATTGGTAAAAATATATAAAATCAACAATGTATTAAAAAAATCAACAATGTATCTTTAATTGCATCCCTGAAAATAACAAACTGAACGACAAAAAGTTCTATGATGTAAACAATGAACGATTAATTTTTTACCAGTTTTATATGCCAAAAGTCATACTAAAATTTGGTTTATTCATTGGTGTAAATTTTAATATCGTTTCTGACGTTTACCAAACCTATGAAAAGAACTATGAACGATGAACTATAAAAAAGACAACAATCCTAAAGTCAGAATCGTTCAATTTACTGAATCGTTCAACTGAACTAGTTCGTTCATGAACTACACAACCCTAGACCTAACACATCATGTATTTTGTTTTTACGTATGAACTCGACTTGCAAACAAAAAAACAGAATTCCATAAAAAACACAACTTTCGTAGACCTAAATGTGTGTGAAAAATTAAAAAACTTATAAATCTGCACAATTTACAGAAAAATTTATTTTTTAAGCAAAAAAGCTGCTGAATGTTTAGAAAACGCAGGGAAAACTGTACATTTGGCAACGCTGGTCACACACGATGCTCACCGTTGATACCACAATAATGACTCGAGTCATATATGTATATATTATATTATATTTTATATACATATTTTAAAGTTTGTAGTAAAATATCAATCACACACATATACCAAGCGCTGATTGGCAGTAGCTGTCAGCAGTATGTGCCTAAGAGTTCTCATGAAAACCCTTATTAATTAATAAAAAATATTTTATTTTATAAGAATTGAAAATACTGACTGAACATAAGCCTGATTAAGAAATTTGGGCCTGTTCTGAATACCACGATGATTTCAAACCACATGATTTAAAAAACAAACTATATATATAATAGCTGACTTTTAAGTGGGCTTTTATTGTATTTTAACTTTTTTCATTTATAATAGAATATTTTATTTCAACTTTCAATGCTATTATAAACCATGAAATTTAAAAAAAAATTTATTAATTTCTTGAAATCACCGTGATTTGACATGTCATGATTCGCAGAACAGGCCCGATTATTCCTGACTAAAGCTCATTCTAGTTCAATAAAATTTACATATATACTCGTATGGTATTTTAGGATTTTGCTAAAATTGAACCACCAGAAATACTGCAGAACACTATTGTCTCAGTTTGCCAAAACGATGAAATTGAAAACTTTAAAAAATTAAAGCAACTGAGAAATGAACAAAAAAACGGAAATTCGGATCATAAGCAGTTGGTTCAAAAACTTGAGGAAACCAAACTACGCGTTGAAGAGTATGTGTTTTTACATTTAATATTATAAGATGTATTAAAGATTCAGTATCTGTCCATTTTCAGACTTAAAGTTCAACTGGAAAAATATAATGCGCGCAAAGACATCGAAGAAAAACTTAATGTATGTAACGCCAAAAAACTTATGTTTGAAATCGAACAGTTGAATAACGATATTTTGGAATATGAGAATGATTTGAAGATTGCACAAAAAAATTTTAAAAAATTTGATAGAGATTACAAAGCAGTTGTACACAAGAAGAACACCATCGATTCTACCACGGAAATATTGAAGAATGAAATTGAAGGAAAGGTAAGAGTAAAATTACAAGTTAATTTTATTTTACTTATACATATCAAGCCATTACCGCAGAAAAGATATGATCGAAATAAAATTCGATTTTCTTTTTTTTCATTCCAATCATGTTGATTCTATAAAATTGTCTATTAGTTGTGTATGAAACTGTTTAATTTTCTGAATCAAACAGTTTTTCGTTAGTAATTAGTGGTTACGCTTTTTTGGGCACATGTGTGCCAGATGAGTACTCGGCATAACACATACACTGCGTTTGGATATTAAAGTTGATCTCAAGCATCCCTTAATCCACCTCGAAGCAATTTTCCGGCAAAGTCTTGACGTCTCTGGGCATCCATAACTGCAGTTATTGCAATTCCAGACATTTCGTGTATTAATTTTTAAATTTTGTTCAATTCAATAAAAAAAATTGTGCATTTGGTTTTTTGTTTTGCTCTTCTAATAACTATATGTCCCGGTTCACACACTTCAACTTTTGTTGATCAACTCGTAATTCAGCTATATGAAAAAAAGAGATAGTTGTATTTCCTTCTCCGTCTTTCTTACAGCTGACTTACGAGTTGATCAACAGAAGTTGAAGTGTGTGAACCGGGACTAGGTTTTTTTGTTTTGTGTTGTGTTGCCCAATATTGCCACATTTAAATTGAAAACAATCGAATTGCCACTTTTTCGGTATGAGCAAAATCGATAAAATTTGGAGAAGGTTTATCACGAGCTACAGCACATAATGAAAGATCTCAACCCGGACAGTATACCAATAAAAGAAACTTATCTCCCTGTTAGGCAAAAAACACAGTCTACCCAAAATCCTACAAGAGATTTTTTCATAATACATGTTATTAGTAATGGAACCGCAAAGCAAGTGTAGGAATTTTAGTTAAAAAATCAATTCCACATAACCTCGTCTGCTCGGACACATCCAAATCAATATCCGTCTGAAATTCACACTAATACATATGTCTGTATATACCCCCACAATAATATATCTCTGAACTCAGGTTTTTAAGAAACAATATACACTCATCCCAGGTGATCCAAACTCGGAGTTCCACAGTAACCAATAACCGCTGAAAAATAATCAGGGTGAGTAAATACGTATTTCTTCTTTGCTCTTTTGCTCATTGCGCACTGTTTACTTGCTCATTAAAATGTGGAGCGTGCTCAAAGAGCGGAGCACAAAAAAAGAACAACCACTGTTTGCGCCTTGAGCTTGCTCCTTACTTAGGAGCATGCTCTTTGAGCAATTAGCAACTTGGTTAGTCTTTTGCGCTTGTGCTCGGCGTATTGCGTACATTGAGCGGCTAATTACGTATGCTCTTTTTGACATCAACAGTGGTTACTTTGAGTTAAATTAAATAATATAAAGTATTAAAATAAATAATATATATTTTCCCAACAGTAAATCTTTTGTATTTACATTACATTGGGATGTAACGAATGTTCGCATTCGCATTCGCAAATAATTCGCTTACTTTTGCTATTTGCATTCGCTAAAATGTATGCGAATATTTCAAGCGAATACTAAAGACAAAAAAATTTTGTACCTCTTTTATGAATATGAATGAGTTTACGATTAACAAACGTCAAAAACACGAAAATGATTTTAAGCCAGCATGAAAAATATGCTCATGCATACTCACTTGTAAGCATACTAAACAAAGCTTTAAAATTTTAGCGGAAAACTCTTCTAAAAATAAGTTGGCATAAATATCAATATGAAACCAAAATCCAGCGGTGTTTGGAAATATTTTTCAGTTTTTGAAAAAGAAAAAAGCAGTGTTTGATTTGTGCGAAAATATTTTATACTTAAGACTACCCAGGCAGAAATTGCCAACCGTATAAAAAGTTTAGCACTGGGAAAGCACTTTTACTCAAGAAACCAGAACAGTTTGTCAACGTTACGGTTTACAATCCGAAAAATTATTTGCCAATGCTTTAAAGAAAAATTTAATTTTGTTTTATTTTTTATTTTTTTAGTTTTTATTTATTTTTATATTAATGTACATTAAGTTCTTTATGTAAAAGGGCGATAGCAACTGTTTTATTTTGTCATTTGGTAAGAATACACGTAACATCTACCATGCTTAGCTCTACGAGTACTTAAATTTTTTTCAGGTTTAAATCTTTAACGATATATGTATAATCCTACGTCGCTTGATGACAGTGGATACGTGAAAAATTAAGAGTTTCGTTAAATGTATTGCCTTTAAGTAAATGTTATCACATTTGTATACAGAAAGTTTGCTACTAAAAATTTCTGATATAACCATGACATTTCCATTCCTTAGTAAACAGATATTATCGGGAGGAACGGTTGTAATTTTATAGCTAAAAATGTTGACAAAAGAACTGTGTCCATATTTTTCCTAGTGAATATTTTCTGGAAGGAAATACCTACTAATGGTATATTATTGGAGAAACTGTTAGTATGCAAAATGTGCAATTTCCTTTAAATTTGCGCTATTGGATTTGTAGTTGATTTAACAATTTTAAAAGTCAAAAGCTGAAAATTGTGATAAAGGAGCTCCTATGTTAACTACATCAGCTGGTATGTGGATTAGATTATGTATATTAATAGTTTGCGAATTAGGGAATTAATATCGACAAATGATTGAAGCACAGCTGCGAATAACGTTTTAAGTGACTAATTATAATTTGTTTAGGAGAGCAAAAAAATATTTTTAAAAGGCCAAATGATAAATTTTTGGTAATTTTTTTTTACCTTGTCAAAAAAAAATAATAAATACTTATATATTTGCAAAAAATCAAGAAATTTTAACTTGAAATTACATGTTTATTTACTGTTTAAAAATTTTTTTTAGTGGAAAGACGTTTTATTTCCAAAGCGCGATGTCAGTTAAAACGTTATTCCCCTACAACAAGCATCATTGTTGGTGGCTTTTAAAACGTTATTCCACGTTACAATATATTATTGCCGCAAAGAAAACTTTATTTTATTATTTTTTTATTAAAGCATAACTTATACAGCCTTATTTATAAAACTTATTAAGGCTTTATAAAGGCTTTTTAAAACAAATTTTCATAAAAAATTTTTCTTAAAAAGCCTTTATAAAGCCTTAATAATTTTTATAAATAAGGCTGATAGAATTTAATGAATGTATTTATTTATAAGAAAAAAATTAATTCAACACCAAAACAAAAATTTGTTTCAAGAACTTAAAAGAAAATATTTCAAAATCTTAAAAAATATGTTGGTTTGCTTTCACACACAAACTTTATTTGTATGTATGTACCATACGGACTTCCTGAAATTTAAAGGCAGATCAATTTATAGAACTCGGCGTACTTTTCAGGTAAATATGATGCCATAGAGAGCTGATCTTTTTCCTTTTCATCACTTAAGTTAATGGGTTCATCTCGAATAGGCTGCAGCGTATAATTTGTTAAGTTTCGTGTTCTTTTGTTGTACAAATTGTACCATGACCGCAATATGAGTTTTTCGTACTCTTAGAATATTAAGATCATCAGTAGAAATCTGAAGCCATCTACCATCGGTTATTTTGCACTTGGGATCTTTATGTAAATTTTTGTTTAATATATCAAAATTTTTGAAATCATTTAGATGTACGTTAAATGGATTGGATTGTCTAGTAGATTCAATTAACCGGGCAACATCTTCCGGAATAAATAGTTATGATACTTTATTCTTCTTTTCAATAAGAGCAAAATCTCGATCACATGGAAGAAAACTATGTCCAGAAGTTAAAAATTTTTGATTGATTTCAGAAAAGTACTTTGTTAGAAGACTGTGACACAATGAAATTATTGCCCAGTTGTTATTCTGTCCAACGCATCTATCGGACCATGTTATTAGTTTTCTAATTTCTCCCTTTTTAAGCATATTGTAGTTACATGTAATATGATTCCAAATACATGAAGCGATTTCCGCAGCTTCTCTTTTTGCAACAGTTTCGAACAGCGAAGTTATACTTAGAGTATTGGCATTGATAAAACACATCAGAATGGGTGTGAAATGACTTGCTGCAAATCGACACAAATAACAACAATATTGTCGGAATTAGCGGCTGCGCTAGAATCATCTCTAAGTTGAGCATACCCTTTTTCTGCTTTTTCGTGACGTACTTTGACAGATTTTTCTATACTATCAATTTGTTCACTGTTTGCAGCAGCAATCATTTGAATAAAAAACTTATCACAAACCTTACAAGTATCTATTCTTGGAAAACCAAATCGTACCTTGTGCTCAGTATTGAAAATATGCCTGTATTATTTGTATTATAACATATCAAAGTATTGGGGTATTTTACTTTGAATAAATTATACATTGTATTGATATTTAAATCAGGGTTTAAAAAATTTTTCTTTGAAGAGGAACGGCTATAATGGCTTTCTTGGCTAGGAAAGCTTAATATGTGTTCCCTTACTCTTCTCTTTTCTTCATCAACGATTTTATGAGGACGATTCTCATGTTTAACGCGTTGGTCATTAATATTGGTTCCATTTTTAAATTTATTAACCAGCATTTGTAATCTGCGTTGCGTTATCTAGTTTTTGCATTAAAAAAAATTATTAATTTAAAAGAACTTCTAAAGGTTACTTCAAATCAGTTGGCAAATTAACTGCGCATGTTAATAGTAAATTTTTTTATATTTTCATTATAAAATGAATTGCATGGTCTATCTGTACTCCTTCTGGATAATATAAAAAGAACACTACAAAGATATTACATATATTCCCCAAAAAAGATGTGATGGATATAAAAAAATCCTCGAAACGCTGTTGAAACATTGTTGGTACAGTAAGGAGTTAAGCAGATCTCATGCAAGCTCTTCTAATCATAATCTATGCTATAACAAAATTTACCTGCAAAGTGTGGCAAATAATTTTTTTGCACACTCTCTCTTTTTTACCGTTCTGGACAAGCAAAAAATAATTGACAGTAACGTTGCGATAAGAAATACTTTGTTCAACTCTTCTTCTTTGGAGCTCTCTTAATTCGATTAAAGAGATAAAAAACCTGTTTGTTCATTGTAATTTTTTTCGTAGAATTGATAAAAATGTTGCTGTATTTGATTTAAGCTATTTTTTTACAATTAAAGTAGCATTTACAATCGCAAACCTATGTAACAAAAATTAAAATAAAAAATAAAATGATGTGGACTTAAAATGTTTTTCCATGTTACCTGCTCTGGAGCGTTTTTTTTGTATGCTTTCATTTTTTCTTGTTATATACGCATTTCCACTATTTCTTAACCTTTTAGCCTTATTGTCTTTCCAATTATCAACATCAACTTTCCTTTTTGTGCCTCTGTTACACTTATCAATTACTTTCGAGAGTTCCGTTCGTATCATTTTGTCTGTAACTTACAACGTTCTTCCACTGACTGTCTTTTTCTAATTGCATTTCGATAGCGATAAGGAACATAATTTTGGCTGATTTGGTATTTGAGTAATGTAAGAGAGTAATATTAACGGTAATTTGCAAAAAAAACAGGGTTTGGAAAAAATGGCATTTGAAACGTTATTCGCGGCTGTGCTTCAATTCTTGAACGTATTTTTATTTTAGTTTATACGACGACAAAATACGACAAGTAAACAAAATTAAAAAAATTCTGTCCATTTCAACATCTAATACATTTTTTAAAGTAATTGCACCAGCATATAACAAAAAGAAACGGAATTGTGTAGCTTTCCAGTTTGCTAAATTCATTAAATCGTGTGATTTTCTTTGAAACTCAAAAGGTATATTTTTAGCTACCATTAGTAGGTTTTGTTGAAGTGCTGATACATTTTCTTGTGAAATATAAGAAAATGAGTTTTTTTACAATTAGCTTTTGAAGTAATTGTTTACTAATTCCGTTTTATGGGACCAAAATTAATAATGTTCAGTATTAGGCTATCTTCTTTTGATAAGTGATGTTGAGGGTTTGATTTATTTTTATATGAATATCAGCGTTCCTCGCAATTTGTTTCCTTAAATTCGCGTGTCTTATTGGCTGTCTCCCCTTAACGGTACACGTTTCGCAGGAAGAAATCCAGTGTGACCTCTGTAGCATTTAATAAAAGTTCGGCCTGGTATATCGCAACAAAAAGCTAAAATTACAAATTTTATAAGTTTTCCGTTCAATTGTATAACTACGTAAGAATAAAAAAATATATACACATCAGGTTTAACATTTGAAAGTTTTTCTTTATACCTGCGCTAATGAAATTATTGGTTTCTAAAACGAACTCTGCTTAAAACTGCCTAGCTGAGAAAAGCTTAAAATTTTTGGTAAAATACAGTGATTTTTGAGTCTGAAGTATGGCTGGGTTTACATCTGTGTGGCATGTGCCAAAGAAAGCGTAACCACTAATTGCTAATGAAAAACTGTTTGATTCAGACTTGTATTTATTGATTTAAACAGTTTCCACTCATTTTGGATTCTATAAAATTGTCTATTAGTTATGTATGAAATTGTTTAACTTAATAAATACGTGTCTGAATCAGTTTTTCATTAGTAATTAGTGGTTACGCTTTCTTTGGCACATGGCGCACATGAAATGCCAGATGTAAACTCTGCCTTTTGGGAATGTATTACACTAAACAAAAAAATTATGTTGGGAAAGCACTTAAATTGTGGTTTTCATAGTGTTTAGCCAACAACGTAAAAAATAGTTAGGCAACCCCATCATGAGGTTATCATTGGTGTGTTGGCACAACACTCCAAAAGTAGAACTTGTGATGTTTTGCCAACGTTTGAAGCACCTTAGGAAACGCTTTGCCAATGTTAATCCGATTATATTTTTCTGCGTCGGTATGTAGATAAATTGAATATAAAAATTAATAAAATATACGTAAATGTACATACATATGTACCATATTATTTCATTGTAAATAAAACCTATTTTCAACTTTCATACTCTTAACGAATCGCAAATGTTTCCTTTCTGCAAAATTTTCTTTGCTATCAGAACATTCCAACATTTTTTGAATGTTTTATGTGAATTTTGACGTTTCTTTGCTTTACACGCATCAACATTGTTCTATTCCAGTTTTATTATATACTTCAATATTCTTATCGTAAAACAAAACACATCTCTTTTGGAAGTGTTTGTTTTACAATAACGGAGTAATATACACACACATTTAAACTTATATGAGATTGCTTGTAAGCAATTTTTATTATGCTTGTGCAGCACTCTAATATGTACATACCGAGGCAGAAAAAGAGAATCCGCACGACGTACATTGGTTGAAGAGTGGCCGAAATTAATTTTTTTCATGTTCGCCGATTTGTATAATTTTTTGGTATTTTGTTGTCAGATATCTGAATATTATGATTCCGTAATATTAGGCTGATATATTTATTATTTGTTTGGACAGACACGCTCGAAGTTCATATATGTTCGCTTGTTTAAAATGACATGCAAATTTACTGTATATGTTTTTTCCTAATAGTTTTTAGGAACTCGATTTTAAATTAAATAAATTATAATTCAAATCGATTTTCGGGCACGGTGAAAAAATACAACTTTTGATCGTGAAATAAAAAACATGCGAACACTTTTAGATATACTTTGCAAGTGAAAATATATTTAGCAGTTATTCTTTACATATTACATACTTCCAATAAGTTAACAGTATCATTGCTTATTTAATATTATATAGTATTATGTATATAGGTATTATATGTTATATATGTATTATATTTATCATTAGGGCAATTCATTTTAATTTAGTTATTATTTAATTTATTATATTATATTATTAATTACATATTATTATTTTTATTATTATTATTATTCTTACGCAACATTCCGGCCCCATTGAAGGAATGGGAGTCTTCAAACATATGGCAGAGGAGCCAATTTGTGGATTGGGCGTTTATAGACGCCGCTTCCTGTTTTGACCTCCGCCACCCTGACTTTGCCGTCGGCGCCTTCGATGACGCTCACGACTCTCCCGGTCATCCAGTGTTGTGGCGGGCAATTGTCTTCGTGGACTATTACTACTTGACCTTCCTTCAGGTTGGGCATATCTTGGTGCCACTTGACTTTGCCTTGAAGACCTCGGATATAATCGCGAGACCAGGCCTGCCAGAATGTCTGCTTGAGACCGCAGAGCAGACGCCATCGCTTCCATAACCTCTGTTCTTTGACGATTGCGTCTCCTGCGGATTCTTGCGGCAGCGAACGCAGACCCTCTCCTATTATTAGATGCGTTGGAGTTAGCGCTTCGCCGTCGTTGGGGTCTGGAGACAGCGGTGCTATGGGCCGATTGTTGAGCACCGCCTCTACTTCTGCAAGCATTGTCCCCATCTCTTCTTGAGTGAGCGACGCGTTGCCCACGGCTCGCAGAAGTAGGAACTTCGCCTGCTTCACGGCGGCTTCCCATAGCCCTCCGAAATGAGGCGCCCGAGGTGGTATGAAGGTGAACTTCGCCCCGGACGACGCTGCGTACGATCCTACGGCTTGCTGCAATTCCTTCACCAATCGATTCGCTCCGACGAAGTTCGTCGCGTTGTCGCACAGGACCTCTTTCGGTAGACCTCTCCTGGCAGCGAACCTTTTAAAAGATAGAAGAAAAGAATCAGTAGACAAGTCGGATACTAATTCTAAGTGTACTGCCTTAGAAGTGAAACACACGAAAACCGCTATATACATTTTTAATGGTGGTCGACCACGAATTCTCAATGAAACATTGACCGGACCACAAAAGTCTACGCCGAAAATTAAAAATGGTCGAGTAGCTCTCACTCTATTAGTGGGTAAATTGCCCATTATTTGGGACATTAACTTCGGTTTATAGCGGAAGCAATGTACACAATTGCGAACTATTCTATTACACTCTTCTTTCGCATTAATAAGCCAGATATTTTCTCGCGAAAGAGCTATTAGGGCTTTTGTGCCAGCATGACAATTTTCGAAGTGCAAGTTTCGCAAATAAATTGTGACAAAGCTATTAGTTTTCGGTAATAAAAGTGGGAATTTAGTATTAAATTTCAACTTTGCGTTAAGTAATCTCCCACCTACCCTTAATAGTGAAAACGTTCGTTTCTCTTCAGTAAACGTATGAATAAATGGTGTCAATCTTTGTATATTTGATGGTAAGATCTGAGATTTCTGTAATTTAGATATCTCCTCAGAAAATTTAGATTTCTGGATTGTCTCTACAAATCGATAGAATGACCATTTTAATTCCACTGCAGTAGGTATAAAACTTTTATTTATTTTATGTTTCTTTAGAACATCAACGAATCTAAGAACGTGTGAAGTTATACGAAGCAATTTTTTGTATGATGAATATTTTTCAACAAGATCCAATAAAAAGTTTTGAGGATCCTCTACTGCAAGAAACACATAAGTTTTTCTTGTTTCTGATAATTTTTGATTCTCTGTTAACTCGAAGTGGTCGTTAACAGGCCAATGAGAACTATCATTTAGCAAAAATGAAGGTCCTTCAAACCAAATAGAATTTTTTAATTCTTGGACATCACATCCTCTTGATACAATATCAGCTGGGTTGTCCTTAGTTGGCACATGGCGCCATGAAATTTGCTCTGACCATTCTTGGACTTCCGCCACACGATTTGAAACGAAAGTGGCAAGTGAGGATGGATGCGACTTAATCCAATGTAGCGTTATTTCTGAATCTGTCCAGAAAGTAACACTTTCGATTTCAAATTTAATCATACACTTAATTCGATTCCACAACTTAGCCAACAAGTGCGCAGCACATAACTCAAGTCTCGGAAGAGATTTTGTCTTGAGTGGAGCAACTTTAGACTTAGCAGTCAGTAGTCTCGAAACAATTTCATTTGAATCGGAGCTTCTAATGTAAATGCAGCACCCATATGCTCGCATTGAGGCATCAGCAAAGCCATGAATTTGAATTTTTGCTGTCGACGTTGTGTTTACGAATCTTGGGATTGTAACTGAATCAATTTCCAGTAAATTAGATTTGAAATTTTCCCATGAAGTATTTAGTCTCATGGGAATTGATTCATCCCAGTCAAGTTTTTGAATCCAAAATTCTTGTAGTAATATTTTGGATTTTGTTACTAATGGGCATAATAGTCCGAGAGGATCGAATAATCGAGAAGAAACTGAGAGTATTTTTCTTTTTGTAGCTTTCAATTCTTGAAAATTATCTTCCAAATGAAACTTAAATGTATCATTCTTCGGAACCCAATGTATGCCCAGCGCCTTAGAAGATTCTGAATCATTTTGTAAAAGTTTTTCATTTTGTAAAGAACTTATGAACTCCGGATGATTTGAGACCCATTTCGTAAGATTAAAACCAGCTGAACTTAAAATTTCAGTTGCCTGGTTGCGAATAACAATTAGGTCTTGGTAGCTCTCGGCTCCAGTAAGCAAGTCATCAACGTAAAAATCACTGCGAATAACTTTTGAACCAATAAGCAAAGTCTCTTTGTACAAATCACTCAAGTGAATCAAACATCTGATGGCCAAAAAAGGTGCAGAAGCAGTGCCATACGTAACTGTGTTTAATCGAAACACTTTCAACTCATCAGATGGATTTTCTCTCCAAAGGATTAATTGAAAATTTCTCTCATTATCATCAACCAAGACTTGACGATACATTTTTTCAATATCTGCAGTGATTGCATATTTGTGAAGTCGAAAACGGATTAATGTAGAATACAATTCTTCTTGAACGGTAGGACCAACCATTAACAATTCGTTAAGTGATACATGCGAAGAAGTTCTACTTGAAGCATCGAAAACTACTCGAAGTTTAGTAGTTGTACTCTGAGGCCGCAAAACACATTGATGTGGAATGAAATAATGAGGAGTGATTGGCATTTTATCTACAAAAGACATAAAATTAAAATACTCTTTCATAAAATCATGATACATTTTCCTCATGGTATCATCTTTGGATAATCTTCGTTCCAATGAAAGAAATCGTCGTTTGGCAGTTTCAAAGGAAAATCCTAACAGTTTTGTATCAGATTTGAAAGGTAAAGAGACTTCAAATCGTCCTGACGTTAATCGTCGCACAGTATTTTTAAAATTGTCCTCACATTGTTGCTGTTCCTCTGAGTACATTTTTGTTGATTCGTTTGGAAGCTCTTCTAACTCCCAGAATTTTTTAACAATTGAATCAATATTGCTCTCGTTTTCTATAGCAGAACTTAAATGAAAAACGCTACTATTTTTTGAGCCCTCTGATTGATTGTATTTTCCAGTTACAATCCAACCAAGCGAAGTTTTTTGGATAATTGGAAGGCTCGGGCCAAATTTGATTTGACCTACACACATTAAGTCAAAGAAGTTTTCTGCGCCAATTAACAGATCAATTTTCTGTGGTTTATAAAAGAAAGGATCAGCTAATTCAACATTTTTAGGAATATTCAAGATATTTGCTTTTAATTTGTGATCAGGTTGTAAATTTGTAATTGAACTCAATACCCAGAACTTGGACGTAAATTGAGTAGAATTAACCCTCGACGTGACATTTAAATCAACACAAGACTTAGAACATGAATTTGTGTCGCTAATACCATTTAAACGTAATCTGCCTCCTTCTCTTTTTAATCTTAGTAGCTGTGCAAGTTCCTCAGTAATCAAATTTGGTTGAGAACCGGAGTCTAAAGAGCTCTAGCTGGTATTAATTGACCAGAACTATTTCGTACTCTCACCACAGCTGTTGCCAGAATGATTCTTTCATCCGATGATGAATAATTGACAGCAGCGTGGGAAGTAGATGGCTCTTGAGAAAGGCTACTTACATTAGAACTTGTAGTATATTTATGCAGCAGTGAATGATGAGAACCACTACATACTCTACACTTAGAAGACGAACATCTTGCTACTGTGTGGCCTTTTTTTCAAACAATTAATACATGCTGGCACAGATTTTATGAAATCAAATCTTTTATTAACAGGCTCAGCACTGAATGAAGGGCAATTATTTACTACATGTTGTGTAGATTTGCAGAATAAGCATTTATCAGCAGATTGTTTTGTTTTTGTGCAATTTAATGATGTCCTAGTATTTTTGTTATTTGAAAATTCAGTTTTATTTTTATTAAACCTCGGTCTTGAACTTGAAGATTCATCCGCAGAAATATGCTGGTAGCGTTTGTTCAAGGCGGCTTCACAGTCTGACCATAATGGGAGCCTTTGAAAGTCCAGCTGTTCTTCCCATTTTGATTTTGTGACTGGATCAACTTTTGACATCACTAAATGTATTAAAATGGCATTAGTTATTTTCTTGTCATCGCCTATTGACAAGAGCGAATCGTATATTGCCGACACCGTATCTATCATGCTTCGCAAAGCAGAAGCCGAAGGTTTTGTTATTTCCGGTAAATCAAAAAGTTTCGATATATTATCGAAAAATATGAGACATTCATTGTCATATACCTTCTTCAAACTGGCTAAAGCTTTGGGATAATTTTCTTCGGAAATCTGAAAAGCTTTTACTGTACCTAAAGCTGAATCGGACAAGCATGATATTAAATGATTAAATTTTTCGATATCTGTCAACGTCGGATCATTATGTACCAAATTTTCAAACAAACTCATAAAATTCTTATATTCCGCGTATTTCCCAGTAAATTTGGGTAGCCTCATATTTGGAAGCCTGGAATGGTGAGTTTGTACGCTGAAAGACGTTTTTGGCTGTCTATTTTTATTTAAAATGCTTAAAAATAATGACTTTGTGGTGACACAAATATCCTCAAGCTCAGCTCTGTCGTCATTATCAGGATCTAAATTATCCACATCAGACTGAAGCTTCATGGCTTGGTCAATATAATCCTTTAGAATGTCTAAGCGACACTCAATTTCAACAGGATTAAACGAAATAGTCTTCTCTAGGATAGACTGTTGAATCCTTTCAATATGTTTTACAACTTTTGCTTTCTTAGCGGTTAATTTTTCTAATGTCTCCAGTTCGGAAACACACTCTTGGCGCTTTTTAGTTGCCATATTTATGTATTTTATTCGTCAAAGCAAATTAATACCAAATTAATTTATTGGCCTTCAAATGTTTGAACTAAACAAATGGAATGTGCTTTGGAATATAAGTTTTATTCAATATATTATTTCCTCGCCGGATACACAATATCCTCTCTTTTATTCACAAAATTTAATTTAATCAATATTCCGAAATTAAAAATAATTTATTTAATTTCCTTAGAAATCACTTTTTACAGCCTTTGGTAAATTGAAATATGTATTTACCAAGTAAAATCGCTTATAAGTTAATTTAATATCGCTGAGAAATCTATAAGACGAAGTATGAACACACTTGAATATTATTATTTACTAATTATATGTAATTAAATTTTCGAAGCTAGTGTGAACACACAAACGACTTAGTACTTTTTATTTATATGAAAATTAACTTTTCGCCCTAGTGTAAATGGGGTTCACTGTTACAGCTGTTGTACTATAAATTATTACAAGTGGTATAGAAACAACCGGAATGGAACACTGATGTTAATAAATTTATGAACAGCGAATAAAAGGAGAAAATAAAAGTGACAATTTTATTATTTAATTTGTTTAAATTAAATAAAATTAACACTCGCGAATAATTTTGTGTATTTTTTAACGTAAATAAAATTATTTTAACGCGATAAAAATGCCGACGGTAAATAGAAATAATTATTAAATTTTCTCTCAGTAATGACGAGAACAAATTATGTGCATGTGAATATGTGTTAATTATAATAACAAAAACACTCGCGATACATTTCACTTTTAAGGATGGATTTAATTTAATAATAATATTAAATAAATAAATTGTTTCGATAATGTTAAAGTATGAAAAATATTTCTTGTGTGTTCGACTTGCAAAGCGAAATAAATTTTTGAATAATTTACAAAAATTCTCTTAAATTTTATTAATTTACAAATTTAAGGCAATATAACACAAATATTTTTCGATACTTTTTACCTGTTGATCGGAATTTTCGGAACTACTCCCCTGGATACGTTCAGCTCTGCAGAGGATACAACGGCAACGGGGCATCTGGACAAGACTTTCGGTGATGTTGATGAAGATGATGTTGTAGTTGTTGTTTGTGTCGTGTATTTTATTTTAATAACAAAAAACACTTGTGTGATTGTTTAAATTGTTTGTTTGTATGTTTATGTCTTTTGTCTTTTTAACACTTCACACTTGTAATTGTTTTAGTTAATCTAAATTTTAATTAACTTATAAAATTTAGACACTATCTATTGTTCAATTGAATTAGTTTATCAATTTTATTTTTTCACAAGTCCCTGCTCGGGCGCCAAAATGTTTTTTCCTAATAGTTTTTAGGAACTCGATTTTAAATTAAATAAATTATAATTCAAATTGATTTTCGGGCACGGTGAAAAAATACAACTTTTGATCGTGAAATAAAAAACATGCGAACACTTTTAGATATACTTTGCAAGTGAAAATATATTTAGCAGTTATTCTTTACATATTACATACTTCCAATAAGTTAACAGTATCATTGCTTATTTAATATTATATAGTATTATGTATATAGGTATTATATGTTATATATGTATTATATTTATCATTAGGGCAATTCATTTTAATTTAGTTATTATTTAATTTATTATATTATATTATTAATTACATATTATTATTTTTATTATTATTATTATTACGCAACAGTATATTCAATCGTTTGGTACAATCACAGTGAACTTATCATTTGACTTTGTTGTATATTTTCGTTAATGGCAATTGCCATAGATGAGATTTGCATTAAAAAAAGTTAGAAAAAGTGCCATATAAAAATTTTCGTAGAACAAAATATAAACAACATCAAAATTTTAATGTTAATCAACTGCAGTGGACTGCATCTTTTTAGCGCTGTGGAGCGCTGTTTAACGAAACCCACGCAGAAAAATACAACGGGGTTAACGTTGGCAAAGCGTTTCCTAAGGTGGTTCAAACGTTGGCAAAACATCACTAATTCTACTTTTGGAGTGTTGTGCCAACACACAAATGATAACCTCATGATGGAGTTGCCCAACTATTTTTTACGTCGTTGGCTAAACACTAAACCACAATTTAAGTGCTTTGCCAAAATAATTTTTTTGTTAAGTGTAATATATTCTCAATAATTCAAACTCAAAAATGAATATGTTATCCAAAAATGTTAAGCTTTTTTCAGCTAGGCAGTTTTAATCAGAATTCGTTTTAGAAGCCAACAGTTTCATTACTGCAGGTGTAAGGAAAAACTTTCAAATGTTACACCAGATATGTACATACATATATATATATTTTTTTATTCTTACATGGGTATACAATTGAACGGAAAGTTTTTAAAATTTGAAATTTTAGCTTTTTGTTGCGATATGCCAGCCCGAGCTTTTATCAAATGCTGCAGAGGTCACACTGGATTTTTTCCTGCGAATGGTGTACCGTTAAGGGAAACAGTCAATAAGACCTGCGAATTTGAGAAAACAAATTGCGAGGAACGCTCATATTCGTCATTTAAAAATAAACCAAACCCTTAACATCACTTATCAAAAGAAGATAGCCCACTCCTGGATATTATTAATTTTAATCCCATAAAACACGTCGGTATTGATGAAATGCACATGCTTTATCTCGGAATTAGTAAACAATTACTTCAGAAGCTAATTGTAAAAAATTCATTCTCTTATATTTCACAAGAAAATGTATCTGTAAGTGCTGATACTTCAACAAAACCTACTAATGGTGTCTAAACATATACCTTTTGAATTTCAAAGAAAATCACACGATTTAATGAATTTAGCAAACTGGAAAGCTACACATTACTTAAAAAAGTATTATATGTATGTTCAAAAGTGTTTTGCTGTCAAACAAATTCGCCACATTAAAATCAAAATACGTTCAAGAATTGTTAAAATCATTTGTTGAACTTATGCCTCGATATTACGGCCCTAATTTGCAAACTATGAATATACATAATCTAATCCATATAACAGCTGATGTAATTAACATAGGATAGCAAACTTTATGTATACAAATGTGATATTTACTTAAAAGGCAATATATTTAACGAAACTCTTGATTTTTTTACGTATCCACTGTCATCCAGGGACGTAGGATTATATATCGTTAAAAATTTAGACCAGAAAAAAATTTAAATGGAGCTAAGCATGGTAGATGTTAAGTGTATTCTTACCAAATGCCAAAATGAAACAGTGGCTATCACCTTTTTACATAAAGAACTTAATGCACATTAATATAAAAATAAATAAAGACGAAAAGAAATAAAAAATATAAACTTTTTAAAAAGCATTGGCAAATAATTTTGCAGATTGTAAACAGTAACGTTGGCAAACCGTTCTGGTTTCTTGAGTAAAAGTGTTTTCCCAGTGCTAAAATTTTTGTACGGTTGGCATTTTCTGCCTGGGAAGATGTCAAATTACAGTTTGAAGTCTCAGCTAAAAATTAAAAAAAATTCAGCTGCTCCTTTCAAAAAAAAAAAAAAAAAAAAACAGTAAAAGCTATGAAGTGATAAAGTAACAAAACATGAATTTTCGTTCATGCTTGTTGTTGTTACCATAATTCTTTACTGTTTAAAATTATTACATAATGTAATATACATACTAGTCAATAGTGTTAATTGTTATATATTTCATTGTTGAAAAAAGCATAAGCTTCAATTGAATTTGAATTGCTGTTTACTGATACTGTTTGATAACAACAATAGAAGATCAAGCACGATTATATGCGATAGAATATTAGGTGCTGCGTTATCATTCATTTATTATGTTGTTGCATGCAATAACAACTATACGTTATGTCTTGCTCTCTTTATTGCACTAAATCTTTTCCGTTAGAGCTTAATAAGTAATATATTAAGTACCAACAATAATATACAGTTTCTGATTTAATTACTTATTCACATTTTTTCTATGGAAGATGGGCGTAAAAGTGGGCGGATCAGGTAAATATTTTCAGGAGCCCATTCTACAATTATAGTATTTATTTTTGTGAAAATTGAGTTTATGCATTAAAAATCAAGGGAGTTATGCCACTTTTTCAATACAAGTTGTATGGGAAGTAGGCGTAAAAGTGGGCGGATATTTTTGAAATTCCACACAAATAATTCTGAGTGTTTAAAAATGCTATGTGCCGAAAAAACAATGCCATAGGTCAAAATTTAATTTTGGGCGGATGATTTTGATTTTTCCATTTTTTTTTTCTTGGTTCAAACAAAAAATGTCTATGTGCCAAGTTTCATTGTCCTTCGACAACTTCTTCTATTTTTAGCCGCTCGTTCTATAAACCTCAACCAATGTGCGACGTTGCTACGATTGTCTGCGGGTACAACTAACATTAGTAAAACATTCGTTTGCCAATATTTTAATGTACTCATAACATTAAAATGATGACCGTCCTCCGACTCTTGTGTTCTATGTTGTCACAATACTCTAAATACAAATTTATAAGGTAGTCACAATCGAAATTTCCCAATTTGAGTCAAATTTTTGTATTCACGGTGTTGTAGCTTGGGAAACTAACTAATATTATTACTAAAAACGAGGTATTTGTAAACGTAAAGTCATATTTTTGTGTTTATAGTACTGTGGTGGTACACAAATTTTGGAAGAGTCGTAATTTTGTGTTTACAGTGTTGTGGTGGTACATATTTTCTGCGCAAAGTCTGCCTGGGTACATATGAAAATGTTTTATTACTATTTTTCAAAGTCCTATATCTCAAAAACTGAATTATTTCTGAATACAATCTATGTCGTTCTGAAATTTTTGAAGCCTTAGCTTTCGACCCAATTGGCGGTATGACCCCAGCATTTCAATTATTACCGATATTTTGACCACAAAAAATATTAATGTACATATTCATACATTAATATTTTGCTATAAAATATCTACTCTGTTAAGTTAACAATGTTCAAGTGACACAGACATGCTAAAAACGAAGCTAACTGACAGAAACATCTTCACACACATCTCAGAAGAAATATTTAGATATCGCCAACCTTCAAACTGTCTAAAATATATAACAGCTAATAACTGAACTTATTTTTAAATTCATATCAAAATGGTCCGTATTATGAGTTGCATCGAATGTTTTATTCATATTATGAGCATGTTCTATTGAAAGGAATTTAGCTATTAATGAAGTATTCTAGTATAAAAATTATTATAAACGATTGTTTTTTTTATTTTTAAGTAAACTTGTTGCAAATTTTAAAAATCACTTTAAGTGACGATTCATAATAAGGACATTCTTTGTCGAATACTTCTCATAATACCAAATGAAAATTCGTTCGATCAGTATTTTCGACTACAGTCGAAGATCTAAAATTCCTCATAATATGGGCTAATGTAATCTCTCTAGTAACACTAGTAATATAAATAAAGTTTCTATATTGCAAAATACAAATCTCAATTTTTCGAGTCGAAAGTTGATATCCACACAGCTGGAAGCTTGCCAAGGTCAAAATGATTCCAAAGCCGGGCAAAGATCTTACCAAGGCTGAGTCATACAGGCCAATAAGTTTACTGCCAACAATGTCAAAGCTCTTCGAAAAGTTACTCATGATCAAATTGTCCCCAATTCTAACTGATAATGCTTGCATACCGGATCATCAATTTGGTTTTAGAAGTCAGCATAGCACCATTGAACAAACGCATAGATTGGTTCAATTTATAAGAAGAACACTCGAAGAAAAGAAGTATTGTTCTGCCCTCTTTATTGATGTTTCTCAAGCATTTGATAAAGTGTGGCATAGAGGCCTAATTTTAAAATTGAAGACATATCTACCAATAAACATTGTTAATCTTCTGCAAAGTTATATTCTTGCTCGAAAGTTCACTGTTGTGGAAGGAGACTTCATGAGTGCGTCCGAATCAATATCTTCCGGTGTCCCACAGGGTAGTATTCTGGGGCCAGTCTTGTATTTAATATATACTTGTGATATGCCTGTGAGCAATAATATCCATACCTCTACGTTTGCCGATGATACAGCCTGTATGAGTATTCACGAAAACCCTTCTGAGGCATCCCGCAATCTCCAGGAACATATTACCCAGTTGGAAATATGGTTGAACTTATGGAGAATTAAAGTAAATGAACAAAAGTGTGTCCATATAACGTTTTCCCTAAGAAGAGATACTTGTTCCCCCATTCGAATAAACAATGAGAATATTCCTCAACATTCGCACGTGAAATACCTTGGTATTCACCTTGATCGAAGGCTTACGTGGAAACATCATATTGACTCTAAGCTAACTCAAATGAAACTTAAGTTATCTCAAATACATTGGTTGATTGGCAGAAATTCAACACTCAGCCTAGACTGCAAACTGTTAATATACAAGTCGCTTTTGAAACCAATATGGTGCTACGGAATTCAGTTATGGGGCACTGCTTCAGCTTCAAATGTTGAGAAAATCCAACGAAGACAAAACAAAATTTTACGTTTAATAACATCGGCTCCATGGTACATTAAAAATTCAAATTTACATCGTGATTTAAATATGCCACTAGTGACTGAAGAAATTTCAAAATACGCAGGCAAATATTTAACTAAACTCGAGTCACACCCTAATCCGCTTGCTCGAAATATCTTGAACTTTACCGGACACATCCGCTTAAAAAAGAGGGACACAAGGGCTCTAATACTTACCACACCAGATGAAACTGTTTGAACTTATTTTTTTTATTTTTTGCTTTGCACAACTCTTATATATTATGAATTACTATCACTAAGTTTATGTCCGACACTGGTCGGGCCTAATAATTATATTTAGATTTAAGATTTGAATACTTACTTATTGTTAGTTCATTTTTGAAGATACAATAAATAAATATATGCATGCATAAAAAAAAAAAAAAAAAGAAAGTTACTTTAATTGAATAATTGTAATTGATATTATTAAATTAAATAAAAACAAAATAAATATCCTGATAATTTAAGAACATGGACGGTGGCACGCAAATTAGGCTAAAGCATCTTCTAAGAATACTCTAATAAATCCTGCTCATTTCAGGAAGATCGGATCTTTAAAGTTGATAAAAAAATAAACTTTATAGTCGATAAGAAATGTTTTTTGTAAGCCCAATCTTTCATCCAGACCAACAGTAAAATATTGTGAAAATTTTAGTAAGATTGGTTCACTGGCTTATAAGTCTATGAAATTCCATAGCGTTAGAAATTAGAAATAAGTATACATAAGTATATATATATATATATCCTGCCATATATATATATATATATATTCTGCCATTAATTAATTCCATTAATTCTTATAGTCTAATGTTCGAAATACTGATCGCCTAATATTTATTTATTTTGTGTTTTAATTTTAGGAACGCAATTTGAGAGTAGCCGATTCCAACAAATCAGAAATTATTAAAAATATAGAACTTCTAAAAAAGAAAATAAATGAAGAAAAGTCGAAATTTGAGGTTTGTTTAGTAGAATAAATATGTATGCATATGAGACCGGGACGATTTCAATATAAAAAAGTCTTGCCTGTCAACGCCATTATGATAAATATTTCAATGACGATTCTAAAACTCCAAAAAAACTCCTGCTAAAAGCTATAAATGAGCTTCTTCAAGGCGCATTAATAAGGTGATCCCACTAAGCCTGTGACTCATGTATGTTAAGTCCCCGTCCATACAGTGAAACATTTGCTGCGAAAGATTTTTGATTTCTCTTTTGAAACTGCATTCGTGTCCACACTGTGAAGTTTTTGTTTTGCAGCTTAATACATTTTCTCATATAGTTCTCATGAGAATGAGACGAGAATGACGTACTCAACAAGAACTGCATGTACATGAAACAAAGTACTTTCTTCCATTCCTCTTTCCCCCATCATCTACACAGTGCAAAGTTTTGCAGCAAACGTTTCATAGTGTGGACGAGAACTAACGAAGCCAAATGTCAAATTTGGATTGTACGGTTATAAGCCTAAAAATATGCTTTTATTTGGGTTGTCTTCAAACACCCAATAAATATTCAATTTTGTATGAGCCTGTTCAGATGAAGGATCGTATAGCTGCGACAGGTCGCCTACGAATCGTGTTTGTTGGCAAGAAGTGAAAAGAAGCTTTCGGGGTAGTAGAAGTCGCACGTAATGATAATAGAAGGGATAGTTTTAACTCTTCTCTTTTACATATTTATTTCTCTCGTATTTTGTTATGTACAAGCAGTGTTGCCAGTTAGTCCTATTTTTTATAACATAAATGAAATAAACAGTTATAGTATAAAAATTAAAAACAAATAAAATAACAAGAGAAAACGAATTTTTGTATTTTGGCGGTAAAAAAGTAGCAATATACATATGGACATATTAATTCTACATTTCCCAAACACAATTAGTTGCTTTACGGCAATACTGCTATACCAATGAACGAATAAAAAGCATTGATGAAATAAATATCAAAAAGTCTCCTGATTGTTGCGACAAAAAAGTTCACATTTAAAGACACGTGGATTTAAGAAGGGACTCCAAAAGAGATCGTAAGCGTTGTCGCACATGCGTCGCCCTTCGTGTACATGGGCTCTATGGTGTTTGACATTTCCTACAAGAAACATCAATCTGACAATGTTACCCTGTATTGAAAAGTGTGATGGTAATTTATCTATACCAATAAAGTTAATGTTGTTTTTGATGTTGTAATCACCCTTATCGGGAATAAAAGGCGAAAAGTTTGTTCACGTGAAATATTTCCCATGAACAAAAAATTGTGAACAAAATTAGAAAATATGATATGATCACGATTTTAGGGAAAGGGAACACATTTCACGTGAACTCTTATTCCCGATAAGGGTGAATATTTCTTATAGAATTAGGGGTACCTGATTGATTTGCCTCGGGCTTTCTTGCGGCTTTGGAAAAATTAACGATTTAGGGAAGTATCCCGGGTATCAGGTTTGGATAAAAAATCATCCAGGACAAAATTTAAACCATGGCAGATCCATTAAAACCGGTACTCAAAATTTTTCAATCCGACTTAAAGTGAAAGAAATGATTTTCCACCTTTATAATCATTATTGAAATATCTACCATTCCTGCAGGTGTGACAGGCACATTTTTTTTCGAGCCACTCTAAGAAAAAGTTTACATTGTGCCTTTTGTGCTGGCAGCCTTTTTTGTTTGTTGATGAGAGGAGGTGCGGGATAAAACAAAATGAAATGAAAATTCGAGGAAACTTTTGCAGTTTCTCCTTGCTTTTTTTCTAACTCTCAGCATTATGCGCGTATATAAATGTCATAAAGGCATGAAAAAATGTATGTAATGTAAATGTACGTGACTTTTCGTAGAGGCTTAAAAGAAAATTGTCAAAACAAGGGAGGCTAAAAAGGCATAGTGTAAAATGGCACTAACGCTGCAGCCACACATTCAATAAATCGCATTCAATTTCCTCACATACTGCGTGTCAAAATTCCTTGAAATTGTAAATTTCAATTTAAAAATGTCTCCGACGAAGAAGCAACTCAAATTGTACCTTAACTCAATGTGCTGATGTCACCAGCTGTTCAAATTGAACAACAAATTGCCAGATAAATAGAAATTGATAGCAATCCACTTTTCAATTTAAAATTTTTTAGCGTGTTAGTAAAAAAAGTGTGATTGTATTGCAAATTGAAAGGAATTGAAAAATTGAACGTGTGGACCTGTGTATATGTGCATTATTATGTTTTACAACCCTTGCAAAAATAAATAAAATTTTAGAAACGAAAACGTGAGAGAAATGAAAGGCAAAATGAATTAATTCACGAAACAAAAATGTATGAAGTATACGTTCAAGATTTGAAAAATTTAAAAGAATCCAGAGATGCTGACGCAGAGCGAAAGCTTGAAAGTGAAAGAAAAATTGATGATTATAAATGTGAAACAAAACATCTTAATAATCAGTTGAGAAATATAACTAATAAACTTAACGACAGCATTCCTGAAATACAACATCTTAAGAACCGCTTAAGGAGTTTAGAAAATGAAACTGAGCAAAAAATGCAGGTTTGTTTCAATAACAATTAAATTATGTTTAAAATAATCTCACTCAGAAACATTTCTTGCCAGTTTCTAAAATCAAGATATCCTGATGTGTATGAAGCTATTCAGTGGCTGGACGCAAACATTGGACAATTTGAAGGACGTGTTTACAAACCATTAATTATAGAGGTAACAAAATTAATTAATATTATCATAGTTTTATTTACATACATATTTAATTTTTTTTATAGCTTAGTGTTTCTAATCCTGATGTTGCAAAGTATATAGAAAATACTATTAGTCTACGTGATTTATTAGCGTTTTCTTGTGAAAATGCTTCTGATCTATCGATTTTGGTAATGGAACTTTGTGAAAAGAAAAAGCTAAAAGTGAATATATTTCATGCACCAACTCCAGATGAATCATTTTTCATTCCAAGATTAAGAATAGAAGAAATTAGGTAAGTTTGCTTCCCGCTTATTCCATAACAATTTGTTGTCTTCACGTGTATACAATACGAAAAAAGTGGCGTTTGTCTATCCGTTGTCGAAAACAACTAATTATTGACAAGCTCATGCTATTTTGTAAACCTTATTGCATAAGAATAGACTATCAGTAGCATAAAATTATTCTCTAGAGCGAGCAGACAAATGACAACTTGTAGTTATTTTATTGACGTGACGTTGACAAATAGTAACTGAATAATGCAAATTATTTATTAACTTTTCATATATTGTTATAATTTATTAAAATAGAGACCCAGTACATGGAGCAATATCGCTCACTCCGTCACAAGAGAGCCGAACTTCAATCGGTTTTTTTTACAAATAAATGCAAGTACACAAATATATTTCACTCGGTATTTAGCATTTACATATATGGAGTATACAATACCCAAATAGAAAAATTCTTAAAACAATCGTGACGAATTTGGATTTTGAGATGAAAAACTAAAGATGAAAGAAAGAAAAAAACTATAGAGTTTGGCACACATTTGAAGAATATATATCGCTAATTTACTGGTTTTACCAGTTTTCCAGGCGTCTAGCAAAAATGAAATTACACAAAATTCTAAGAATATTACCCTAAGAAACTAGGGGTCTAAAATCAAAACCTAGCTCCTGCCAAGAGGCATCAAAATTCGTTGGATAAAAACTTTTATAGCCAAGTAACAAAAGTAACATTTTGAAAATTTTCGCTTCCGATTTTGACAAAATTTTGTACGAATGATTCCTCTGACATAACTACAATTACTGCAAAATCTTGAATCATTATACGGTCTAGTTTGCGAAATATAGCGACTTCAAAATGAGAAAATTTAGTAAAAACCGACTTTACAAAATTATTTATCTAGTAGGGACATAAATACTGTTACTAATATGTTGGGCTATAAAACAAAAACTAATGAATGGTTTTGGAACAAATTTTTTTTCATAAATTGATATGTACGAGTATTGTATACAAAAATGTTAGTTTTATTCAAAATGTCCGCCCTTGGCCTTCACATACGCCTTAACCCAGGAAAAATTACTGTTTGCCAGAAGCGTTTTTGTAAGGGAGACAATGTTACAGAATCATTTGCTGTTGCGCATGAATAAGGCAGTTTTTTTGTTCGAGATGAGCCAGCTAGAAGCAATACATTTAGCTTCCAAAAAGCCATAAATTTTTTTGCCTTGCTAAAGTGCTTCACAGAAGTAATAATATATAATTTTTTTTAGTGCGTTTCAGAAGCATTTTTCGAAGCTTTTGTTATCAAATAAGCAATACATTGCTTCCCTCAGTTGTTAGTGCTTCCAAATCAGAATATTTTTTTTTGCTGGGAAGTCGCATTGGCAAGTCATCAATGGCTGCAAGCACCTTATTCATTGGAAAATTGGCTACAGCACGAACCAGGGCTGTCTTAAGAGAACCAATGTTATGGTATCTTTTGTGGGAGACCATATCCTCTAAAACCGTCCACAATTTGTAATCCAAATGGTTTAAATCAGGGCTGCCAGGTGGCCAATCTTCAGAGCATATAAAAGCTGGCAAATTGTTTCGAAGCCAGGTATGTGTCGTTTTAGCCTTATGAGCTAGTGCAGAATCTTGTTGGAAAGTACAAGGCTGGTTTTGGAACAGGGAATTGTTAAGCGGCTTCATACCTGTTTCCAAAACGGTTTCTTGATAAACTTTGGCCGATGTTTTGACCCCTTGTTCACAGAAATGCAAGTCAGTCACCCCACCAAACCATGACTGCAGCTGGATGATGATCCTTTTCGACCCGTGGAATGAGTTCTGATGCTTCTTTAGATGACGGGGCATAAACCCTATCATTTTGTTTGTTAAACTTTTTCTGTACGGTAAAAATTTTTTTATCTTGAAAATATTATTTTTTCTTTACACATTTAAAAAGTGCTATAACTGCGATACGGTTTTCTTTATCTGACCACTCCATGGTTAAAGTTAACATAATTTCAAATTATCGCAACTGACTAACGCTATAGAGGTTACATTTCAAAAAACATGTGATAATAAAAGGGCATGATTAATTTTACTATTCTAATGGGTATGTTGAAAATAGTATAAAAAATAGGCAAAAAATGGCCTTCCAAATGGTATGTGTTATGAGATTGGTTTCCGATCTTAAGAGGGCAAACTTTACTGACCTTATGTTTCCGGACAATTTTCTCGAAAAATTGCATTTTTAAAATTCTTAAGAAATACTGTGACCAAGTTTAAATTTTTAACTCGCAATAGTTCATGAATAATTGAGAAAAACGTAAAAGAATTATAATAAAAAATTTAAAAAATCACACAGAAAATTTTTTTTATGTGATATCGGTTTTTGTAATCAGTACATTATTCCCCATAGCGTAGTGCCTTTAAAATTTTTAGTAAAAAAAAGTTATTTGCCTAATATACATACATATCGTTGCCTTAATCGGGAATATGTTAAGTCTTCTTTTTATGGAAATGGATTTTTTAATGTAGAATGCCAGTGTAACTCAAAACACACCATTTCCAAAAAAAAAACAGCTAGTTGTTCCGTTCTACTAAGTGTTTGTCAGAATTTTTACAATTAACTTTGGTGTTATTTGTTCAATAATAATGTAATTTGGCTAACAAAGCGATATGAACTTTAGCCTGTTCAAATCATAAATATAGAAACAAATGAAGTTCGAACAATAATAATTAAAATAACTAATTGTTCAAGAAAATTAATAAAGAGCACATTGAAAAATATATTTAAGTAAGTATCCAAGTGATTTGAAAATGTTAGACACTTAGCTGAGTGTTTTCAAATCACAAAATCATGTGCACAGAACTACTTTTTTGTAGTTTTAAATCACAAATGATTTTAAAAATTTTTGAATGTGTTTCGATTTTAATGTGGCTAACTTGGTTGACAACAAAAAATAAAATTAAAAAATGTGACAAAAAGTAAATAAAATTAAAAATGTTTTTGTAAATTTCAACATCTAAATGACCAAACAGAACAAGTCTGCAACTTCAGGAAAAATCGCTGTCATATTAACAAAGTCCATAACAAAATCTAGGGCAGTAACTTCAAATGCTATTTAATTTTTTTTATTTTTCTTTGTGCTCATTTTTCTTTGTAAACTACAAAACATGGTGTAATTATACAGATGAGTGCGTAAGAATTTGTTATACAAAAGAACAGAAGAATGTCAAAAGCACAAAAATAATTATACCAAACCAAAACAAAATCGAAGTTTTTGACATTCTACAGCTACAAAGCACATAGAGCAAAAAATTATCAGCTGAAATAGCGCTGTCACCTGGTTAGATACACCTTGCTACAAAATGTGTGAAATTTATTGAAAGTATGGGTGTCATTGTTGAGAGTATGTGTATTTATATGTGAGAGCATAAGAAAAAACGCTGTCAAAATTTCATCTCTCGACTGCTTTCTGGGGCTGCTTTTTTGTGTAAATTTTTTTGATCATTCCCCTTTATTGTGATTGGCGATTTTACGGCGAAAGTCAGCCGTTTTGTACTAGATTGAAGAAAAATGTAGGCTGTTTTCCTTAATCAAAAGTCGAAAAACTCCAACCACAATGAGGCGGATTAATAAATTTTTTAAAGCAATTGCACCAGCATTCTTGGAAACTTAAAAGGTAAATTTATAGGTTTTGTTGAACTCGTGATACATTTTCTTGGGAAATATACGATAATGAACTCTTAAAGTAAGTAATTGAAGTAATTGTTTACTAATTCCGAGCTAAAGCATGCGCATTGCATGGGATCAGAATTAATAATGTCCAGTAGTGGGCTATCTTCTTTTGATAAGTGATGTTGAGTGTTTGTTTTATTTTTAAATGACGAATATGAGCGTTCCGCTCAATTTGTTTCCTTAAATACTTGGGTTTTATTGACTGTCTCCCATTTAACGTAACACCTTTCGTAGGAAAAAAATCCAGTGTGACCTCTGAAGCATTTAGTAATAGCTCGGGCTCAACAATGTCGAAAGAATGTCTTCATGCGTATTCTAAGCGAAAGAAAACTGATTTTCATTTCTCTACCTTGCTGCTGTACGAACTTTGATTCGAACGACCTGTCTCAAAAATTCTTACATATGTAAGTGTTTTCATACACATATTGATACTACTAATTCAAGAAAGCGAACGCAATGTCAAAATCAAGCACTTGCTATTTTGCTTTCGACTAGTAAAATGTATTTGCAAACCACAAAGTAGACCAGAGTTGTAGAAAGTAACTTATGAAAAAAGCTAAAATCCGCTGATTTGATCACTGTTAAAAAGGGACAAATATAGTGTGTTTGTTATTGAATATTTTTAGTACAATAATCAAAACAAACAGCAGAAAAGTATACTTAGTGAAATGAACAATTGAACATTTTTACAAAATTAAATGAAAGATTTTGCAGTGTTGAACTAAATAAAACAATGTGTAAAATATTATTAGTATTATAAAAGTGATTAAAATTAGTTTCCAAATGCTTACAAACTCAATTTTAAACCTTTTCCTTCAAAAATATTAATTTTTAACTTCAACTTGCAAAAAGCAAACAACGAATGAGACCACAAAGCATAAATTGAAAATACACTTGAGGTTGAGCACATGAACATTTGCACAAAATTAAATGGAGAAATTTGTGGTATTGAATTAAAAAACACAATGCGAAAAAGATTATTAGTATTAATAAAGTGATTAAAATCTGTTTTCAAATGATTAGAGACTTCGTTTTAAGCATTTTCGCTCGCAAATATTAATTTTTACCATTTATTTACAAAAACTAGGCTGCGAATGAGACCACAAGAAATAAAATGTAATTACTTTAAAATAATACCACGCGAAAGAAAAAGTAAAGAGGATTTGATGACTGTGTGAGCGAGACCTCTAAAAACACCACAAAATCAAAATTATCTTCCGTCTTACTTTGTGCTCGTGACACCTCTGGTCTACTTTGTGTTGCAAACAATCAAATAAAGTTTGTGAAACTATTATTTTATCACTTTATTATTATTTTTTTAATTCACATAACTTCAATTTATTTTTTATTTGTAGACAACAGTCAAAAAATATTCATCAAAATATTATGGAACATTGTTGTTAAGGTGTATCTAACCAGGTGCCAGCGCTACTTCAGCTGATAATTTTTGCTCTATGTGGCTTATAGCTAAAGAATGTCAAAAACTTCGTTTTGTTTTAGTTTCGGTACAATCACTTTTGTGCTTTTGACATTCTTCGGTTCTTTACAGTCACCTGTATAATTACACCATGATTGTTGTTTTGGTTATTGAATATAAAACATATTCATTATACAAAGTACTCGCACATTTATAATAGAACGAATGTAGTTGCAAAACAACACAATATTAACATTCTGGTGCTGTGCGAATATTTTGTTAAATTCTTTTTCATTGTTTAATATGGTTGCATTGATTTTCATGTAAATGTTAGTAAGTTTTCAAAAATCGCTAGAAGTACTTGAAATTTACAAATTTTCACTACTTTCATTTACTATTGTAAATTCTCAGGAGTAATCAAAAACAATGTGTCTCTTTCAATGGTTTTATTTCGACTCAGACAAAAACTTAAAATGAATGTGTACAAAGCAAAATAAGAAAATATAAAATACAAGATAATGTTGTATTGGCAATGCCATAAAATATGAAGTGTTGCAATCTTAAAGTAAGTAATTTCTGTTCTAATATTTACAAACAAGTAAAACAAAAAAGTGACATACATATGTAATCATAAGCGAAAGAAAGCTGGCGACATAGTGGAATGATAACTTATTAAAGTTCTTTCGCAGGGGTTTTATTTCCACATGTGGAAGAGGCAATTAATCTCTAATCAAGATACTCCACTCAAAATGAGGCTGAATAATTTGTGAAAAGCACAAAACTTAAATTGTAGTTTAATAACTCGATTTGATCATATACTCTTATTGTTGTTTCTCCTCAGAACAACAGACGAAATATTTATTCCATTCCTTTTTATTTTAGGCAATACGGATTTAAAGCATATTTGATCAATCTGATAAATGGACCACCTGCTGTCTTAGGTTATTTATGCTCGTTGTATAATGTACAAAATATTCCATACGGATCCAGTGATGTCGGCAAATTTACAGATCAAATACCACAAAATATTTCTACCTTTTATGGCGGTAAAATAATTCTAACTCTGTTAATAATTAATTAATTAATTAAAAATATAACTTTTAAAAAGTTTGTTGTTTGTTAAGCACGTCCAGATGTATTTCGTTGCTGCTTAGGCAACTCATCAGCACACTTAGAGCACAATTCAGAAATGCTTACAAAAGCGGAACGCTTATAGATAAATGCATGTAGACGTGCCTGACTAACAACAAGCTAAATTTTTTAAATTCGTATTAATTTTTACACGCGTTATATAAAAATAAGAAATTTCAAGACGAAATGTAAACTAATATCGCATTGCGATTTGAAATCTCAAATGAAATTGGCAATTTGTAACTGGTCGCATATATGAAAATTGCGATGCCGATGTAACTTGTTTTTTTTTTTAAAGAAATATCCTAAAATAAAAAATAGTACTAATCATAAAAAAGAAAATATCGGTTAAGTTTTCTTTCTCCTTAGATTAAATTTTATATTCGCTTCTAAAATTCGAACCAGTGATATAAAGCGTATAGTTTTTTACTTCTAATTTCTATTTTTAACTTTTAACTTAAAGGTAACATGCGTTATGATGTATCAATTTCAAAGTATGGAAGCAGGGAAAGATATCTTATGCAATCACAAATTCAAGGAAGAGGTTTCCTTTCCAGTAAGGATGATCGAGAAATAAATAAAATCAAGAGCAGGTACTTGCAAAAAATGATTAAAATTTACTTAATAATTTATAAATTATTTCTATTGTACAAGACTAGCTGAACTTAATCCCATTACTGATGCATTGAGAAATAAACGTGCCTCAATTGAAGCGGAGTTGCGTAAAAAAGAACTTGGCGCCGCGGAGCATTATCAAGTAATAAAAGAAATAACTGGCAAAATTAAAGAGCTGGAACAGAAATATTTGCAATTAAAGAGACAACAACATAAAATTACCGAACTTAAAAATGATATTATAGGTTGGTACTATTTTAATTATTTTATTTATTTCGATTGATTAAATCAACACCTTAAAATTTAAAAAAATTCATCTTATGGTTTTTCTAATTTAAAAATGCCCTGATTGCACTTATTTGTTCGATTTTACAGATAACTACAAAAATGGTTTCTGCTTACATTTATTTTTAAATTAGTTGAGCTTGAGGTCAGTATATTTTTTATAAAAATTAAGAATGTTTCGAGTTCTTTTGTGTGGCCTCTTCAGAGAAATGTGAGCTTTTATGTGTAAGTGATTAAACAGAATACCGGCATAAACACATTTTCCATATAAATTGGCACAAAAAAGCAGCCGCAGAAAGCAGTCGTGAGATAGAATCCATTTTATTTTGAGAGTGTTTTTTCTTATGCTCTCACATATAAATACTCGTTCTCTCAAAAATGTTACCATACTTTCATTAAATCGCATTCATTTTGTAAACAAAACTACAAAGAAAAATAAGGACAAACGAAAATAAAACAAAAATTAGAGAGCATTTGAAGTTACTGCCGACGATGTTATTATGGACTTTATTAATTTGGAAGCGATTTTCCTGAAATTGCAGACTTCATTCTGTTTCATCATTAAACAAAAAACTCGTTAACTATAGGTCTGTTCATTTACTTTTCCAGCAGAAACTAGCAACGAGAGAGTAAAGCAGAAATTTACAAAATTACTCTCCCAGATACAAGAAAAGTTTATTCATGTCAGAACCATGGATGTAAATCATGATAAAATTGTACTTTTTCTGATGCATTTTGGATAATCTTGTTTGGTAATATTTTAAATTACAAAATTTTTAGAAATCGACATTTAATATGAAATACTTTACACAGTTTCATGTATTATTCACTATTTTAGGCATGTTTCATTCTTTTTAAATTCAGTTCTATTAACAAATACAAAATTGCAATTTCCCATCTCTGATCAGATATGATAAACAAACAAAATTATTTGACCATAAAATTTTATTTATGCGGCTTAAGACTGAATTAGTTTTTACTTTCTGTTCTGTTACGAATCAGCTGACTCTTTTTTGTTTGAAATAAATTGTGATTGTGCGTTTAGAATTTAAGAAATTTAATTTTTAAAAGGAAAACATAAAAAAACTCATCAAATTTAGAAACAAAACGGCACAGCACAGAACAGCAGCAGAAAGTAAAGACTAATGAAGCCTTTCATCAAAGAAAAAAAATAAATTAAGAAAATATGCTTTCATTTTATATAAGTATACAAATTTTCTTTTAATAAAGGAATTCACATTTTTGAGTTTTCCTTTTTCAGATATTTTTCAAATAATTAATTTGAAAATGAAACACAGCTGTTGGGATAATTCTTGCAAGTAAAAAGTTTACAAATAATAATAATTTGTAAGAATTTGTTGTCTAAATTTTTTTCTCTCTTTTATTAACGCTCTCTCCCTGTTAAAGAAATAATGATTTTTAAAAATTTTTTTTGTATTAACGCTGCAAACAAGAAACGTACGTTTTGCAAGTCAGCCACATTGTTCATTTTTATAAAAAAAAATACACACCTCAAACTGTACTAACATACATACATATCTGTGGCAATAAATAATAATGGCTTAGTGGAAATTTCTTGTTTTGAGATATTAAGGGTTTTGTCTAAAATAAATTGTGTTTGGTTTTTATATAAAATTTTTAGCCTCCGAAAAAAATGCACATTTATTTAGAACAAAACTGTTAATTTTATAAAAAAAACGTTTTATTAGTTAATATTCGTTGTTTTACGATGTTATGAAAAAATCCATTTAGAGAAAAATAAAAACTAAAGTGTACTTAAGGTATTATATTGTAAGGCAAAATAATTTTTATTGGTAGTAAGCCGAAATAAGTGCTTTAGGTTAAATTGAATAAGGCGGAAAACCTGAAATAACCTGAAAAGCTTACTTAAATATAAGGTTTTTTTTTATGAGGAATAATTTGAATGGGCAACAGCCCATTCAAATTATTCCTTAAGTTAAGTTAAGACTTATAAATACGTATAGTTTTATTAATAACATCATTTTATAATTGAAATTTAGCTGAGTGATAGATCTTGAAGAAGAGAATATGAATATGTAATAAAATGAAAAAGCACTTGATATGTTTTATCGTACCAAATACTTACTTATGTACCCATTGGGTACTCACATGTCTTATATCTCTTAACGACACTAATTAGTATGCAAGCAATGTAGGTCTGGGCGCCGTATTGTCTCATCGGTTAGGAAACGGACAGGAGCGGCCTATCGCCTATGCCAGCCTGGCAATGAGCTAGACGGAATGTCGTTACCCTCAAATAGATAAGGAGGCACTAGCTATCGTATGGGCGGTACAGAAATTTTTCAAATACCTGTACCTGATGGCGATGGACTTTGCTTACAGATAATAAGCCTTTAACGCAGATTTTACAACCCAACAAGTCATTACCGGTCGTATGTATCTTGCGCATGGTAAACTACGCCGACTTCTTGAGCAGTTTTAATTTTAGTGTAATATACAAAAGCTCAAAACAAAATAACAATGCTGACTATTTATCACGAGCAACGCCGCCATGTATAACGCAGGCTTCGGAGTTAAAAGTAAATAGTTTTTCGCACGCTGCTTGTGACGAATTTGACAGCTTTATTGTAAGACAAATAGAACAGTTGCCCCTTACTGCCGATAAGATACACCGTGAAACCAAAAAAGATATGGAACTGGGAAAAATAGTTCAGCTGCTAGAGAAGGGGTGTTGTTTGCTCAAGTATGGATATAAATCACCAGAGGCGAATTATAAGTTATCAGGAGGCTGCCTAACCTTCGAACACAGAGTGGTAATACCTAAGAAATGTCGAGATGAGGTATTAAGAAGTCTGCACGCGGCACATTTGGGCATTGTGAAGATGAAAGGAATAGCACGCTCATTTGTATACTGGCCAAGAATAGACGTTGACATTGAACGCATTGCAAAAGACTGTGACAACTGTTTAAGAACGGCCAATAATCCCAAAGTGTATGCGGACCATCACTGGGAGTACCCAAGCGCACAATGGGAGAGGGTACACATGGACTATGCGGGGTCGGTCGATGGAATAATGCTTCTTGTAATCACAGATGCGTTTAGCAAATGGCTTGAAGTCAAGGTCACAAAATCAATAACAGCTACGGCAACGATCGCGTTGGTCGATGAGGTATTTGCAGGTTTATGGGTGCCTACAATGGTGGTAACGGATAATGGTACTAATTTCTCGTCCAAGGAGTTCAACGATTACCTAACTAGAGTAGGGGTTAAATACCATAAATACACCGCTCCATACCACCCCGCTACAAACGGGCAGCCTGAACGTAGCGTATAGACTGTTAAGAAGGCGCTGAAAGCTATGTGATCTACAGCACAAACGTTGAGGCCGAATTTAAATGAAATTCTACGCCAGTACAAGAATGCACCACATAGCACTACAAACGTTTCTCCCTCAAAGTTATTTTTGGGACGACAGCTACGCACGAGACTGGATTTAATACGACCGGAACAGGTGTCCAAAAAACCTGACAATAAAAGAAACGCACCATGGGTAAGAGGGACAATATTAAGACGAATCGGTGACGTACATTATGAAATTCGTTACGAGGGTAGAGTCGTAAAAAGGCACATAAATCAAATTCGGCTGGGGAGCAAAGGACGCGATGAAGTATCAATTGTAAGCGGGTCAGTGAGGGACAATTGCAACGTGCACAACTGTGGTAACCAAGATGAGAGAGAGATGAATACTGGAGCAGTTTCGCCTGCATGTTATGAGTCACCAATCAATGGGCAGTTAACGCCATCGACGCCACCAGAGGAAGCAATTAGTACTCAGCCGGTACACAGAAGAAGTGTGGAAGGAACAATTCACCAAATAATTCTGATGTGTCGACATCAACCTTAACCCTCCGATGAGTGAGAAGGTCCCTAGGGACCTTTTTGCCTTTTCAAACTGAAATTACTCTTACTGTTTTAATTATTTTTGTATGTAGAATTTAGTTATAAACAATAAAAACAAACAAAAAATTTTATATGAAAAAAACATGATTTACAAAAAAGGTCCGTAGGGACCTTTTCACACGGCCGTGAAGTTCAGAACTGTCACTCATCGGAGGGTTAATGTGATTCGAAACACAACCATCTACAGTGAGTCAAGAAGAAAGCGATGTCACACAAAGGGCGGCACATACAGGGACTGAACAGTCACAGTTGGGCCCCGCCGATCGACAAGCCCCCTAGGAGGGGAAGAATGATATGTTTTAACGTACCAAATACTTACTTATGTACCCGTTGGGTACTCACATGTCTTATATCTCTTAAGGCCGTGATACACTATCATACAAAGTCGTGCGATCTACGAAAAAGTACAACCCTGGTGTGATGAATTGTTATTGTCTTTTGAAAATTTTCTTAAACTCCATCATACCAGGGGTGTATTTTTTCGTAGATCGCACGACTTTGTATGATAGTGTATCACAGCCTTTAACAACACTAATTAGTATTGTCATTCGTTCTTTTTAATTATTAATAAAACAAACATTCAGCAATATTACTATTTGCAAACTAAAGACTTATATTTTAAGTACAAGAAAGGATATAACAGCACTTATGTCAACTTAAGCCATTATTATTTATTGCCACAGATATTATGTATGTTGATATTGCCGAGTACACATCTGGCACACATGTGCCCAAAACTGCACATTGTTTGATTCATATTTAAAATTCGAAATCAATACAAAAAAAATTACCAGCAAAAAAACACTAACAACTGAGGGAAGCAATGTATTGCTTACTCGATAACAAAAGCTTCGAAAAATGGTTCTGAAAAGAACTAACGTAAGGCGGGCTCTCTGAACAAAGTGGAAACAAATTTAAAAAAAATTTGCAAGCCAATTCACACTTTTGTGTAAATAAATGGTCTTGCATCGTAGCATGTGCAAAATGGTATAGTATGTATATTGATACTCAACACACTTAACAATCCTTAATAGTGAGTATCAATATACTATATCATTTTGTAAATGCTTCGATGCAGACCATTTGCAAAAGACTGTGAATTGGGCTTATATACTTATTATTACTTCTGTGAAGCACTTTGATAAGACAAACAATTCATGGCTTTTTGGAAGCGGAATGTTCTCGTATTGCATCTAGCTGGCTCATCTCGAACAAAAAAAAAATCTTATTCATGCACAATAGCAAATGATTCTCTAACTTTGTCTCCCTTACAAAACGCTTCTGGGAAGCAGTAATTTTTGCTGGGTGAATATGATAAACAAAAACAAATTTTTTACCTTTATGTAGTTTTTTTGTTTGTTTTCCATGTAACTTTCACTAAGTCGACACGTATTCAAGAAAGCTACCAATATCTGCATTTTATTGAAATAAATTGCAACGCCACACAGAGGAGTCATTTGAGCCAAAAAGCTGGCCAAAAAGGCAAACATTAATTTTAAAAAATCTTAAGAACTAAGTACGCAGCTCGATACACTACAAAATTTTACATCATATTGTAAATTTGGAAGACTTTAGTTGTAATTTGTAGCTCTGAGTTACTGCTAACGTCAGGAAAGTGAAGAAAATTACATGAATTTTTAGTGTTTTTTTCGGTTTTAACATGTTTATATATTTTTTTGTGGCTAAACGAATAAAGGTATTAATTATTAACAATTCTTAGCAACACATTTTTTCATGCAGTATGAATCTCTTTGTTTCACACACATTAAATTTTATGGCGGTGCACCGCGGTGGTGTACTAAAGAATTTTTTTCCATGTTTAGGACTAACAAATCAGGGAAAGCTTAAACGCTGGTTTAGTTAAACTAAACTCAACTTTACATGTGGTTTAAACTCAGCAGGAGTAAATCCGTGAAACATACCTTATGTGTAGTTTAAAAAATAATATTGTGGCAGCACTAGAATAAATGTCAAAAAACAGCTGTTTTCCAGGATGCTATGCACAATCAAAAAGGCTAAAAATTTAATTAAAAGTGGCCAAATTTTACTGATAAAGAAACTATATACATTCTTGACAAAGTAGAATAGTATAAAAGAACAAAAGAGTGTAAGAAAACAGATCGAACAAGAACTGCAGAAAGAGTAGAAGCTTCGAAAAAAGTTGAGTGCTCTTTAAATGCAAAACTTATGGTCTGTAAGTAACAAGATCATATTGCCTGTATTCGTAGTTTAAATACCCAATTTTATGCGTTTACAGATGCTTTAAATAGGTTTGCTGGTTTAAACACATTTTAAACCAAAATGAAAATTTTACGGGAACAAAAATTCCACTTGTTATTCACGTTAGTGGTGATGGTATATATTCGAGATGAGCGATTTTTCGAAACCTTTTACATTTTCACAGCGATTGAAAAAACACTAATGACGACTGTGACTGAATTTATCAAGTAACAGATTTTGGAAATATAGTTCTTTCATACAAACTGTGAATGTTCTTGTATGCTTACTTATAGAGCTGGGTCCAACTCGTTCATTCGTTCATTTTTGCCACAAACCAATGATCAAACCCATGTAATTTAAATGGGTTTGATCATTGGTTTGTGGCAAAAATGAACGAATGAACGAGTTGGACCCATCTCTACTTACTTACGAGAAAAAATCGTCAAATCATCTTTTCTGGCAACTATGTATGTATATCTGCCACATTTTTGTATTAGCAATTTTACTGTCCCTCTGCCTCTTATAGGACAATTCTCAATAATTGGAAGGGGTTGATTGCAATTGTTTGTTCTTTTCGCTCTTATTAGTATTTATCAAAATACCAATACTAATAAACACTTTTAAAGCAGAAGAACTGAAATGTGTTAAACCGTGATACACAGTCACTGTTTAATTTCACTGCTGCTCTTATTAGATTTTGCCAAAATAACAGAACTGCTACAAACAAAATACTGCTAAACGGTGATCACAGTCACAGTTTAAAAGAACAGCGATTTAGAAAACACGTTCACAATGAGCAACATTATTAAAAAATCACAGTATCGCTCAACACTAGCCTATAGCAAAATTCATGCTCATAACAGGTTTGATATTACGCTAAAAACAATTCCAACTTATACACGCTCAGTCTCCAGAAAATAAAAAAATTTAAATTCAGAAAATAATAAAAAATTAAAAAAAGTTCACTTTTTCTTGTAATAGCTGTACCTGAGATGGAAAAGGACATGAGAACAACGGGAACCAAAATTGTTAGAGATATAATGCTTTTGCAAACTAAAAAATTAAACGCTCTTGATGCATTCCAAAAGGCTGTTGCTAGTAGAACTCAATCCAAGTTGAAGATGTGTATATTTAGGCAAGAAAACGAAGAGTTGACCAATTTTATACAAACTGCAAAAGAGAAGAGGGAATCTGCTGAGGTACGAATATTTACTAATAACATAAACAAAATAAAATCAAATAATCTTACAAAAATCTAATCTTAGAGATGCGTCGATACTATATTACAAAAGTGCAACTCCGCAAAACATGAATCTAAACAGAAACTAACTAAAGCAAGAACTTTATTGAATAACATGGATCCCAATGATGAACAGTTTCCCCATCGAGAATTTTATTACAGTTTACCAAATGCTCTTGAAGAACTTCGGGAATGGATTCACGATTTTAGTGGGCGTTTAGACTGTATGGATAGCCTTGACGCTGACGTATGTAACTATGTATATATGTATGTAGTTTAAGATTAAAAAATATTTTATTCCTTATCAATTCAAAACAGATTGTGCGTGAATATGATGAGAAAAGGAAGGATGTAGATGCTTTGAAGAAAAAGCTTGAATTAAATGAAGTTGGTGATAAAAATTACGTAACTGAAATCAAGTCAATCTACGATACGTGGTTCCCCGAAATCTCAAAAGTAATCATGACTATCAATAGTCATTTCAGTGACTTTATGCATTCCATGGGATACGTCGGTGAAGTAAAATTGGTGAAAAAAGAAGAGGTATTTTTACATCACTTTATAAATTTCAAATAAATTCATTATATGAATGTACATAACTTTTTAATAGTTCGATTTCGATACATATGGCATTGAAATATTGGTTCAATATCGCAAAAATGTTGCTCTGCAACCTCTCAGCAGAAATGTGCAGTCGGGAGGTGAAAGAGCCGTTGCTATCGCTGTTTATACGCTTTCAATGCAGCATATTACACATGTGCCGTTCAGGTGTGTTGATGAAATAAATCAAGGCATGGACGCACGTAATGAAAGAAAAATTTTCGAAATGTTAGTAGATGAAACGACTAAAACAGGACGAGCTCAATATTTTTTCGTCACTCCAAAGGTATTTATTTAGTATACATAAGTACTAGTGTTTTTAATTTTAAACAAATTCAAGAAGTTTATTTATTGTTAAATGAAACCAGATAAATGATTATTAAATTAATTTTTTCGTTTAAATTTTTAGCTGCTGCGCAACTTGAAGACCCATGAAAGAATGTCTGTGCATGTTGTATTTAATGGCAGAATGGTACAATCAGAAAACGTATTTTCTTTTCAAATCTGAGTATTATTTTATGTTGTTCTGTTAAAAATACAAATATATTTATGTGTGTTAATATTATTAATGTTACTTAAGCTGCTTTATTCTATTTGGGCTTACCTTTGATTTCAATTGCTAAATTTATAATTGCCGCTAATGTATGTATATACATATGTATATTTTTTTAATTTTCGTCAGAGTTCATTTGAAAATCGAAAATCTTATATATTTAAACTGATATAAAATGTGAATAAATGTTAAATTCTTATAGTTAGCTATTGAAATCGGGGTAATACTGATGAATTTTTTATAATAAAGGAAAACGGAAAATCCTAATTTACACTATGCAAGTCTTATTGCTAAGCTGATTAGTTTGTTTGGAAAGAGGGACGAGGGGAAAAGAAACGTTACTGTTCCCCTCGTCTCTCTCTCCGTCAAACTAATCAGCTTAGCAATAAGACTTGCATAGTGTAAATATGGACAAAGCATTACAATAGTATATGGGTCGTGTGCAGAGTTGGGCAAAATACATGGTTTGCGGTATTTAAAATACAAAATACTTGCTGGTCATGTATTTAAAATACAAAATACTTCCACGTCATATATGTATTTAAAATACAAAATACTTTAATTATTGTACGTATTTAAAATACAAAATACTTCCACATCATGTATACATATATGTATTTAATACAGTATTAAATTAATCTGGTTTTTGTTTTAATCGGTTATTCACTCGATTAATTAATCGAGGTTTTATTAATTATTAATTCCAATAAATAAAAATACATAAATTATTCATTATTTTGAGATTTATTAATGAAAAAAGGATAACATAACAAAAATAACAATTTTTGAATTAAGTCAGACGAAGAAAAATTTATATACATACATATGTATATGTATTAATGTAAAAACAAGTATATAAGTGAGTTTTTTAAATTGTTTAATAGATTGAAGAGACCTTCTAAAATAATCTTTTAGAAATAGTATTTAGTTCAAATGTTGAGGTTTTAAAAGATTTTTTCTTTAGTTTTAATAAAACTTGACTTAGAAAAAATCCTTTCACTAATCGTTATCGTATAAAACAAAATATTTTTCAGTTATTTTTTTAACTTTATTATAAAATTAAGTGGAAGAAAAAACTGTTGACTTGTTAAATAAGATGAAGCTCACTGAAAATACTTCTTTGTTTGCATGAACATCAATTTCACAACATATGCCTTTTGTTTATGAGCAGAACAAATTATTTGTCTCATAAAAAATATATCGCTAGTGTATTTTGCTTATGTTGACAACACAATCTCCCAAAGCAAAAGCAACCATATTGTTTTTGTATTGTTATAATTGCTGTGTCGTAATAGTACCACCTGCAAATAAAAACTTGTGACAAGATGCTTCAGAATTGACAACTAAATTGTGGTGATGCCAACTCTGAGTTGGTATAGTTATGTTTTTTTAGCGATTCTAATTTTTTGTTATTGGTTTGACGAATGATACATTATGAATTAATCAAAATGCAAAACACCAAAAATGTAATGTATTTTGTAAATGTATTTTGCAAATTATGTATTTAAAATATAAAATACAAAATACTTGCATGTCATGTATTTAAAATACAAAAAACTTCTACGTCATGTATTTAAAATACAAATACAAAATACGTTTTTGTATTTTAAATACGTATTTCAAATACTGCCCAACCCTGGTTGTGTGTTTAACAAAGAAGCCTATTTTGTACGCGTTCTGTACTTTGTTTCTCGATCGATTTTTTTTTTTTTTTTTTTTTGATTAGAAATAAAAATGTCAAAGGCACGTAGCCAAATAGCCAAGGCATCCCTCGGTACATTATGTAATTCGAATCGAACGGAAACATTTTGCATAAGGCTGAGTACACTTCATCCATTTTTTGTGTTGTCATTTTGTAGTGTAACTTTCAAATTTCAAATGCCGTTCACATTAAGTTTTTCGATAACACACAATTTTGTTGTGGCGTTGTGACAGGAAAGTGTTCCAAACCGAAATAATGGCAATACGGCAACATCGTCAATATTAATGTTATATTTCCACTGCAAGTTGAATCACATGCTTCGCTTTCTCCTCAATCATGTTTATGAATCATGCCGTTTACACTGCGCATTCGTGCTTCGTTTTGGTATTTTTTATAAATATTCACATATACATACGCACGTATGTATACACATACATACACACACAAGCATACATATGTATATTCGACCCATGCAAAAATCTTGCTTTTGCGGGCGTCGCTCAATTTCCTTCTTTTTTTAGTTTTTATACTATTCATAAATTAATTACATAAATTTTTTTATATTAAACTAGGGTTGTTAGCCGTCCTCTTTTTCCGGACACTGTCTTCTTTTAGAGATCTCTGTCCTCGGAAAAAATTAGTGTCCGGGAAAGTCTTACTTTTTAAGGAAATTTTTTCGTTTTTACGTTGCTTGGCAAATGATATTTATTAAAAACCAAGCTAAAAAGGAAAATAATTGGTATTGTATGTCCAGCTTATCTTATAAATAACACTGCCCATGAGGGCTGTGGAATGTTATTTTAAGACGTAAAATTATTAATCAGGGCAATCATGAAAAAAATTTCGCGTGAAAATTTTCCCGGGGAACAATTCCAACTAATACCAAGTAATAGGGAAAACAAAAAATTCTAATTGGAAAAGGGAGACATTTCACGCGGAATTTTATTCATGAATGCCCTGAATATGTATCGATGGTGTTCCGTAAAAAGGGCCAAAATAATATAGTACATAGCATTAAGCGAGAGCTCAAAATCAAAAAAATACAAATTTCTTTGTACTTAAAACCGGAGTACGAAAATAAACGAAACAAATTGTTTGATTTTGAGTTTAAAATTTGTTAACACACTAGTAATCCCAAACTATTATTTTACTTATTAAGTAAAATATTTTTTTAATAAAAATACATTGAAATTGATTATTGAGGGGTTTAGCTGGATCCTATGCGCATTTCACTGTTGCTAATGCAGATCATCAGGGAACCTTTACCAAAAAATTTCTTAGAACAACTAGAGTTAATATGTTAAACTTTCATTTAAGCAAATGAGAAGCTCAACAAATAACAAAGTTGAAACAAGAACTCAATAATCAACATGTTTTTTATTTTCTTACTTTATCATTACTTTATCATTATTTGTTGAGCTTCTCATTTGCTTAAATGAAAGTTTAACATATTAACTCTAGTTGTTCTAAAAAATTTTTGGGTAAAGGTTCCCTGATGATTTCATTTGCTTAAATGAAAGTTTAACATATTAACTCTAGTTGTTCTAAGAAATTTTTGGGTAAAGGTTCCCTGATGATCTGCATTATCAACAGTGAAATGCGCATAGGATCCAGCTAAACCCCTCAATAATCAATTTCAATGTATTTTTATTAAAAAAATATTTTACTTAATAAGTAAAATAATAATTGTTTGATTTTGTTTCGTTCTTTGAAGTGAGAGAAACAAAAACAATGAGACCGATTTCTCAATTTCGAGAAAGATACATTTTAGTTTCCAAAAAATACATTTGTTCCCAAGAAGATACATTTTATAAAAAATTTTAAAGACCATTTTTAACGTTTAACATTTATTAACATAACATTTTTATTTCATATTTAATGAATATTGTAAAGAAAATGATATAATATAAATTAATTTTTATATTTATTTAATTCATAAATATTAGGCATGTAATTTTTAAAAATACAGTAAGCAAACTTTAAAATTAATTATATGTACATAACTCTCTTTGGATGTTATCAAAACAAATTAATTTTTGTAACAATCAAAGCATATTTATATAAAGTATATGCAGGTCTACAACAACTAAGAAAGTACAAAAACAACAGGCTATTTGTTTGTGTAAGAATAATGGATGAATGTCAAAAACAGATGAATACAACCAGACCTGGGCAACTTGCATCACTTTTGAATAAGCACTGATTGAAAAACAAAAATTTTAGTGCAAATTTAAATTTAATGCTATTTAATACTATTTTTTCACTTCAATAAAATCTCTTAAAAGTAATGGATTAATATTGCATTAGATGGCGAAAAATGCACTGATTTTGTATTGATGTATCATGAAGTAATGCAATATTATTGCATTATCAAATATTGTAATATTGAATAAAACGTTAACCTATTTTATCGGATAGCACAAATAATAAAATAAAAAATAGAGTAAAGTTCATTGAGGGCACCTTTATAAGTACGTACGTACAAATTAAAGAAAAGGAAAATTGTCAATATAAATACAAACTAGATTTCAGAACCAATTGAAAAAATTAAAAACTTTTATACTTCAAGTACGTTGCATCTCGACCTTATATAGAAAACCGTGCAATTGACAAAAGATCAGAACTTAGGGTTTCATTTATTGTAGTTATATCTTAAAAAATGGTGATTTTATAAACGAAAAATACTACCGCTTGGAACAATTACATCTCTCCAAAAAATTATAAAAAACGTAGTGATATGATTTTTCGTCTTGGGTATACATAGGAAAAAATTTACATATTTATGTATGTACGCATGTTTTTATGTACATATGTACACATTTACGTTGTATTTTGCACTATAATGCTATAATACTTTTCATAATGTGTGAAGTGGTGAAAAAATAGTGAAATAAAATTAACAATGCAATATTCATAAATTACTTTGAAGGGCTTTTAGTTTAATGAAAAAAAATGCACTAATATTATCAAAGTTAGTGCTAATGTAATAAATTTGTATTTGCATTGATTTGGTTTAGTATGGTAAAATGGTCAATGCGTTTGCTTATTTAATGCAATAGTCTCAGATCTGCATACAACAAAAAGGATATGTATGGATAGACAAAACCAAAGTAAATTTATTAATTGATAAACCTTTAATATGTGAAATAAGTATAATAAAATATTAAATAATTAAATATAATTGTTTTTAAATGTTTTGTAACACATTTTTTAAGTACAAATTTATTTAAACTTTTTCACATACGTTTTCAGTATACACAATTGTGTATAACAAAGCAAAAGAAAACAAAATGGCGTACGAACATTGTAAACAACTTTTGACATTCAGGCATTGCCACGAAACGAGAAAAAAATTAATCACCTGAGTAGTTGCATATACTTGATATAAATTTACTTTGGTAACAATTAATATACGAGTTAAGGCGCTTATACTAAAAGTTCATATAAATTTCCTGAAAATAAAAAAGATGTTCATATTTCCTCAAAAAAAAAAAGATTTTCATATTTTCTGTATATTTTGAGTACAGATTCATTCAAAAGATACGAAAAATGTCGAGATTACACATGGTACCTGAAGTCATCAAAAGATACGAAAAATTTATCTTTCGTATCCTAATGGCATCACTGCAGAGAACACAGCCGATCCGGCTAACAGCCGCCACCGGCCACAAAGAATGCATTAATTTAATCGTACGCCGCTAGAAAAAAAAAATAATTGGAAATAAATGGAAACATGACATCATCATTGTTTTTTATTACAAAATAATAGAGATGTACATAAGTTAAATATTTAAAGGCATAAAAACAAGCAAAAGCCCAAAAAATCGTAGGTGTCATCTATCCTCTTCACGCTTTTGTCAATCTCCAACACGCCTTAATTTTTATAAATATCTAAAATTTGGAAAAAAAATATATGTATGTATATTTAATTAGACTTTGCGGATTTCTTTTATTCACTATTTTATAACACATCCATAAATTTTATTTTCACAGACCGAACGAATTGTACATTTTACAATAAAATGCGATGTTTTAAAATTTTTGGTATATGTATGTATGTACATTAGATGTTCCACTCCTATGTACATGTATGTTGAGTAGAGCAACTAGAGCAATTGACTGTCACTGTTGATTTCAGTATAAAATAGTTGTAAATGTGTTAGTGAAAAAATTACGTTTGTATTAGTTTCGGTTATTCAGTTCTTGCAGGGGAATGACCGAAACTAATACAAACATCATTTTTTCACTAACACATTTACAACAATTCTATATTGAAATCAACAGTGACAGTCAATTGCTCTAGTTGCTCTACTCTAACATACATGTAAGAGTGGAACATCTAATGTACATATACCAAAAATTTTAAAACATCGCATTGTATTGTAAAATGTACAATTCGTTCGGTCTGTGAAAATAAAATTTATGGAAGTGTTAAAAAAATTAAGTAGAAAAAATAGTGAATAAAAGAAATCCCCAAAGTTTAATATTTAACTTATGTATATCTCTATTATTTTGTAATAAAAAACAAATAAAACAGTGTAAATATTGTGTTTATTAATATTATTACGCAGGTTTGACTAGTTTGCTATGCCGGTTATATACATCAAGTGTGATCAGTCAGACGTGACTACCGCATGCATCATTAATGATAAGTAAAAATACGGCATAGTAAGCAGGTCAGATATATATGTTCCATAGTAGATATTTTTAATTAGTTATACAAAGATGCAAAATCACACGTACACAAAAGTTTACATCACTTTTTCCACATTGCCTTTAACAAACTGATAGAAACTTAGATAGACAAATCCATCACCACTGTCGGTCAAATGACCGGTCATTTGACTGGGAGTCTTCTTGCAGGGTATACACATGAAAATAGAGCTGTGCCAAATCTTTCATTTAAGTGACCGCTCATTTTCATTCATTTTGTAAAAAAGAACGAGTTCGTTCATTTCGTTCATCCGCTCTTTTCAAGAAAAAGAACGAAATGAAAAAACAAACAGTTGATTCGGTCAATAAAAAGAGACAAATGCAATGTTTTTGTTATTTTTTGGCAAAATGATCAAAACAAACAAAATAACACAAAGGAAAAATCAGCAAGTAATTTTTTTTTGCAATATTAAAGTATTTTTTTGTGTGACATAAAATAAGGAATTTGGAAAATATTAATAGCATTAAGAAGTGTTCAACATGTGTTTTTATTTTGCCACAATTAAGTCTCTGCTGGTAAATAAATCTATGGCCAATGAATAAAAGTCAAAAAGCGGGAGCGAAAATAACTTAATTACGTATGTGAGAAGTTAAAGCAGTTAAAAAATTCATTATGGTAACACTGTTACTAAAAGTAGATAAAAAGGCAAATGAAAACGAGAAAATGACAAAAAAAAATCCCACATGAACGATGAAAAAGCAAAACAAAACAAAAAAAGAGCCAAGTGCACTCGCTCATCGGTCGTTCATTTCGTTCATTTTATTTTTATGTGTCAGTACTACTGAACCAAAACAGCTCAGTAAAATGACCGGCTCACTTCGTTCATTTGAGTGATTCGTTCAATTTTACTCGTTCGTTCATGAACGACACAGCCCTATATGAAAACAGTGGTGCCAACTTTTGATACTCAAAACGAGCTAAATTGAAAAATATACGTTTAGCGCAAAATAAAGTAAAATTTTTCGAATAAGCGCGAAAAGAGGCTAGTTTTGAAATGTTTCTGTTGTAAATCAAAACATCAAAAACATTTTTGTAAAGTAATTTTTTAGAATATAAATAACTATTATGAGATGTATGTGTTGATACATAGCTTGAGATTTTACATTTCAATAAGGTGCATATAAATAGTGTATATACATATGTACATATATAATAGAAGTGTGGAAACTTCCCCTAATACACTTAGGGGACACAAAAAACCAGCCCCAGGAAGCAGTCGAGAAATAGAATTTATTTTATTTTGACTGCGTTTTTTCCTATCCTCTCACATATAAATAAATATTCTCTCAACAATGCTACCATACCGTCAATAAATTTTGTAAACAAAACTACAAAGAAAAATAAGCACAAAATAAAATAAAGTAAGAATTATAGAGCATTTGAAGTTACTGCCGTAGATTTTATTATGTGCTTTGTTAATTTGACAGCGATTTTTCCTGAAGTTGCAGACTTTTGCTGTTTGTTCATTTAGTTGAACTATAAAATTTTTAACACTGTTTTTTTTAATATTGTATTCTATTTTTATTATTAAAAAATGTTCAATTGAGAAAAAAGAAAAAAAACAAAAAATTAAATATCTTTAATTTTTAAATAGTATTGAATTGTATATAATTTTGTGAAACTACAGAAGTATATATACATATGTATGTATCTATATTTACATAAGTACATATACATAAAAAATTGGTCGTTATGAAATAAAATTTAGATTTCTGGCTCTTCAAAAAACATACATACATTATCTGTTTTTAGGCTTTATTGAATATCTTACAAAGCACAAAAAACTTGGAAAAAAAGAAGATTATTTTTTTTTAATTGGTAAAGCAAACTAGCAAAATAAAATGAGTTAAAAGTCAATATTGCTAGATTAAAGGAAGAAAAATTTCGCAAAGATTAAAATATAGTCATATTAAACTAAAAGTAAAAAGGGGCTACAAGATAATTGTAAAAAGTGCTACATTTGCGGGTTTTACTTTGGGTTAAGCTTAGCAAGAAAAGAGCTAAGTTGGCATCACTTCATCTAAAAGATTTGTCAAAAGGATTCACAAATGTTTCGTGTGAACGGCATGATTCGCAGTCGTGGTTCAGAGAGCGAACCAAGTAGTTCATGTTGCCGTCTGAACATAGTATAAATAAGAAGCGATGTATCGATACATCGGTTTTTGAAATATCGGCGAAATATATCGATGTTTATTTTCTCAAATATCGATATTTTTTGCCCATCTCTAACCGTAAGTATAAACGTCGAATACAGGCAAGAATACACCAAAAGAAACGAACGAAGATCATAGCAGTTTTTCCCCTTCTCTCCAACAAATTCATTATTTTGAAAAGTAAACTTTGCGGCTGACTTCAAAACAAAGTTTGTATGCTTTTCGGATGCAGTACAGATGCAAAAATGACAAACATTGCAACCATGAGCATCAACTTTGAAACCGATACGCTGATTGCTGTTTTGAGGAGTTCTTACCCAGCAAAGATTTGTCAAGATTTTATAATGGATAGAACTCTTGTAATGGCTTACAAAGTAATGAGTGGTATTTATTTATCTGATTATTTTATGCGTATAATAATGACTGTCCTGTAATGAATAAAATAACAACTTATTTATTTAATTAATTGAAAGTACTTATTGTAGTACTTTCCAGTTAATAATGAAATATATCTAGAGAAAAATTTATTGATCGTGAAAATGAGCTTCGAAAACAATAAAGTAACTTTGTTTTACTATAATTTTTATTACAAAATTTAATTATTTTCGCATATTCTTCAATATGCATATTCACATATTTTCTTTGTAAAATTATAACTTTTAACAATCCCAAAAAAAGATAAAAGTTTTATAATTTTGATACAAAATTCTATATATTTTTATTGGAAAAAATTGCCAACTTTTGAATAATTTTATGCACCACCAACCAAAAATAACCCATAAAATTTTGAATACTTTTAGGCAATCAGTAACGCATTAAAATTTTGATGTTTGTAGGCAAAAGGTATAGGGTACCGCATACTTTTTGAACTTCTTAAAAAAATAATAGGTTATTCAGTCAAATTGTAAGTACTTACGACTGGAGAGTACATACACTTTTTTGCATTCTAGTAGGCAAACTTTTTTGAGCTAATACTCGTCGACGACGCCTTGAAAGCAGTGATGCCAACTATTTATAACCCAAACGCGCTATTCCCCTTCTTAAAACGCGACAGAACGCGCTAAGTTACAGCATTGTCAACTATTTATAGCCAAAATGCGCTATTTTCGTACGCGCTAAATTGCATTTTAATAAAAGTCGATGTATGTACATGTGTATTAGTAAATACAATTGATTTTTTGAAGTACCACTTTTCAGATTTTATAATATTGTTTCTTCGAAATTTTAGGGTATAATTGAATCATTGCCTTCCAAATAATCGAAATCCTTAGTTTTTATTTTTATTTTATTTGTCAAACTTTGTAACAAGTTATATAAATTGTCGAATAGTGTTGCGATTCAAATGCCTTTTGTACTTCAGCTTGAATAGATGCTTAATCAGTTATATGTATAAATTTTTTGGTCACGAAATCGAGTACATATTTTTAGTTGAGAAATTTGAAAATATTTGCCATTTACAGTATTTAAATGCGTTTTTAATTCTAACCACAGTCAAAGGAATTTTATCTGCGAAAGCTGAATCATTAACCAATTTAAAAAGTCTTATGAGTTTTGAATAATAGAAAATTATTAAATTTATGCAAAAAAAAGTAAAAAAAATTATTGAACTGAAATAATGATGACTTTGTTCAAAACGCGCTAATTTAGTGCGTTTTTTAGTAAACGCGCTAAGATGAAAAAAGCGCGTTTGGCATAGTTAAAACGCGCTAAATTTAGCGCGAAACGCGATAAATTTTCATCGCTGCTTAAAAGGGTGTATATTGCCAATGCCTTGTACTGCGGTGTTATCAAACAATACACTTTGTTTGAAGACAAAGCAAATGACGTTTGGGAAGTCAGCCTGCGTGTGCAAAAGGGATTTGTATGTACATATGTATCTCTATCTGAAAAATCGGTATAGCTTATTTAATTTTTTCCACACAAGTGTTTCTTGAAAAGTTTAGGCATTACCAATAATAAAATAAAAATTATTAAGTTTTATTATTTGCCATGAATTTTTGTTCAACTCCATTTTACAAGCAATGAATTTGGTATAACTATTTTATTAAACAATGAAATAGTCTTTCCAGTATGCAACATTTGCAGTTTACGATTTTTTTTTTGTTTTTGCGCATTTCTCTTTCTGTTTTATTTCTTTATAACGGTGATTGTGGTACAAAAAGTCAAAACATTTTGCTGTGTCAATTTTATGTGGAAACTTTAAAGATATTATTATTATATTTGTTTATTATATACACACATACATACTTATGCACATAAATATTAAATATTTTTTATTATGTTCCATAATTTAAATTACACACTATTTAAAAATAATAAAATGTTTTCAATGATGAAGAGAGCAAATCAGTTTGAAAACGAAATTACCGAGGTAAGTTACAATTCTGGAACGCTTTTTCGTATAGTGCTTTTATTTGAAATTTTAAAGGGCATTAGCAAATTTAGAAAGTTTCCATTAAATGTGTATTAAAAGCAAATGCCACATGAAAATTCCAATTTAGCGCAGAAACACGTCAATTATTATTTTGGTAACACCCACGTACTCGTTACAATTACGTTCAAGGAATCTTTGCAGTGGACACTTTTTTTATCAACTGTGTTGTACACTCAATATGTTGGGACTTAGTAGGCCAGTAGATCTTTCATACAAAGTTTAGCCATCTGCAGGACGTTTTAACTGCTGATCTAAAAAATCCCAACCATATTGAGAATAGTGCTTTTCAAAGTGTGTATGTAAAACTAAACACGGAATTACGAATAATAAAATTAAGTAATAGAAAAAAACAGACACAACTATACTGATGTGAAGTGCGTTCTAAACTGAAATTAAAATACCAATGAAATGACAGATTTATTGCTGATATTAGTTGAATTATAACTAATAATCGCTCAAATGGGAGAATTTGCTATCCATTACAAAAATGAAAAAGGCCTGTAGTTGGCTTCGTCGGCATTGACAAGTGCAATTGAATCTATAGTGTATTCGGCCGTAACTATGATTCAACCTTGCATCTGCGGTTACTTAAAAACATTTAGAAATGTTACACTACAAATAAGCTTGTACTTACGTGAATAAGTAGGTATGTACATATACATATATGTATGTACATATGTTTGGAAGTGTCTGACTACTATTCTATTACACCCTTCACAATGATCACAAGGTTATTATGTCGTTTATAATTTGAACAATATGAAACATATTTCTGTACTGTGCATTATTAAGGGAGCCTAACCGGTAATTTGATTCGATTTGATTTATTTTGCACGGTCATTCAGAAACATTTGTTGTCTACACGAACTAAAAAGAGGTGAGAACATATATACATAAGTACATATGTCTATACATACACACTTATGTACATAAGCAATTTCCGAAAGGATTCATTTGTAGGTATATAGAGAAAGCTCATGTGAACTCGGATAATAACTCTGAAAAATTGGAGGGGCTACGAAAATTTAGGATTATATATCATATACATACATACATATGTAGTTATGTGCACTCCAACGTTTCCTATGAAATTTTGCATACACATCAGGTTCTTGTAAAGGTATGGTCACACTTGGGCAAACATTTGCCCAAAAAACGTAACCAATAAATATTAGTGAAAAACATTTTGGTTCAGACACGTGTTTCTTAAGTTAAACAGTTTCATATACTACGTTTATACGCAGGGCCATTATACAATTATACAAGGTACTTGCACGACTACAACAAAATTGCAACACACAGAAACACACGTATTTTGTTGGTAGAAACATACCTATAATTGTCAGAAGCAGATGTCTTTTGTTTTTAAAAATAACAATCACAGGGTAACTAAAGTACAATTGCAGAGGCGGCACTCATGCATGATTATAGTCATTCAGTATTGCCAATATGTGTGTAATACACAGTGTGTAATTTTTACTCTCATCTGTAGACCACCCTACAAGAAAACTACTAGTCAATTGACTAGTAGCGATCACCGAAACTGTGGTCACAGTCCCCAGTTAGTTTATTAAGGGCTTGGTGAAAAAAATTACCAAAACATTTGTGTACGTGTGATTTTTTATCTCTCTCTTACTTATTAATTTCACTCAATTAAAACACATATATCTGAACTGCTTACTCTGCTTCTTTTTTGCCAGTCACTGATTACATAAGCATTGGTAAACTATGACTAGTCAATGGTTACGTAGAAACTGGTCAACGATTACTAGTCAATGTTTACATAGAAACTGGTAAAATGAAACTTTTAAATAAATAAACATAATTTTTATGTTATTTTAATCGTTTTTTATTATAAGAAAATAAAGAGATAATTAATATACAATTATATAAACAATCTAAAACACAAAATAATATAGGTGGTACCACTCTAGTCTTCTTCATGCTTTTTTCCAGCTCCAGCAAACCTTGCTTTTTGTAAATATCTAAAATTTTAAAAAGAAATGCATAAATGTATTAATTAAATGAAACTTTTCAATTTATTTTATGCACTATTGTTGCTACTTAACTTCCTTAGCACTTGTATAAATTTTAATTGCACAGACCGAACGAATTGTATATTTTACAATAAAATGCGATATCTTAAAAGTTTTGGTATATGCACACTATATGTTTCACTCTAACATACATGTTAGAGGGGAGCAAATATAATTTATATATGTGTCGGTCATCACTACCGGTAAAATGACCAGTCAATTGACTGGCACTCTTAAATTCGGTGGAAAGTTATTGCAAATGTGTTAGTGAAAAAATTTCGTTTGTGTTAGTTTCAGTCATTCATTTCTTGTAGGGCATGTAATGAGATTCATTTATAATATGTGTGTAATTCTACTTTGGGTTCTATTTTTATTTAATTTTGTTTTAATTGTAATCTACACAAAGCATGTGTAGTGTAATTTTCTTTAATGTGCAAATTCATTGGCAACACTAATCATTTTATTCACACACATACACTAACATTTTTGCAGCTTGTAAACAAAGTTTGACAACTTTCTGCATTGTATATATTAACAGGCTGGGCTTGTACCTTGTATAATTGTATCATGCGCAGGGCTTATTTGCAAATAAAACTGTAAATTGTTGCCATATTATTGTTTTTATTGCGACTTACTAATTCAGAAAACTATTCACGATTAACGCACTATTTGCAAATAAAATGTTAAATGTTTGCTAATAAAAAACAAAATATTGATAAATATTGCACAAAAAACCATTGATAGAAGAAAATAATGGCAATCAAATCAAATGATTATTTATTACTTTATAGATTTACAAATTTTTTTTGTAAAGATAAGCAACATTTCTACAGAAGCGCTACCAAGTTTTTATATATTTACAATGCCGTATAAACAGTGAGTTATTTTATTTGCAAATATTTTGATTTGCAAATAGTGCGCGTATAAACGTAGTAATAAACAACTAATAAACAATGTCATAGAATCCAACATTATTGGAAAATATTTAACTTAAGAGTGTTGCCAGAAAATGATGATGAGAGAATGCTCAATCGGGCAATAAATTCTGCTAAAATGTCCCACAGAAGAAAAGTATAATTTAATGTCAGATTTAAATGTAGAAAAATTTTTTGAAATTGCTTTGAATTTCATATTTTTTTTACAAACTTATTAGCATTTACAGGTATTTTTATACCATATACAAACATAAAATAGTTTAAAATTTTTTAACGCACTAATAATCCCAAATTATTATTTTACTTATTCTGTAATATATTTTTATTTATTTATTTATTTAAGAAATACTTTACAAAGTAAATTTGCAAAGTATTGTTGCACAAATATGGGCGGGGTAGCTAGACCATACGCCCAAGATGTTATTAACAGTTTTTTTAAAAAGGCTTTGTGATTGACTGTACACGACCTATGCCTTCAAATAGGAAGTAGCAACGTGGTTGTTAAAGAAATTCCACAAAAGAACCGCTAGAATATACGGTTATCCGTGGCAGATCAGTCAACCAGTGCGAGTGAGACGCAAAACTCTCGAAGGCCAATAAACAACAGTGGCCTGGTTGCACTTAAGAGATAATTGCCAACGACGCTTGCGACTGTCAGTAAAATATTGTTTTATTAAAAATACATTGAAATTGATTATTGAGGGGTTAGCTGGGTCCTATGCGCATTTCACTGTTGCTAGTGCATAAGGGAACCTTCACCCTGCAATACATATACATTTATGAGAAAAATCCTCTATACAGAAAAATTAAAAAAAAAATTAAAATATTTTATTTTCAACAAATTCTGCCAGAAAGCATTCAGCAGAATTTTTTTAAAGTTTAATTCTTTTTAGCTAATGAAAATGCCAGATCTAGCAGTGAAAATGCTAAAGTGGCAACACTGTCTTGTAATGACAAAACATAGTAGACATGTTCGAGTACTTTTCAGTAAAATCCAGTTACTGAGTAATATAAGGAAATTCATGGTTTTCATTAATAACAGCGTATGTCCAAAGATCAAATTTCTTCAGTAGATCCAGAAAAAGTTATTTTTCAAGCTCATTTAAAAAAAGGTAAAAGTTGTGTTGTTGTTTTAGAAAAATATCTATATCTTGCAGAAATTTCTAAGAACTTTCTAAAAAGCATTTAAAATATAACAATTTGATATCATAAACTCGAAATGATAAACATATAACATGCGTTGTTATTAATGAAAACTACTGAATTACTCTAAATAAAATCGTTTGTTTATAAAAGTACACGAACGGGAAAATTGTAAAATCCGCTAAAATATATAGATCAGCTGATTGCTAATAATTTTTTGTGTTAAAAATTATAAGGGCAATCATGAATAAAACTCCGCGAGAAATTTTCCCCGGGATATAATTTCAAAAAATAGCAGTTAATAGGGAAAACTAAAAAATTCTAATTGGAAAAGGGAGAAATTTCTCGCGGAATTTTATTCATGATACAGAAATAAATAATAAATACAAAAATATACAAATAGGGGATTTACTTCAATAGTGTCATAACTCAAAAAAAATGCTTTTTTGAGTTAATAATGCAGAGTAATTCTGCATTTCGTATTTTATCTAGTGTAAAATTTCATATAAAAGCTTGTACTAATACCTCCTGAGTGAATAATTATTTATTCTGTTTCCATTAAGGTGTTATTCCAAATGAGATTGGAAATCTAAGAAATATAAATCGCAAGTCATAGTGCTATAACTTCCTGAAAAATCACACAAATTAATGGAGATTTTGACAAGAGGTACTTTCGAATATGCAGATTACGGAGGCACCATTAACTCAAAATCAGCTTATCTCGACTTAAGCACTTTTTCCTTTTTGCCACAGATATATACAAACAAGCTTACACAAGTATGTATTTAAAATTTGGTGTAATTTGATTACTTAACATCCTATTGTTCACAAATTAAAAAGTTATGAAGTGTAAAATACTTTTTATACAAAGTAATTGAAGAAATTGTTCGAATATTCGACAAAAAATATTCGAATAATTTTTTAATCTAAATTGAAAATTTTTGTTCGTTCGAACAAGAATGAAAAAAAGTTGTTCGAATATTCGAATAATTTTTGTACGAATGACAACACTACTAATCACCCAACAATTTTGGGCGTTCCTACATTTAGCTGTTTCGTGCGATGTGCACTTGGGCAATTATTCATATATAATTTGCAGCCAGTATGAATATTGGTGTCATTTTAAAGCTTTTGAGAACATCTTTCATAAAATGGTGAAATGCAGACTTGGTGGGCCATACAGAAAAAATTTGCGAGGCAGAAAATCGTTATTAAGCTGCGCCGTGCCGGGAAACACCATGGTGAAGAAAACCCTTAAGGTAGAGGTCCATAGCTCGCTTTTTGCGCGTTATGCTTTTCACGCGTTTCATCCTTTTGTTTCATTCTATACTTTGCTCGCGTTGAGTTACATGGACTGCTTTTCATGCGCCATTTTATTTTTGTTTTGATCAGCTGTGTGCGTTTGTTTATAAATACTTATAAAGAAAAAATGGAGAGTGAAATCGAATTTTTAAAAGAATTTGTGGAGTTAGTCGAGTTTGTATATTTAATTTTATGTGCAAAAAATGCCTATGAACAATTTCAAAAAAGAAAAGGTTTTGGGTACGGCCGTTGTATTTAGAACGGAATTTAAGTGGGTTTTTTGTAATCACATTTAAAAAATTAAAACTTCTGACCCTGAGCAATTCCGAACCGCGACAAGAATGTCTGCAGATGTCTTTGACTATTTATTCAGCATTTTAAAACATAGTATTGAGAATAACTCGGCCAGGGCTATTTCAGCAGATTGTCGGCTGTTGTGGACTTTAATGTAAGTAAATTGAAAAATACATATAAATGTATGCACATTATTGGCTTAAGCAATAATTTTTCTAAGCAGCTATTTAATACAGATTTAGCGCAGATGACACTCAGTACGTAAAAGTAATCGATAACTAATATGCAAAATTTGTTACTGAGAAAGGTGTGGGGAAAAGTTAATTAAAATACATCGCAGTAATGAAAATATTCACATATTTTATTAAACAAGTTTTTTTTTACTAAGAAATTTTTTGTATTGAAAAAAAAAGAAAAAAATTATCCACGGCAAAATAATATTTATCGATAACGTAAGAAATAAAGTATTATTTAACATCTTTAGCATTCAAGAACAGCTGACTTTCTTTCATGGTGCTTGTTACGCGTACAAAAGTAGAAAGTAGACCTACTTTGTGCTTTGAACGCGCCTACGCGTTCTGCGCTTTTTGCAATGTAACTTGTCACATACTATTACATTGATTTTACTTTTTTGACAGATGCATAGAAAGCGTAACGCGCAAAAAGCGAGCTATGGACCTCTACCTTTAATCCCGGCCGAAATTAAAACAACTTAATTTTTATGATTTTTCTTATATTAATTATAGTAATTAACAGTGTTGAGACATGTATATTCTTAAATTGTACCATGGAAATGGTAAAATTGTACCAAATTAACATAAAGTGTACCAAAATGTAGCCATCTGCTAAATAAGAATACATAGTAAGAATTCATAACAATTTTTCATTTATTCAAAACAAAAACATAAAGAAAACAACTAAACTATCAAACAAAACAGTTTTTCATATATGTAAATATATTTACATACAAAGTCTAAAGAACTGGGACAAGTGCTACCAAAACAAATGAAAAATATGAGCATAACTACCACTGTTGTAGATTTTGGTACTTATGATCAGTATTGGACAACTATGTTAGGAGAAACTGTTACTTCTGTATGGCAAAGTACCTTTTTTCATTGTACCACTGAAGTATAAGGTGTACCAGTCTACCAATGCAAATGCGATTGTACCAAATTTGGTACAATTGTACCACAAATCCCAACAGTGGTAATTAATGCTTTTTGAATTTAAATGAGAAATAATTACAAGAAATAATTTTTGGCGATTTTATTTTTACTTTTGACGATTTTCTTGTAAAAATGTTACCAATTATTTTGTAAAAATTTATATTGGTCCTAGTTTACACTGTGAAAGTCTTATTGCTAAGCTGTACGTTTCTTTTCCCCTCGTCTCTCTCTCCTAACAAACTAATCAGCTTAGCAATAAGACTTGCATAATGTAAACTAGGACTTAAAAAAAGTACTATGATATATACTTATATTATGAAATATTACATAGAAATGACTTTGGCGACTTTTGATGATTTTTAAAATCAATTTGGCTAAATAAGCCAGAAAAAATCTGACAACGCTAACTTTCTATCAGTTTGTTAAGGACAATGTGGAAAGTGATGTAAACTTTCGTTTACGTTTGATTTTTCATCTTTGTCTAACCAATTAAAAATATCTGCTGTGGACATCATATATCTGACCTGCTTATTCTGCCGTATTTGCACTTGTCATTGATGATGCATGTATTAGTCATGTCTGACTGATCACACTTGATATATATAACCGTCATAGCAAAATCGTCAAACCTGCATAATTACATTCATGAACATAATTTTCATTTGGATTTTTTTTTAACAAACACAACCCGATTTTTATTATAAAAAATAAAGAAATAAGTACAATACATCAGTCGTTAAACAGCTCTGGGCTGAAGAACAGCTCTCGAGTCAACGTAATTATTTCTTAATGCGGTCAGGCTTGTGTGTGTTGGTTGGCCTTCGAGAGTTTTTCGTCTCGCTCGTACTGGTTGGCTGGTCTGCCACGGATAGCCGTATCATTTTGCGGTTATTTTGTGGAATTTCGTTGACAACCACGTTGCTACCACAAAGTACACAGAGCAGTGATGGGAAATGAGATTTGCATTTCGGTACCAAAAAAAATTTTTGAGTACTTTTTTGATCCCGAGAGTACCAAATATTATTATTAATAATTTTTATTTAAATTTTATTATCAAATAATTACATATTTAAAATTAATTTACAAAGAAATAAAAAAGGAGCACAAAGCATATGTACAATGTAATGTATGTATGGCCTGGATAAGACTTGATACTTTTGGACCATAAAGTCTGTTCCTTTGTTTTGTTTTCATGAGATTTTGGTAAGAGAAAATCCTTTCGACATTTGCAGAGGAGTGAGGTATGAACAAAATTCCGTAAGCTACTTTCGATATATCAGGAAACATGTATTCATCTAATGCGTTTTTAGTTTTAGCCATTGCACAGTTTGGAAAATAAATGGTAATAAATCTGGAATTTCTAAACTACTGATTGGATTTATCTGAAACTTCGAACAGCTTTAGAGGAGGACTTAGGCTTTATAACACATGTCTTCTGGCTTAATCTGGAGAGGAGTTAAAGTGGGCCAAAGCTGACTTACTAGGACTCAAAAAAATCTGAGGCTTGTAACTTTTTCAAAATTATAGAATATAAATAGAAGTTCCAGTTTTATTGCCATTAATTTTGCAAAAGACTCCACTGTGCACAGTAGACCAGAAACTGCATATATTTTCTGTTGTTAATGGTTTCCGTTCTCCCAGATCAGCCAATGCTCTATATTGGTTCTTAATATTTTGAAATTTTTGCGGATGAAATATTTTCAGGGGGAAACTTACTAAACCAAGCTAACATTTCATTTCCAAAGTACACTTTTGCCTTTAGAACTTGACGGAATTTAATATAAAACTTTTATAATTTTCTTTAATTTGATTTAAGACAGTTGTTTCAACATAATTTGCGTTTATATGTACATATATAGATCAAATTCTGTGCCACAGAAAATATCATTGAGTGAAAAATGGTTCTCGTTTATATTTAGTTATGAGAGATTAGACTTTTCTGAAATATCTTTACTAATAAAGTTTCGTGCTATTTGTCTAAAAAGAAATTTAATTATTGGCAAAAATATATGCATTCGCGCGTCTTCTGATTGCATTTCTAAGTTGACTGTAAGAGTATCAAGTATGTTGGAGGAGTACTACGGTACTTTTTCTTGTGAAATAGCACCAAAAAAAGTACGATCGTACCAACTTTCCCATCACTGAAACAGAGATGTCACGAGACAGAAGATAATTGCGAATTCTTGACGTCTCGTTCACACCGAGCGTGTGTCTTCTTTAATTTTTCTTTCGTAGTGGCATTAATTTAACGTATTTTCTTTTATGTTTTGTGTCCTCATTCGTTATGCAATTTTTATAATTGAAAATTTAAATTTAATATTTATGAATCAAAAGCTTAAAGTTAAATCAGGAATCATTTCAAAAGAAATTTTAATAACTTTTTTAATACTAATAATCATTTTCACGTTCTGTTTTTTAATTCAACACAACAAATTCTTTGATTTAATTTTGTACAAATGACCACTGTTCAAATGTACTTTCATTTTATGCTTTGTGCTTTTTGGAATTAAAAGGTAAAAATTAATATTTTTTAATGAAAATGCTTAAAATGAAGTCTGTAATCATTTGGAAACTATTTTAATATTAATAATCTTTTGCATACTCTGTGTTTTTTAATTCAACACTACATTTACATTTCATTTAATTTTGTAAAAATGTTATCTTGTTCATTTCACAAAGTACACATTTTCACTTGTTTGTTTTGATTATATCGTTAAAAACTTAATAATAAATATACTACAGTTGTCCCTTTCTCGCCGAACCTGTGTCAAAGCTGATTTTAGGGTCAATTTCACGATGTCGACAACGTTCGACTTTTCGCACACTTACATTTGAAGCAACAACAAAATATGAAAATTTGATATTTACACAACCATAATTCTGCAAATTTACTTTGTAGAATATGTATTAATAAATAAATAAGTACAATACATATTTAAAAACGAAAAAATACATGTAAAAACACAAAATAACGTGAGTGCTATCTAGCCTTCTTTACACTTTTTATAAGTATCTGAAATTTAGAAAGAAATACATATAGATATACATATATTAAATTAAACTGGAAATTTCTTTTATTCACTATTGTTTTTATTTAACTTTTTTAACACTTCTATAAATTTTAATTTCACACACCAAACGTATTATATATTTTATAACAGAACGCGATGTTTTAAAATCTTTGACATATGTATGTACACACATACTCGTATTTTTGTATGCACATTAGATGTTCCACTCGAACATATGGTCGGGTGGTTACTGGTTTGCCGCAATAATAATGTATTCTTAATATCTGTGCGGCAAACCCGTAACCACCCGACGATATGTGTTAGAGTAGAGTAACTTTATTTAATAAATGTATCCATCATCACTACCGCTAAAATGACCAGTCAATTGGCTGTCACTGTTAACTTCAATATAAAATTGTTGCAAATGTGTTAGTGAAAAAATGTCGTTTGTGTTAGTTTCAGTCATTCATTTCTTGTAGGTGTGTATAAAAGGGATAATAACCGAAAAATATTTTGTTTTATACGATAACGATTATTGAAAGGATTTTTTCTAAGTCAAATTTTATTAAAACTAAAGAAAAAATCTTTTAAAACCTAAACATTTGAACTAAATACTATTTCTAAAATATTATTTTAGAAGGTCTCTTTAATCTATTAAACAATTTAAAAAACTCACTTATGTACTTGCTTTTTCATTAATACATATACATATGTATATAAATTTTTTTCGTCTGCCTTAGTTCAAAAATTGTTATTTTTGTTATGTTAACCTTTTTTCATTAATAAAATCTCAAAATAATTAATAATTTATGTATTTTTATTTATTGGAATTAATAAATTAATAATTAATAAAACCTCGATTAATTAATCGAGTGAATAATCGATTAAAACAAAATCCAGATTAATTTAATACCGTATTTTAAATACGTACCTACAAAAAATTAAAGTATTTTGTATTTTAAATACATACATGACGTGGAAGTATTTTGTATTTTGTATTTTAAGTACCGCAAACCATGTATTTTGCCCAACTCTGGGTGCTTTAAGAAAAAGAATTTTTTTAAAAGGTACTTTTTGTGAAAAGCACTTAAATAAGAAAAGTACTTTAAAACAAAAAAAGTACTTTTCAGGTGAAAAACGTACTTTCAATGGAAAGTGGTTTTTGAAAAAGATGTTTTTTGGAAAAAGTATTTTAGGAAAAAAGGTTTATTTTCGAAAAATTACTTATTGAAAAAGGTACTTTTTGGAAAAAGAACAAAAGTACTTTCTGAGAAAGGTAATTTTTGGAAAAAGTCGTTTTTGAAGAAGATACTTTTTAAAAAAAGTACTTTTGAAAAAGGAACTTTATGGAAGAAGTACTTTTTAAAAGAGGTAGTTTTTTGAAAAAGAGCATTTCGAATGAATAAAAAAATATATGTATACAAAATTTAAACCAAGCCTAATAAGTTATTATTATTATTATTTTTATCATTGGTGTTATTACTATTATTATGTATATAAGTTAACAATAACATTAATTAATAAGAAACAAAGTCAAAGAACCTTTTGCTTTTAATTCTTTTTGCACAAGTTAGCAAAAATAAAGTTTTATGAACTTATTTAAATATTTCTAGCTGCATCAGCGTCAGCAGCAAAACAATAATTTTTAAAGTTAATATTACGACACTTATTTAGATTTAGGCCAAGTAAGTAAGTTTATAAATTAAAGAAATTTTAATTTTAAGTTAGTTGATAATTAAATTTCAATAAAGTTGGTCGTTGACCAAATAAAAAAACTAAAAAAAAAATTTTTTTTAGAACTTTCATCAGAAAAGTTCTTAACTGGCGCCCGAGCAAAGTTAAATAAACGGTCCGTGTGAGTATCCTTCTGCAAAAGCCCTAAAGTAGTGCAGCAGAAAGGTGTAAAAAGTGTCCTCGCCATTTCCGATTAAATTAAAAAACAATCCGATAGTTGTGATTGTCCTTCTGCAAAAGCCCTAAAGTAGTGCAGCAGAAAAGTGTGAAAAAGTCTTCTCAGCAGTTCCAAATACTAAATTTAAAAGCAATCCGATATCTGTGAGTGTCCTGCAATAGCCCTAAAGTAGTGCAACAGAAATTCCAGTCTCGGATCAGAAGGAAGAATTCTACATAGTAGAACCCTATTAAAAAAGGAAAAAGAAGTTGAAACAACAAGAAAATTACTGCAAAATCGTGATAGTGAGAGGCCCCCGAGTAGCCGCTAAACAGCAAGCAAAAAGGACGGCATCACGTGCCCGCCAACTATCCGGATCAGCATAATGAATATCAAAACATTGTAAGTCAACATTTATTTAAAATAAATTTTATGCAAGTTTCTCAGTATAAATGAAAAGAATATTACTATAAATTAATTTTACCAACACAAAATTATTCAATACAAAGCTTTTGTAAAGTAAAAATTATCTTAAGGATAACAAAAATACAATCTTACCAACGCAAAATTAGTTAATACAAATTTTTGTACTATAAAATTATATTAAGGATAAAAAGAAAATACATAAAAAAACAAATAGTGTATAAAAAAAAAGCTCAAAACAGTAAAACTAACAAATTAATTCAATAAAGCAAAGCTGCGAATCCCACAGGACCCTCCAGTTCTATAGTATTTAAAAATTTTATAACAATAAAACCAAGTTAATACTAAAAACTAAAGCTGTATTCCCAATATATCTTGAATCTTCTTATCTAATATTCGTTAAAATGTCAAACCAAGAAAATGTCATTCGTCCTGCAGTTTTAAATACACCGAATACAGAACAAGCATCCAGGGCAATAAACATGAACGACTTAAGTAATATCATTACTGGAACTACTTCTCAGTTGTTACAACAACTACCCAATTTAATTCAGTCAATAATAAATCCAAGTCCTAGTATTGTTTCTGATCAAGTAATTGACGAACAGTACCGAGGCAATATTACAGACTTTGATAAAATACCAGATATTGTCAAAAGCCTTCGTGAATTTAACGGGAACCAAACCGAATTTAATTCATGGCGCAAGAGCGTTGAACGGATTTTACAGATTTACGAACCTTATAAAGGGACACCTAGATACTTTGGTATCTTGAGTGTAATAAGAAACAAGATTGTGGGTAATGCCGACATTGCCCTCGAATCCTATAACACACCTTTAGATTGGAACTCTATAATAAAGTGTCTTTCTCTTCATTATTCTGATAAGAGGGATTTAGCAACCCTAGAATATCAAATGACCTCATTGATTCAAGGAAGATTATCTATTCAAGACTTTTACCAAGTGGTCTACAAACACCTGTCTATAATTCTTAACAAATTAGGAAGTTTAGAAGCGTCTAGAGAAGCTCTTACCTTGTTAACAAAATCTTATCGCAATAAAGCTCTTGATACATTTATTAGATGCTTAAATGGTGATCTACCAAAACTTCTTGGTATGAGAGAACCTGTGGATCTACCACAAGCTCTCCACCTCTGTCTTAAACTCGAAAATCAAAGTCTACTCCACCACTTCCGCCTCGTAACTACTCTCGTAACCATCAACCACAATTTGTAATTTCATCACCTCCTTCTAATCAAAATAACTTTTATCCACAACTAGCACACATACCACATACACAACAAAAACCTCACATATTCCCAAAAACTAACAATTATCTAACACAATCCCAAACTTACCCAGATAAAATTAACCAATCCATCCCTACAAGACCCTTTCCTCCAAAACCTCAACCTTTACCAGAACCTATGGGTATAGATAGTAGCATACACTCAAAAAGGATTAATTATGTGAACAGACCACAACAACAAAACTTTAACAAAAGACCGCCACCGACAATTTAAAACTCTAATTATCAACCTAAAATACAGAGGAACTTTCACATTGACAATGATTTAGAAACCTATAATAACGTCATAGATAACTCTTTCGATACCGACCAATTCAGTAATGGACCTTACAATCAAGACGAAATTCAAGACCTAAATGATATTAATTTTTTAGATTGACGAGCTCTTCGCTCCCATACTTCGAATGTAAAACAAAGAGCGGTAAAATACTTAAATTTCTCGTTGATACCGGTTCGAGTAAAAACTACATACAACCACATATCGCAAAACAAACCAAGCCAAATAAAGAAATATTTTTTGCTAAATCAATAGCAGGCAATATTGAAATAAAGGAGCATACGTTTGTGAGACTCTTTAATCTAGAAAAAGAATTGAAATTCTACATTCTCCCAACACTAAAATCATTCGATGACATCCTTGGAAACGACTCTTTAAAAGATTTAAACACAATTATATATACTCGTGACAATTTTATGCAGATAGAAAATAGAATAAAAATAAAACTGGAGCAACATTTTTCACAAACTGTAAACACAATATCGATTCGAGATGATCATATGTCTTTACAACAAAAAGAAAATATGAAGAAGATAATTAGTGACTATCCTGAACTGTTCATCGAACCTAATCAAAAGTTAACATATACAACAAGAGTAGTTGGTGAAATTCGTACATCTACAGACACTCCAGTATATTCGAAACAATATCCTTATCCAATGGCATTAAAATCAGAAGTCGAAAAACAAATAAAAAACCTACTGGATGATGGCATCATCAAACCTTCACGTTCACCATACAACTCATTAGGCAACAAACAATATAGACTTGTAATAGACTATAGAAAATTAAATTCATTAACAATTCCCGATAGGTATCCAATACCCGAAATAAATGACGTTCTTTCACAATTAAGAGACAGCAAATACTTTACAGTTTTAGATTTGAAGAGTGGATTCCACCAAATTCCCTTAAAAAAGTCAGATTTCGAAAAAACAGCATTTTCAGTAGTAAACGGCAAGTACGAATTCACACGCCTTCCGTTTGGTTTAAAAAATGCGCCAGCAATTTTCCAACGAGCCTTAGATGATGTTTTACATGATTATATTGGAAAAATATTCAGCAAATCTGAAAAAGAACATTATGATCACATTCGAGACATATTTACAACCTTACAAGCTGCAAAATTTAAAGGTACAACTCGATAAATGCAACTTCTTGAAAACTGAAGTAGAATTTCTTGGATTCATTATCTCAGCAGACGGTATAAAAACTAATAAGAAAAAAATTCAAGCTATTCTTGATTTTCCATTATCTAAAACCATTAAAGAGTTACGATCTTTTCTCGGATTATCGGGATGCTATCGTAGATTTGTGGGAGATTACGCAAAGATCGCGAAACCCCTAACACAAATTTTAAGAGGGGAAGAAGGTCGTCTTTCAAAAAATAAATCAGCTTTAAAACATATTGAACTAGATGACGTTGCTGTCGAAGCATTCGAAAAACTGAAAAACACTCTAGTCTCTCAAGATATCGTACTAGCTTATCCAGACTATAATAAGGAACTGGAACTTACAACAGATGCATCAGACTTCGCCTTAGGTACAGTTCTGTCACAAAATAATAAACCAATAGCTTTTATATCTCGAACATTTAATAAAACAGAAGAGCATTATGCGACGAATGAAAAGGAAATGCTCGCAATAATTTGGGCTCTAAACACACTTCGAAACTATTTATACGAATCTGCAAAAGTGAAAATATTTACTGATCACCAGCCGCTGACTAACGCATTAAGCAATAAGAATAATAATAGTAAAATGAAGCGCTGGAAGGCTATGTTAGAGGAATTTAACTACGAACTTTTCTACAAACCTGGAAAAGCAAACGTAGTGGCAGATGCCCTTTCAAGGATTCCCACTGTAGATGATAGTTCCGGACAAAATCTCATAATAAGCGTAGACACACCAATAAACTGCTTTAAAAATCAAATCATTCTCTATATACATCCCATAGCACAGTACAAATTTGAAATATTTCCCCATTATCATCGACACCATATATTCGAACTTGAATTCACTCAAAACAAACTTGTTAACATTTTAAAAAAATACCTCTACCCTTCAATTCTTAATGCAATAAAAACCTCGGAACAAAACATGGGAAAAATCCAAGAAATTTATCCACAGCATTTTAATAAATATCGCATTCGATTTACTAGACATCAGATAGAAGAAGTTCGAAATGAAGAAGAACAAAACAAAATAATTATAGATACTCACAACAGAGCACACCGAAATTGTAAAGAGAATAAACAACAAATCTTAGAAAAGTACTACTTCCCAGGTATGTCAAATAAAATAAAGAAGATAATAAAACTATGCACAGTATGTAAAGAGAATAAGTATGATAGGCATCCTATGAAACCCTTATTAAAGGAAACACCTATTCCAAAGTATCCAGGCGAAATTGTTCACATAGACATCTATAAAACTGAAGGCAAATTAGTATTAACAGCGATTGATAAATTTTCTAAATATGCTCAAGTAAAAGACATTAAATCCAAAGCCACAGAAGACATACGACAACCACTTCGAGAACTAATATTTGCATTTGGAGTACCAAAGATAATCGTTATGGATAACGAAAAGTCTTTTAATTCCTCAACAATTGTTTTTATGATAAAAAATCAACTGAATATTGAAATATTTACTGTCCCACCCTATTCAAGCAGCGTTAACGGACAAGTAGAAAGATTCCATTCTACACTCTCTGAAATCATGCGATGCACAAAGGTAGAAAACGTTCATAACACATTTAAAGAATTACTTGAAATTTCAGTATACAAATATAATTGTTCAATACATATTACAACAGGGAAAAAACCAATTGAATTATTTTTTGGTAGAAGAGTTAGCACAGACCCATCCCAATTAGAAAACGATAGATTAGCGAACATAGAAAAATTAAAACAAAAACAAGAAACAGACATGCATTACCATAATAAACACAGACAAGAAATAAAAACTTACGAGCCAGGTGAAATAATATTTTTTATAATAAAGACAAGACTAGGAACTAAATTAACACCCAGATATAGGCAAGAAATTGTTAAGATAGATAAAGGAACATTTATAGTAACTGAATCTAATAAAACCATTCATAAGAGCAACATTAGAAGTCAATAAAACAATCTATTTTCAGCTTCCTTCTCCTTCATTCCATAATTATCCTATCCCTATCCAATGCGGATCTCCAAATTGTAAACTACACACTTTCCCATATAATAACATTAACTGATGGAGTGGCAAAGATCCAAGATGGAACATTTAAAATCATACATATTATAAATCTAAACGAATATCAAACCTTCTTTGATGAAATAAAGGAATTCATTAACTACAATGATCATTCCCAAAATATGTTTATCCCATCCTTAAATCACGAATTGACACAAGCCATAGAAATGCTGGAATCATTACAGTTGACAGACGAAACAAGGAAGAAACGATCAATAAACCTAATCGGTGCTGCGTGGAAGTATATCGCTGGTTCTCCTGACCACGATGACTTTGAACTACTAAAAAATACCTTAACGAATTAAACACAAATAATAATAAACAATTGATAATAAATGAAAATTTTACTGAGAGAATAAATAAACTAACAATACAAACAAATACAATAAGTAAAATGATAAGAAATCAAGATTCAATTGGCAACACTGCTATAATAAGTATGCAAACTAGACTAAGATTAGTTAAAGAAGAATTGCAAAATATTAAATACGCCATTCAATGGGCAAAAAATAATGTAATAAATTCTATAGTACTAAACAAAAAAGAAATAAACATTGTCATTGAAACTTTACATAAAGAAAAATTTCCATTTATATCTATTGAAGAAGCATTAGAATATGCTCATGTAAAAGTTTTATACAAAAATTCTACTTTATTGTATGTTATAAAAATTCTACTTACTTCTCAAGAAACTTATACTAAAATATTAATTAAGCCCGTAAAAAGGCAACAAAATTATAAAAGTAAACTTTAAAGAAATTTTAAAAAATAAAGAGAATATTTTAGCCATTAAGAGAAATTGTACTATTATAAATACCATTACAGTTTGTAAAAGAGACGAAGTAACCAACATTGTTAACTCAACCTGTATACCACCTCTTCTAAATGGATCTCGTCCGTATTGTGACGTTTCTGATGCTTTCCATACCCCAGCGGTAGAAGAAATAAAGCCAGGTGTAATTCTATTAAATGATTTCCATGGAATAGTAAATAATCAATCAATGAATGGAACATATTTAGTTAATTTCCATAATGAATCCGTAAATATTAATAATGAAAATTTTCGAAATTTGGAAGCTTCAATAATATCAATTTCACCACAAATAGTGCAACAAACTCCTCTAGAAAAACAATACATTAAAATGATTTCTCTTGAAAAACTTAACCAACTTCATTTAAGCAATATAGTCAAAATCGAACGCTTAGAGACCGAAGCAATCGTTAACAAGTCATTGATTGGTGTTATTCTAATTATTTCCATATTAACTTTAGCTTCATTCAGATTAATATGTAAAATAAAAGAAAAAATAATATTCAACAACACTCCAAATAGCAAAATTATTAATAAAAAAAAATATAGAAACCATTACAAATACAGATATCACATCAGAAACTATTTAAAATAATAACATTATAAATGAACCTTTTATTCTAATAACAAATCCTCCCAAACCTCCAAGATTTCAATATCTCATGTTTGAGGACAAACATATTTAAGAGGGGAAGAGTGAACAATAACATTAATTAATAAGAAACAAAGTCAAAGAACCTTTTGCTTTTAATTCTTTTTGCACAAGTTAGCAAAAATAAAGTTTTATGAACTTATTTAAATATTTCTAGCTGCATCAGCGTCAGCAGCAAAACAATAATTTTTAAAGTTAATATTACGACACTTATTTAGATTTAGGCCAAGTAAGTAAGTTTATAAATTAAAGAAATTTTAATTTTAAGTTAGTTGATAATTAAATTTCAATAAAGTTAGTCGTTGACCAAATAAAAAAACTAAAAAAATATTTTTTTTAGAACTTTCATCAGAAAAGTTCTTAACTTATGTAAATGAGTAACGTAACTGATTGGGAGGCCATCGCCTAGCACAAGCCAGTGGATGTAGAGCGTGTGCTTATTCACTAAGAATGGGTTTTTGGAAATTCGAATGCAAAGGGTCAAACAGGGGCAAAAGTGGGTAAAATCGGCAACTTTATATCTCCAAACCTAAGGCAGATAGACTGAAATTTCAAAAACATGTACGTAAGGCTAAGAAAATAAATGTCTGGTATTTTCTGAAATATGTATATTATTTTGAAATATAAAATGTGCAAAAAGTCAGTATTGGTACCTTTTTGGCATTCGAATAAATTTTCGTATATAAGTAAGATAGAAAAATTAAAAACAGTTTTTTTCGCTTAAAATGCCCATGAAGACCTTCTTTCGAAATAGTGGAAGAGGCAGTGAAATAAAAATGGTTGACGATTAAATTTAAGGAACTAACATCAAAATTGTCCTAGGCAATAGTGTGTATATCTTAGAACTGAACTCTATCAATATGGATTTCAAATAAAAGGACTTGGTTAATACATTATTAAAAATAATATAACGAATTTCTCAAATGACTACATAGAACAAGAAGCACACCTATCGATATGGGTCCGAAATAAAAGAGCATTATGAGTAGGTTTAATGAATCAACATGAAGTACGTATAAAATATCTCCTAACAAAGTAGCGGGCAAGATGCTAGTATTTTATAATTCTAACAGCGGAAATTCAGAAACTGAATATTCCACAATCGAACTAGCAGCATTTAAATATGCATCAATAACTTCTGCTGACGAAGAACATTAATTCTAATTATATAAAAGTTTTTTCAGAAAAAATCGTCAAAGATTTACCTTGAAAATTTATGAAACGCTTATTCATTTATGTAAATAAAACTTCGACTTAACTTTATTTTGTATTCCATATGATTTGACAAAATTTTTTTTTAAAAAGCACTGAAGCTGAGTTTTTTTGAAGTTTTTAATGACAAAAACATTTTGCTGATTTTTTTGGGAACCCAGTGGGAAAAGTGGTCATTATTACATAATAATGGGAGAAATAATGTATTATTTTCCAAAGGAAGACAATTTATTCCCATAGAAACGAGAAGGAAATTTTATCGAACACAATAAATTCACATTGGTTACCACGTGCATTACCACATCTGCAGAAGAAGGAATGTAAGCATTAAAATAATTCATTACTTTCCTATGACATGTTATGTGTTAATAGTAATGAATTCTGGAATCAAAATTATACATGCTGTACATTACCTTCTCCTTTACTATTCATTACCTTTTCCCACTGGGTATGTTTGTTTTTAAGGGTGGCTTTTTAAAGCAAGCGCACACCACTGCTGGAATTTGTGGTACAATTGTACCAAATATGGCACAAGCTCATTTGCATTGGTACACTTTATACTTCAGTGGTACAATCTGAAAAATGTACTTTGCCATACAGTAGTAACAATTTCTTCTAACATAGTTGCCCAACACTGATCATAAGTACCAAAATTTGCAATATTGGTAGTTGTGCTCATATTTTTCATTTGTTTTGTTAGCACTTGTCCCAGTTCTTTAGACTTTACATACATATATGAAAAACTGTTTTGTTCGATAGTATTACATGTTTTCTTTATGTTTTTGTTTTCAATAAATGAAAAATTCTTGTGAATTCTTACTGTGTATGCTTGTTTAGCAGTACATTTTGGTACAATTGTTGTTGATTTTGTAAAATTTTACCATTTTCATGGTACAATTTAAGAATATCCCAACACTGACGCACTCAACTAATTTCAATGGAAGTGTGTGTTTGTATGTGCGTAGAAAAATAAAAGATCATACACACAAAGTGTATGTGTGTATGTACATTAGAGTGGCCGTTAGATGTATGGAGAATTTTTTTTGATTTCTTATATTTTCTCCCCCCAAATCGGTTCAGTTTTATGTAAAAAAAATACAAAAGAATTGCATAGCGATAAGTTGTGTTTTAGGGGGTGCGTCCGCCCCTCAAAGTTGGCCCTCAAGCACATTTATTAAACGTAATTTTTTTGTTTGTTTTTTTTTGTTTAGTTTTCGTTTGACTATATGTATATGTATGAAATAATTTAATACATAGATATAAGCTCTTATTGTAAATGCTTAATACAGGGTGTCTGGTGGCAAATTTATATTTTTAAATACGATTATTTCGAAAAGCAATAAACGGTGCGGAAGGAGGGTGGCGCCGTTGGAATTATCGATTGTGCGGATTTGTTAGTCACGATGTCGCAGTGGTCAAGAGAGCATCGCTCGTTTGCTGTGGAGACATTTTTTAAGAGTAATGATTCTTGCGTAATTGCTCGTCGACAATTTTGTTCAAAGTTCGGTATTCGGCCAATACGTGATGGACCGAGTGTAAATTTAATTCGTTCGTGGGTGCAGAGAATCCGCGCAACTGCTTCGGCTATGAATGTCCTACGGCCAGGGCCCAGTCGATGTTCAAGAACTCTCGAAAACATTGAACTGGTTGAAAGCAGTTTACGTGCAAATCCGCGTCTTTCAATACGGAAAAGAACAGCCTCACTGGGAGTTCCAAGAGCGATTATTCATGAAATTTTTAAAAAGGATCTAAAGTTTCATCCTTTTAAAATTCCAGTCGTTCAAGAACTGAAAGAAAGTGCCTTTCATTTATGCAAACATTTTTGTGAAACAATGTTGGAGCGTTTTCGCACTGTAAATTCCATTTTTTGGAGCGACGAGGCTCATTTTCACTTAAACGGCCACGTCAACAAAAAAAACCGTTACTGGTTTCCAAGAAACCGCAAACCTGGATTGAAACATCAAAACAATTGCATTGCCCCAGGATAACTGTTTGATGTGCCTTATCCACACATGATATAATTGGACTATTTTTTTCTTCGAAAATTCTCGAGGCCAGGCGACGAATGTCAACGGCTAAAACTATCGACGCATGATTACGGAATTCTTTTTGCCAAACCTATGAGCTTATCCGTCGTATTCTTCACACTGCACACACAGCCAGAGCTTCGATGAATTTGCTTCGGAAAAATTTCCCTCAAAAACTTATCAGTCGCTTTAGGGACATCCCATGGCCACCGAGGGCGACTGCACACACAGCCAGAGCTTCGATGAATTTGCTTCGGAAAAATTTCCTTCAAAAACTGATCAGTCGCTTTAGGGACATCCCATGGCCACCGAGGTCACGCGATCTAACTCCCATGGATTTTTTTATGGAGCTACCTCAAAGAGAGGGTTTATAATGACAATCCCCAATCTCTTGTGGCTTTATAGGAAATTATTCGTCGAGAAAGCAGCTCAATTGAACCAAGTTTACTGCAGCGTGTGGCACAGAACTCGACGAAAGACATCTGGATGACATACTCATTAAAAAATAAAATCCGCATTTCCATTCTATCGTTCGATGCTCTTAATAAAACTTTGTGTTTATTATTACGTTTTTTATTTAAGTTTGAAAATATAAATCTGCTACCAGACACCTTATATAAATAAAATTGCGTTCGACTAAAATCCTTTAGGACGACAAGTCGAAAGAAAATGAGTGCGAACGATAACGTAAGCATTTCAATACAATTGTGTGCCCTTATTAACAATTTTTTCCAGTCATTTGTACGCACTGAAATATCAAAAGTAGGCACTTGTATTTCTTTGTCGATTGAGACAAAATAAAACAAATTAATTGTTATTAAACAAAATATTTTGCATTTCCAATGGTTAAATAGAATAACGGCTTCGCTGACAAATAATTTGCTGCCTAAGCTGTCTTCAACCGGTCTTAATAATTGTTTTCTCACGTCCGGGTTTGTAAATATGTGTGTAAACAGTTTTGCTGAATAACTATAATAAGTCTAAGCGGACTCGGTGCTGTTCTCCTCTACGTATGCGGTTTTATTGAGTACAGGTTTTTTTTGCCTACCAGGCCTATCAGTGGTTATAATTCCAGCTAGTTAGAAGTGATTTATTCTTCTAACAAGCCTTTTTACATACAAAGAGGGGAAAGTTCTTAAACCGTCTGGCTATAGAGAAAATTCATACTAAGCGGAGCCGTTATTCGATATATACATAGTAAGTACGTATAGGTGTATGCATTTATGTATATACATACCTCGACAAGAGAATTCTCAAGCCAGGACGAATGTCAGCTATACAGGATATATATTTATGCTCTGCGAAGTCGCCTTTGCGCATACATATACATATTGTATGTTTGTATGTACATATGTACGTGCGCAGAAAACATTTATTGCGCCTATTGCATCTATTGACATTTTCGAAAAATATAAAGACAGTGAAAATCACCCAAATGACCATAAATAATGACCCAAATAAATGGGATATTGGTCATTTTTCCATTTGGGTGATTCTTCACAAAATTTTGCTTGACTTGCCCTTTTTTGGTTTTTGTTCATTATGAATGAAAACCCTTAAGTAGTTGTTATTATTTTTTCCTTAACAAAAATTGTTTTGTTAAGTTTGTTTATTTTTTCAAATTATTTTTGGTTGCCATTTGTTGCAAGTTCAATTACAACAGAGTTTAATTTTTTAAAGCACAATTTACACATTTGAACGATTTATTCCCATTTGACGATTAATGTTTGAAGTTGTTGATGTGGCAATATGGATATTTGACAACGGGTATACGGCTTGCGTTAGAAACGTAAAGCCAATCGAACGATAAGTCGAAAGATAGTGGAACACTTTTATAGAAGAAAATGAGTGACTTAATTTCGTTCTCTTAAGATAATTTTTTGAATTTTGTTGGTTATTTTCTTCATTATTTTCTAGAATATTAATTTTAGCAAAAAACTGTTGCCATATATTATATTCTTGTAAAATGTTTTTTTAAAGATAGTCATATGCAAACAAATTACATTGAACAATGGGCTTGAAGGCAACTTTGAGGGACGGACGCACCCCTTAAAACACAACCTATCGCCATGAAATTTCGTATATTTTTTTTTTACATAAAACTGAACGGATTTGGGAGAGAGAATATAAGAAATCAAAAATAAATTTAACGGCCCCTCTAATGTACATGAATGACGATTGTATACGCGTCCAATTGTAGAAAGAAGCAAACATCACAAATTCTTCGTCACGAAGTATTTTCTTCTTTACTACTATACCTGTCATAACTGAAACAAATGTCTTGCAAACAGTGTTGTTCAGTGTTTGTTTTTGCAGACTTCGCTAAAGTAAAGCATTTGAAAAATCCCTCATGTCTTAAAAGTTCTTGCAAAAGCTATTTTGCAGGCGTCTAATATGTATGTATTCTCTGCAATGCAAAGTTGGTGCTTTTGGCACTGTTTTTAGTATTTTTTGAAGACTCAAAACGCCAAATTTTGAGCGTTAAGGTAGAGGTCCATAGCTCGCTTTTTGCGCGTTACGCTTTCTATGCATCTGTCAAAAAAGTAGAATCAATGTAATAGTATGTGACAAGTTACATTGCAAAAAGCGCAGAACGCGTAGGCGCGTTCAAAGCAAAAAGTAGGTCTACTTTTTACTTTTGTACGCGTTACAAGCACCATGAAAGAAAGTCAGCTGTTCTTGAATGCTAAAGATGTTAAATAATACTTTATTTCTTACGTTATCGATAAATATTATTTTGCCGTGGATAATTTTTTTCTTTTTTTTAATAAAAAAAAGTTTCTTAGTAAAAAAAAACTTGTTTAATAAAATATGTGAATATTTTCATTAATGCGATGTATTTTAATTAACTTTTCCCCACACCTTTCTCAGTAACAAATTTTGCATATTAGTTATCGATTACTTTTACGACTAACTCCACAAATTCTTTTAAAAACTCGATTTCACTCTCCATTTTTTCTTTATAAGTTTTTATAAACAAACGCACACAGCTGATCAAAACAAAAATAAAACGGCGCATGAAAAGCAGTGCATGTAACTCAACGCGAACAAAGTATAGAATGAAACAAGAGGATGAAACGCGTGTAAAGCATAACGCGCAAAAAGCGAGCTATGGACCTCTACCTTTAGTGCCAAACTAAGTAGTGCTTTCAAAAGTTTGTGTATTTCTTAAAATTTCTTTAATAAAAACTTGTTGTATTTTTTTAGTGTAAAGCATTAAAGATGATACTAGTGCAGAAATAGAGAATAGCTTAAACATTTTTAAACATTATTATAAAGGGTGTTTTTTATTGAGGTATAGAACTTTAAGTTGGCATCACTTTTTTAACTGGCGGCCATTTTGTCAGCTGTCAAGTGATTAATATTTAGTTTGGTTTGCCATTTCATCATGAACAGGTTGACAAAAGAACAACGCTTGCAAATCGTGCAAATTTATTTCGAAAATAATGGTTCAGTTCGCGAAGTTTACCGCAAGCTCCGTCCATTTTATGGTCGACATAATCGTCCATCAGAGCAATTAATTCGGTTAACCATGGATCGTTTTCGCACTACGTTTACTCTATGTGATAATACGCATCCGCTGAAGTCGCTCGTCTACGCCAACAAACCAGAAACGTTAGGGGACTTGGAAGCTAACATTCGTGGCGTTATTGCCAACATACGGCCCCATATGCTCGAAAAAGTGGTTGAAAATTGGACCTGTAGAATTGGCTTTATTCGAGCCAGACGCGGCGGCCACATGCCCGAAATCATATTTAAACGTTAATGGCATAAAATTATCCTTCCAATAAAGCCAAATTGATGGACATTAAAACGATTTTCTTGTGTTTTATTTCAATTCGAAGTTCTATACCTCTAAAAAAAACACCACTCGTTTGGATCTCCACTCGTTTTTCACGTTAAGCCCCGTTCAGACTATTATACAAGTATTAATACTTTCATCACATTTTACGATACAGAAATCTAAATACATTCGTTGCGACTGTCAAAAAATCTAACGTAAAATCACATATTGTGTTCAGACCATCACACTTCAAATAAAATGTGTAATACAAGCAGAAAACAAAAAAGCTGTTCAATGAAAATGTCTCTGCTATTCATTGACTAGCGGCGGCAAAGCGGTTTCATGTAGACGGGGACGTGCCGGCACTTGAAAAAATTTAGCAGTTAAAAATATTCTATGTAAATAACAGAAAAATTTAAGAAAAGATATTACAAAAACGTTAACAAATTACGTCAACGCAATATACTTCCATACCATTCACTAATTCAAAATTTTGAGCCGATATACATATGACAAAACATTACATCAATGATGACACGCTATCGGCGGCGAAACAGCCGACTTGGAAATTTGGTTTGTGTGAAAATGCAACCCTGATCTAATGAAAAGTATTAGGTCTGTTCCAGATGCATAACAAAACAGTCCGAACTTGTACAAAGTTATCCAAAAGCGTTCCAGATAGCAATTTTTGTGCAATTGTGAGAGCGAATGAGAGAGTAATTTTTTTCATTTCCTGTACAAACTAGTACGAACTTTTTCTTCTGGATAAGTTCGGACAAGAATTAAATAATCAGCTGTATTTTATTTACATATGAAACTGAAAAATTAATCAGAAAATTTGCAAATATAGGAAAAAAGTTTTTACATACAAATTTATTAAAAAGCAAAATGGAAGTTTTTTGAACAAAGTTGTAAGTACAATTGTGCATATTTCTCCATTTCTTTAATATAAAAATATGTTTTTTTCAATAATTCTCGTAGCTTTTACTTTGTTGGAACTTATTTTCATTTACTTTTTACAGCTGTTGCCAATGATGCAAAATTTTTGTTATTACAATGTTATGCGTTTTAAGCGACTAAAATCACTTAAATTAAATTTAATGTACAATGTAAGCAACATTAGTATTTCAAGATGTGCAATTATGGTTTTTTGCGTTCCAGCAATTTTGGATAACTTTTGCATATTCAGAGAGTAATTTTCTTTTTTCTCTCATTAGTCCGAACTTGTACGAAATCTTGTGGAACAGACCTATTATCGTTTAGAAAATTTTCTAAAAACGAAAAAGTCTTATGGGATGTCAAAATTTGTATCGTAATATTTGCCACTTTGATGACATTTTGCGTTCAAACTATCACACTTGCACGTATTATTTGAATTTTTGACAAGTATAAATACAAAGTATAATAGTCTGAACGAGGCTTTAGTGCTTTTTAGATCTCAAAATTACGCTTTTTAGTGTTTTTTTTTAATTTTGATGTGCTTTTAGAGCCAAAAAAGTTGGCATCACTGTGTATGCTGGCGAAGTAACGTTCGCATAAATTAAAAAGGAATTAAATATACATATGTATGTACATATATATATTTTTATCTTTCCAGAAAATGAATACTCCAACGAAATGCATACCAATGTTATATGGAGATCGTTTCATACCACGAAGATTTTCATTAAAAAAGTGCGAAAGAAACTTAAAGCTCGCAAGAAAAAAGCCGGCAAAGGATGTTCTCTCACTGGTAGTTGGAAAATAATACTTTAATTTTCAAAAGTGTTTTCTTAATTAATTTGTAGTGTTCTAGCAAAGATTACTGGAGGGAGAATAATTATTTGCCAACAATAAATTTCATAATGGGGATGATGCAGGATCGAATAATGGACTTTATGGACCCAGTTGCTAAGTTACCTGATGATATAGTAAGAACATGCAATAGAGAAATGAAAGAAAAGGACTGGCTTTTGTATGACTGGCCTTGTAAGCCCCGATCGAAACCATGCGCATCTTTAAATTCCACATTTGATCTACCAGAACATGATGGCAGTTGTGGTAAGAAATATATATTCAATAATTTAATTGTAAAGCGTTTTTTTAGAGTGTCTCAACTTTGAGATTCTTTGACTAAATCAATTGTAGCGCTCGCTGTGTGGCATGTGGCTCCGTCCTGTTGGAACCATATATCAGCAAGATTAATGCCTCGTACTTGAGGTAGGAAAAAATTTCGAATCACGATCCTATACCATTTTGACCATCATCGTTTTTGAAGAAATATGAGGCAATGAGTCAGCGATAAAGTGCACCAAACAGTAATTTTCTGTGGACATAATAGTGTTTCGACTAAAGCTTGTGGATTCTCCTCACTCCAAATGCGACAATTCTGATTATTTACATGCTCATTTAACCAGAAATGGGTTTCATCGGAACGATGAGCTTGACGAATATAACAATTATTTTGATTAAAAATTTCAACGATTTGCGCGCGTTGATCTGGTGTAAGTCGATTCATAATGAAATTTGAAAGCAAACTAAACAAAAAGCAACTAACAACTGTTAAATGAGTGGTCAAATAAAGCAGTGATGTCAACTCAAAGTTGTAACACTCTAAAAAAAACAACCTATACAATATAAAGTAGTATCTTTTATTTTAATGAATTTTAATTCAAGGAAAATCTTTTTGATTTTCGGCCCTTAGTTCAATATTTCCAATTATTTTCAATAACGATTAACATATTTTTATTAACAATTTGATTTCGTTCAAGAAGATATGAAAAGTTAAATTATGCTGTATATCCTGTAATTCTAAAGAAAATAATTTGAAAACATTGAACTAAAACTGAATTGTTCAATATGCATACATATACTTATAGAATAGGCGCGGACCAACAGTAAAAAAATGATTTTTCTTTCGTTATAAATGTTGTGTTGTCTTGGCGACAACACAACATTAATCCTTTTTTACTATTATACAGTCTTTCCATACGCAAAGTTTACTTTGCAAAGTCTTCAATTTGTAGGAGAGAAGAGAAATGAGTTTTCACTTTTCCGTTCTTTCCTACATACTCAAGACATTGAAAAAATCCGTCTTAGGGACGTTTTTGTTGATTGAAAACAGTGCAAATGGTTACTGAAATTTACTTTAACGTTGACGGCACGTCTCAAGGCAGAATTAGTTTGTACGTGCTGTTTCATTCTGAATCAGCTGTTTTGTTTCTGTTCAATTGAAAATCTGTATGTTTGGTTTGTTTTTCCTTTTTCGTTCTGTTCTGTTGCGGACAATTCTGTACAAAATAGAATTCAACAGTCAAAAGTGTGTATGTTTAGTTTGTTGTGAGATTTTGTATACAACTACAATCAGTTCTATAGGATGCCAGCTGATTCCTTGCACAGGAAAAGTATTTATAAAATATTCTAAAAAGAAAAGAAAGGCACAGAACGCCAACGAAAAGTCAAAACTAATGAGACGTCAGTCGGAATTTTTTGAAGCAGTGCTTAGACTTCGGTCGGAGCGCTGTAATGTGTTTCACAGATTTTTTTTGGTGTTTTGCAAAAAACGAAAACCAAACCCCAACTACAACATAAAACAACAGCGATTATAATCGTAATCGAAATCGCGATTAATCGAGCCTCTTAATCGTAGTAGTAATCGAACCCATTAATCGCTCGATTACGATTAAAAATTTATCACTTTTCTAACCAAAGAATTTATGCCAAATTTGCACACCAAGCCGAAAAAAAATGTAGTAATTGTGGAGGTAATCACACCGCTAACTACAGAGGTTGCCCTGTATATTCTTTTGTTAAACAGACTATGGGACAAAAACCTAAATTAACTCCAGCTCAATCAGCAAATGCTTACTCCGCCACTTTTCCTCCAATGAGCCAACCAAGTACTTTACGAGTATCGTATGCGGATGCTGTTAAGACAAATTTAATTCCCACGCAGAAAGTGTCCCCACCAACAACAAGTAATTCGAAAAATGCTAACACAAGCTTTAATTTCAGCCGCCTTGAAGCCACTATTGATAATCTAGTGCAAACTATAAACAACTTTACTACAAATATGACTAACATGATGCAAGAAATGCTACGAATGCAGAATACTCTGCTTCAAGCATTAATTAACAAGCCATGAACATGTTGAAAATATGTTTCTGGAACGCAAACGGCATCCGCCAACACAAAAATGAGCTCGAGCACTTCCTTATGGAAAAAAATATTGATATAATGTTGGTCTCTGAGACTCATTTGACATCAAGAAGCTTATTCAAAATAAATGGTTACACTCTATATGATTCAAAGGACCCGAGAGGGAGAGCATGCGGTGGATCAGCAATTCTAATTAAGTCAAGACTCAAGCACTATGTCCTTGACAACGTTTGTGAAGAATATATGCAAGCAACGAATATTTTCGTAGAAAATTTTTGTGCGAATTTCGTGATATCATCAATTTACTCACCTCCCAGATTTGCAGTTACAGAAGAGCAGTATGAGAAGTTCTACAAATCGCTTGGATCTTGTTTCCTGGCAGCTGGCGACTACAATGCAAAACATACGTACTGGGGCTCGCGTCTTGTTACACCTAGAGGTCGAGCGTTGTTTAATACAATTTCAAAAATGGACTTGGATGTCATTTCGTGTGGGGAGCCCACTTATTGGCCTACTGACGTACAAAAAATTCCGGATATAATAGATTTTGGTGTCATGAAAAATATCCCTAGGGACCTAACTCACGTGGAGGCCTCTCTAGATCTCTCCTCCGATCACTCTCCCACAATAGTTACAATTTTTAACCCACTAAGGAGTGATTTGCCGAACTCATATGTGAAGATGATAAGTCGTGTTAATTGGCTGGGGTTCAAAAAATATCTCAGTAGTCATTGTACGGAAAACATTAAGCTAAGTACATCCGATGATATTGAATTTAACGTTGCCAATCTTAACGAAAATATTAAAGAGGCTGCTGAACATGCCACTACTTCCCATCCGCAGACTGGCTTTAATAGAATTTATTCTGCGGATATTGAACGTCTTGTATGTGAAAAAAGGAGAGCTAGAAGAGAATGGCAACAACACAGATCACCCCTAAATAAACTCAGACTTAAAGAATGTACTAAACGACTCAAAGAGTTGCTATCGTCGGAAAAAACAGCATTACTAGAAAAATTTCTAGAAGGTCTCGATGTCACGTCAGCATCTAATTACTCTTTATGGCGCGCTGCTAGAAATCTTAAAAGACCCGTTGAGCTTAAATCACCACTGCGCACTTCGACCGGAGGATGGGCAAGAAGCGATAGCGAGAAAGGTAACTTATTTGCTGAGCATTTAAAAGCTGTATTCACTCCCTATTCATGTACGGGCGCTGTTGATTTGCCGAATGTAGTTTCTCTACCCCCTCGTCCCATAAGGTTTAAGCTGTGTGAATTACAAAAAATAATTGCTGAACTCAACCCGAAGAAAGCTCCAGGTATTGATGGAATTAGTAACAAGATGCTGATGAATTTGCCTCTAATCGCAATAAGAATCCTGCTATTTATTTTTAATGCCATTTTGCGATTGCAGTATTTTTCACATAACTGGAAACTGGCGAAGATCAAAATGATTCCAAAGCCGGGTAAAGATCTTACCAAGGCTGAGTCATATAGGCCTATGAGTTTACTATCAACAATCTCAAAGCTTTTCGAAAAGCTGCTCATGACTAAATTTTCCAAAATTTTAGCTGATAATGGGTGTATCCCGGATCATCAATTTGGTTTTAGAAGTCAGCATAGCACAATTGAGCAAACGCATAGGTTGGTGCAAGTTATAAGGAAGACATTTGAAGAAAAGAAATATTGTTCTGCCCTCTTCATTGATGTTTCTCAAGCGTTTGACAAAGTATGGCACGAAGGCCTAGTTTTAAAATTGAAGACATACCTGCCAGTAAACATTCAAAAACTTTTGGAAAGTTATATTGTTGATAGGAAGTTCACTGTTGTGGAAGGAGACTTCATGAGTGTGCCCGAATCTATATCTTCCGGTGTCCCACAGGGTAGTATTCTGGGGCCAGTCTTGTATTTAATATATACTTGTGATATGCCTGTGAGCAATAATATCCATACCTCTACGTTTGCCGGTGATACAGCCTGTATGAGTATTCACGAAAACCCTTCTGAGGCATCCCGCAATCTCCAGGAACATATTACCCAGTTGGAAATATGGTTGAACTTATGGAGAATTAAAGTAAATGAACAAAAGTGTGTCCATATAACGTTTTCCCTAAGAAGAGATACTTGTTCCCCCATTCGAATAAACAATGAGAATATTCCTCAACATTCTCACGTGAAATACCTTGGTATTCACCTTGATCGAAGGCTTACGTGGAAACATCATATTGACTCTAAGCTAACTCAAATGAAACTTAAGTTATCTCAAATACATTGGTTGATTGGCAGAAATTCAACACTCAGCCTAGACTGCAAACTGTTAATATACAAGTCGCTTTTGAAACCAATATGGTGCTACGGAATTCAGTTATGGGGCACTGCTTCAGCTTCAAATGTTGAGAAAATCCAACGAAGACAAAACAAAATTTTACGTTTAATAACATCGGCTCCATGGTACATTAAAAATTCAAATTTACATCGTGATTTAAATATGCCACTAGTGACTGAAGAAATTTCAAAATACGCAGGCAAATATTTAACTAAACTCGAGTCCCATCCTAATCCCCTTGCTCGTAACATCTTGAACTTTACTGGACACATTCGCTTAAAAAAGAGGGACACCAAGGCTCTAATACGCAATACCTCAGATGAAACTTTTTGAGAATAATTTTTTTTGTATTAATAACTACTATCACTAAAATTGTTTTCGGCATTGGTCGGACACATTAATTATATCTAGACTTAAGATTTGATTACTTATTGTTAGTTCATTTTTTTGAAGATGCAATAAATAAGTTATATGTATTAAAAAAAAAAAAAAAAAAAAAAAAAAAAAAAATTTGCACACAGGACAAATTCAACTCATAAAAAATTTAAATGAAAATTTTTAATATAAAATATATACATACATTTGGAATAAACATGTCTACTCGTACATGTTTGCATTTCATTGGTATTCTACCATACATTTGAAAAGGTTCAATCCTCTTATATTATGCACATACTTTCAAAAATCATTTGGAAATTTACGTAAGCTTTTTGGAAATTCCAATAGAATAAGCGAGTAGGCTCAGAAACTTATACAAAACACAAGAAACAATTTATATTCGATGTGCATATAAAATATTTTCCTACACATTTATACAATAAAAGTATTATAAGGTAGAACAATAAATAAAATCCCAATTAAGCACTTATTAAATTTATTATTTTATTTTATTATTTTCTCCCAATTTTGTTTCAAAAACGTCGTAATAACTCAAAAATGTCATTACGATTGATACAAATATTTTTCATTCGGTTGGCAGATAGGTTAGGTTAGGTTAGGAAGGGTGGTGCTATACCACACCTCCACTCGGAGACCCAATTGGGTCCATTGTGATTCTCTTCTGTTGCCCAAACAGTAAAATTTACCACACTTTTATAGCCAGAAGTGACCCTATTACCCGTCCTTGAGCCACCGAATTCCCATGATGAAGCCCCTGATGTCCTCTAGTTTACACTTCCCGATATCAGTAATGCTTTCATGGAAACGTCTGCTCAGCCATCTAAGCTTCGGGCAGTGACAGATAACATGTTCAATGGCTTCTGGTTCTTCTTCATCCCCGCACATCCTACAAAAATCTGGAGTGCCAGTTCCCCAAATGCTGGTTCAAATCAGCTATCAAAATTCGCATCGCCTTCCTATTCATGTCCAGTAGCAGTTTGGATCTTCCTGCGTCAAGTTTTGGCCACAAGCCTCTGGAGACTCTACAATCATCCCTACTTCGCCATGAACTATTGGTCCTGCTTTCTATCCAGTTACTGAGTTCTCTATAGTAATGACCTATCGGTAATTTCACCGACCTTTCTATCATTCCTGTCGAAGTAGAAGTTTACCTTCTTACCTTCAGCTACATTCCTAGTCACCAGCTCCGTGACCCTGAGAATCGCCTAGATCTCAGCCTGGAAAATGCTGATATACACACCAGCCCCTGTGCCTTCCACCATTTTTGATCCGTCTGTAAAGACTGCTCGCAGATAGGTGCAGTTTGTTTTATCTTGGACCACGCATTATTACAAAAACATAGAAATATTAAAAAAAAGTGTATAGTTATAAGTGGGTGTCCGCACTTGATGAATTTATATCATGAAGAATCAACAATTTCGTAAAAAAACGCTATAAAAATACCGTTTTTTATATGAACTGGTTCATTCATTATGATATAAATTCATCAATTAAATAAAAAATAAATTAAGAAAATAAAAATACATACATATATTTCGTCCTACAAAAAGTTTCATATGTATCAAAAGATTGATTTCAAACAACTCGTATTGTTTTTGATACTTATAAGCAGTGTTAAAAAAATGCAGTCGAAATATGTAGCAAAAGTGCTATTTGTTCGACTTCTTATTTTTTGACTGCCCAATCCATGATAAAATTATACAAGGTACTTGCACGACTACAACAAAATTACAGCACCAAAAAACACACATATTTTGTTGGTAGAAACATACCTATAATTGTCAGAAGCAGATGTCTTTTGTTTTTAAAAATAACAATCACAGGGTAACTAAAGTACAATTTCAGACGCGGCATTCATGCATGATTATAGTCATTCAGTGTTGCCAATATGTGTGTAATACACAGTGTGTAATTTCATGTATAACCTGTGTGTAATTATACCTTGTGTTCTATTTTTATTTATTTTTGTTTTAATTTTAACCTACACAAAAGATGTGTAGTGTAATTTTCTTCAATGTGTAATTGGAGACACAGCCATATGCAAATTCATTGGCAACACTGTAATCATTTTATTTACACACATACACTAACATTTTTGCAGCTTGTAAACAAAGTTTGACAACTTTCTGCATTGTATACATAAACAGGCTGGGCTTGTGCAAGTACCTTGTATTGGGTGTTTTTTATTGAGGTATAGAACTTTAAGTTGGCATCACTTTTTTAACTGGCGGCCATTTTGTCAGCTGTCAAGTGATTAATATTTAGTTTGGTTTGCCATTTCATCATGAACAGGTTGACAAAAGAAGAACGCTTGCAAATCGTGCAAATTTATTTCGAAAATAATGGTTCAGTTCGCGAAGTTTACCGCAAGCTCCGTCCATTTTATGGTCGACATAATCGTCCATCAGAGCAATTAATTCGGTTAACCATGGATCGTTTTCGCACTACGTTTACTCTATGTGATAATACGCATCCGCAGAGACGTCGAACAGTGCGCACCGAAGAAACAATTGCCGCTGTAGAGCAAAGTGTTGAAGAGGACCCGAATGAATCGATTCGCCACCGTGCACAGAAATTGGAGCTTTGTCCATCAACTTTATGGAAGATTTTGCGCAAAGATCTTGGCTTGCGACCTTACAAGATCCAGCTTGTGCAAGAATTAAAGCCGCGAGACCATGCAATGCGTCGTGATTTTGGTGTATGGGCCGAAAATGAGATTGATCTCGATGCTGATTTTCATCGCAAAATTTTGTTCAGTGATGAGGCTCATTTTTGGTTGAATGGCTACGTCAACAAGCAAAATTGCCGCATTTAGAGTGAAGAGAATCCACATGAGACCCTTGAGACGCCATTACATCCACAAAAACTGACTGTTTGGTGTGCTCTATGGGCTGGTGGAGTCATTGGGCCATACTTCTTCCGAAATAATGCTGGAGAGTCAGTTACCGTTAATGGAGACCGGTATAGAGCCATGATAACCGACTATTTTGTTCCCGAATTGGATGGCATGAATGTGGATGAGTTGTGGTTCCAACAAGACGGCGCTACATGCCACACAGCGCACGTCACAATCGATTTATTGAAGGAAACATTCGATGAGCGCATAATTTCGCGGAATGGACCTGTCAATTGGCCACCAAGATCGTGTGATTTGACACCATTGGATTATTTTCTTTGGGGATATGTGAAGTCGCTCGTTTACGCCAACAAACCAGAAACGTTAGGGGACTTGGAAGCCAACATTCGTGGCGTTATTGCCAACATACGGCCCCATATGCTCGAAAAAGTGGTTGAAAATTGGACCTGTAGAATTGGCTTTATTCGAGCCAGCCGCGGCGGCCACATGCCGGAAATCATATTTAAACGTTAATGGCATAAAATTATCCTTCCAATAAAGCCAAATTGATGGACATTAAGACGATTTTCTTGTGTTTTATTTCAATTCGAAGTTCTATACCTCTAAAAAACACCCTGTATAATTGTATCATGCAATAAACGAATAGATATACACAACGAAGAGCTTCACCTATCAACATGTTCGTACAGTTTTCGGTTTGACTGACTGCTGCCAGTGTTGTCAGATTTATTGTCAGCCTCCTCGCCAAATGATTTGTCTAATATCGCCAATATAATAGAACATCAAATTATAGGTACAAATATTTATTTATTTATTTCATAAATAATTTACAAAATAAATTTACAAAGTATTGTTGCACACATATGGGCGGGATAACTGGACCATATGTCCAAGATATTATTAACAGTATTCTAAAAAAGTTTTTGTGACTGACACACACGACCTATGCCTTCACACAGGAAGTAGCAAAGTGGTTGTCAACGAAATTCCACACAAGAACCGCAATATTATACGGTTATCCATGGCAGATCAGTCAACCAGTGCGACCGAGACAAAAACTCTCGAAGACCAAACATTAAACATAAGCCTGACCGCACTTAAGAAATAATTACGTTGACGCGAGAGCTGTTCTTCAGCCCAGGGCTGTTTAACGACTTTAGCTACAAAACTATTTTTTTTATTTTGTAATTACATTACAAATATTGTTAAATTTTAAATTCAGTAGACGTCTATCGTAAACATAAAAATTATATTATTTAAGAAAAGTGCTTACATTAGCATGTAAATACTGGCGTACAAAAAATACTTAAAAATAAGTTATTCCAAAAGATCAATCTAAATAGGATAAACTGAATTTGAACACCAAGATAAAAATTATTATTTAAATCTTGTGATAAAACTGAAGTACACATATCATATCCTTCAAGTGGTAAGTATAGGGTGTTTTTTTTAGAGGCATAGAACTTCGAATTGAAATAAAACACAAGAAAATCGTTTTAATGTCCATCAATTTGGCTTTATTGGAAGGATAATTTTATGCCATTAACGTTTAAATATGATTTCGGGCATGTGGCCGCCGCGGCTGGCTCGAATAAAGCCAATTCTACAGGTCCAATTTTCAACAACTTTTTCGAGCATATGGGGCCGTATGTTGGCAATAACGCCACGAATGTTGGCTTCCAAGTCCCCTAACGTTTCTGGTTTGTTGGCGTAGACGAGCTACTTCAGCGGATGCGTATTATCACATAGAGTAAACGTAGTGCGAAAACGATCCATGGTTAACCGAATTAATTGCTCTGATGGACGATTATGTCGACCATAAAATGGACGGAGCTTGCGGTAAACTTCGCGAACTGAACCATTATTTTCGAAATAAATTTGCACGATTTGCAAGCGTTGTTCTTTTGTCAACGTGTTATGATGAAATGGCAAACCAAACTAAATATTAATCACTTGACAGCTGACAAAATGGCCGCCAGTTAAAAAAGTAATGCCAACTTAAAGTTCTATACCTCAATAAAAAACACCCTTTACCAGCAGCTTCGTCGTATTCGTACTCGTACACTCTAGGCGAGAACTCTTGCAGGCTTTTGGTTGCTTCATTATCAAAATTTTGGTTCTAAGGCCGGGATTACATCTGTGTGCATTGTGCCACACATGCGTAAAAAAGTGTAACCACTAATTACTAATGAAAAACTTTTTGATTCAGACACGTATGTAGTTATTAAGTTTTGTGGGTACATGGCACACAAGAAATGCCAGATGTAAACTCAGCCTAATTTATAAAAGAAAGTTTTCCCTACTGTGTTTAATAAACACCAAATGAGATTTTGTGGTTAATATTTTTTAACTTCTTGAATTCCAGAAAATTTTGTTTGAGATAAAGAGTCACAACATGTACTGCCTTATTCGTAAAAAATATTTTAGGTTTATTACAGGTTTATTTGACAAATTTCCCATAGAAATAATAAACCTAAAATATTTTTTATGAATTAGACCGTTAGAATTTTTGAAAAGAAATATTTTATGTTGTAGAAAAAATTCCATACAAAAAAAAATTTGATATATTTAACATTTATTTATTTATTTATTTAAGAAATACTTTACAAAGTAAATTTGCAAAGTATTGTTGCACAAATATGGGCGGGGTAGCTAGACCATTAACATTATTCTATTTTATTGAAATCGTAAAAATATAGCCAAAAATATCGCCAAGGAGTTCAAATATCGCCAAGTAAATCGCCAATTAAAAATTTTCATCCCCAAAAACACACTCTTGTCACCACGTTTGTCGAGATATCGCCATATCTGACAACACTGACTGCTGCTTTAAATAAATAGGAAGTTAACGGAGCAGAAATGTTTGTGAGCATGTGTTTGAATGAGTGTTTCGTGTGTGTGTGAATGAGTTTTTTTCCTGTACCCTGCAGTCGGCGTAGCTAGCGAATCTCTTGCTATTTCGTTAACTACCAATCAATAGTCAATTGCCACCATATGCATAACCCTTCATCAGTGATTTCGCTAATGAATACAATTAATTTTTATACTGATAAAACAAATAATTAGTCACCCTTATCGGAAATAAAAGGTTAACATTTTGTTCACGTGAAATATTTTCCGTGAACAAAAAATGGTGAACAAAATTAAAGAATAGTATACTGGCACAACAGCAACGCACACATTGACGATCACAATTTCACGTGAACTTTTATCCCCGATAAGGGTGTACATTTTTCAATTAATTGTTCTTTTTCTTTTTTATGCAACGTTTGAATTGACTTCTGATGCTCACTTTAACTTTCTAAAAGAAAACACTTTTTTCACTAAAAATTACACGTTTACTGACCACGAACTCCCAATTGTAACTGACGCCATCACAAAATCAAAATAATTGTATACTTAAAACAATTTTCATTCTTGTTGATTTTCTTTGGAATAACAGCACAGTTTTTTTCTACTCGCAAAAAAGTTTTTTTCGAGGTTAAAGGCATTAAAATATCCATTACTGAGAGAGTCAAAAGGCGAACTCTTGCATTACTTGTGGCCACTGTAGTAGCTAGTCGATTTTTCGTAAGGGAAATACCTAACGATTTGGAGTCAATTTCTACTTTTAAAACTGGAAAAAAAAGATTTGTAAATACAATTAATTTATTTGTGAATACAATTAAAATATTATTTAAAAAGGCACCTACAACGATTTTTGTAAATACAAACTCACATTTTTAACATCTGAAAACAAAATCTACTCAATTATTTCCAATTAAAATGATTGTGTTATTGACAATTGAGTTGTTAACGAAAAACAAAAATTTTTAATGAATTTGTTTTTCAAATTCTAATGTGTGTTTTTTGTTAGTTTTTTTATTTTTATTTAGAATTTGATTTCTTGTTAAATTTTAAAGTTATTTATTTTTCCACGCAATCTTCGAAACTAAATGTGTTTGGGATGAGTCGAACCGGCAATCTCTTGACGAATAGACTAACGTGCTTACCACTCAGCTAAAGAGCAAATCGCTCTGATCATGCAAATAATGAATACACGCAAACATGATTTCTATGTTTCTTCTACATGTGCGCTTTGCGTTGATATAATTTAAAAATAACTTTGTTGAGTGAAAAAAAACAATCCACGACGTTTTCCGGCTTCTTGTCGGTATTCACACGTATACAACACGAGCAATCAAAAAATACAACAACAATAGCACATGACCGCGTTGGGTCAATCAACAAGCAAGATAAACACCAACACAAAGAAATTAAATTAAATGATATTTTAAAATGCGCGGTATTGTTAAATATTGTATTAAATTAATGACAAATATAATTCTTGTATATTTTTTTCTGTGTATGTACAAATATAATAGTAAAACAAACAACAACTTCCAGCAAGCGATTAAATACGCAATTGAAACTGCAAAATCAAAAGAAAAGAAAACACACAACATCTATACCACGTTAACTTCCGAATTTATTTAAAGCAGTAGTCAGCCAAACAGAAAACTTTTCGAACATGTGGACAGCTGAAGCTTTTCGTTTTGTATATTCGTTTATTGTGTTAACTTCTACTGCGACTCTTGAATTCTCAGAAGCAGAAGTATGAGCAGAAGCAAAGAATATACACAAGTGGGAACTTTTTAAACGCTGCTCATAAGTTCTGATTTACGAACTTCATTTTACATGCTTTACAATTTTCTCAAAACGTAAATATAATTTAATTGAAAAACTCAATTAAAAAAAGAACTCAAGACAAAATAAATAAATTTCTTTGGGTAAGCCCATACAGTTCGAGTAATGCCCTAATTCTATCGTCTTGTCTATGGACGAAAAAAAGCCGCAGTTGTGATTCTTTAAAATATTTATTATTTATTGTCCATGCTAGAAGGTTCTTGTATTTGCTTTATGATTTTGCTCTAAACATTATATCCAACACATATTTTTTATTTTTCATTATCAAAGACAACAACCATTTTGGAAGAAAATAATAATAATTTTTTCTTGGTTTGTTTATTGTTTATTTGGGTTTGTTGTACCAGTTAAGTAGCTGATGGTTGCAGTCGTAAAATATTTACAAAAACAACATGAACATTTCCTGAGTTGATTTTGGTTGTTTTTGTAAAAGTGTCAACATCTTCAATATATACCATTAGTGCTGCCAATGTTTACTTTGAAATGCACCTCTGGTGTGATGAGAATATTTAAGTTTCTAAAATGGTTTAGAAAATAAACATTTACCGACCGCTTGTCAAATTTTCTATCCGTATTCTCTCCTACTCGATACATTTTGCTTTTACATGATAAGATTTTGTATAAACTACAGCATTTTTTGACATGTCGTAATACATTGTATTACCATGTAAAGACACCTATAGTAAAATTATATTGAAATTATAAGATGTTTTCTCCAATATTTAGTTTTATTAGTACACATAAATTTTTTTTTACAATTTTGCAATTTTTGTTATTAAATCAGCAGTTTAATATCTTTGCTTGCTTATAGTATCAGTGTAAACATGAAAAATACCTACAACAGACTCTTGTTCTAGTAGGGTGTATAAGACAGTTCTGGAAACAGAGCAGGGAGCAAAAAATTTATACTAATTTTGTATGGCATGAACGATGAAAATCTGTGTAATGCATACTTGGCAACACTGGTCAGTTGAATGTGTGTTTAAAATAGGGTGGTACTTACTGGAAGTTTTTGAAATTGTGTGTGAGTAATGGGTTGGTACGACTTGGTTTGGCTTGGTTGAGTTTGGTCGGGGTTTGAGCGGGAGTTGGTCGGGATTTGGTCGGGGTTTGGGCGGGATTTGGTCGGGTTTTGGGTGGGGTTGGTTAGGATTTGTATACTAATTTTGTATGAGAAAACTAACAACGATGATGTAAGTACCACCCTATTTTGTTGTTCTGTTTTTAAAAGTTCTGTTGTGGTTTTTTTTTTTTCGCTGATATGAATGAATGTGCGTTTGAAACAGTTGATTTAATTAAGTTGTTTGAATACAAAAGCTTGATACTAACCATACACAACAAAGTTGATAAGAAATAAAAAAACCAAAAACAATACTCTTTTTGTATTTATGTACATATATATTTTATTTATTAATTTGTTTGAACATTTTATAATATAATAAAAAATATCTAGTTTAAAAAGAATAAATCTCATATTGAAGTATGTATTTTTGTTTTATATGAATTAGACTTTATTAAAATTTCAATTTTTGTTTATTTTGAAATGTCCCCAAGCATAGGTATTAATATCATCTTCTCTTATATAACGTTTATCATCATCATAACTTAATACAACTTTTGATATTTGTTGTGTATAAATTTCATGTAGGATAGATTTAAATATATACATTTTATCGTGATATATGGTTTTATCTATCAAACAGTTACGATAATCATTTATAGTTAGTTTTTTTAAAGCAGAGTTTTTTACACCTTTAGCTTTTTTGATTTCTTGTTTATCGTCAACAGCTATTGAATATACTTTTGATCGAAGTCCAATAAATTCTAACATTACATGGCCATTATTCTCATCTTTCATCATTCCCAAGACTTTTTTTGTTTTGCAAGGGGAAATTGAAAACATTATTAATTGAATAGTCTGATGTATCAAAGTTTAGATGAAGATCATTGTAAATATCTTTATAAAAATCATTTGTTCTTATTGTGTAAATTAAAGAATCAGTATCCATATAATTTAGTTTTAAATTTTCATTAAACTTTGCCTGCATATACTGATAGTGAAAGTCATACATTTTATATTTAGATAGTTCTAGAACTGAAAACCCTAAATATATAGGTTTATTAAATGTTACGCTATCCACACTCATTTGAATTGCAATCATATTATCGGTAAAATGTGTTGAACTATGAAAATTAGGTTTTGCTATAAGAGCTCGTGCGCCCAAACGCTTGTGTTGACTCTCCCAAGCATTAACGATTTTTACATTTTTACGTTTTTCAACATTTTCCATAGTTTTACCGTATACCGCATTATTTAAAAGTTTAAAAAAATTTTTTTCAAACTCATTTTTGGCATTGGTTCGATGAAAGGTATTTAAATCGATATACTGTTTCAACCAAGTTGATTGTTTAAATCTTAATATTCTGTGAATTTTAACTAATTTTAAACCATTTCTAATACACTGTTGAAGATTTCGATAGTGAATTACATATGATTTTTTGTTAGTTAAATCGGGAATTAGTTTCTTTATATTATGATGTTGTATTGGTGAACTTTTAAGTTCAGCACAAAACGGTAAATCATTATGACTATCATGTAGTTCTTCAGGATAGTCTAAATCAACTTCTAAAATGTAACCAAAATCAGAGTTTTCAGATACTTTTGAAATATCAAAATTATCTATATCTTCAATCCATTCAAATTTACCTTCTGGTAAATATTCAGACATTGCCCAACCATACAAGTTGTTCGCATCTAAATACATAAGATATTGTGAGGGTTTAGAGCAATCATATGTTTTCATATATTTATGATTTGCAACTGTTCGACGTGTTGTGCATTGAACAATACCACCTCTTATTCCTTTTTTAATGAAATTATACATATTTATATCGGTGAATAATTCCAATTTAATTTTTGTTATTTTTAACATGGCATCCCACGATAAACCAGGTGTTGTATAGTAATGACATGGATCAAGATGATATATTGATTTACAAACAGAACGAAAATTTTCAAATACATCAGTTAAAAGAAGCACATCAGTTTTTAGATATAAAAGCATATACTCATTCAGAGATTGACAGTTAAATGCAGACCAAACACTTAACGCGTGCTCATAATCAGCAATAGTACATTCTTTATTATTTAAAGTAGAGAAAAACTGTTCACGAGAAGGCAAGACATTTTCATTTAATTTTTCAACTGAATCGATATAATCATAAGGAAATATACCTTTTCTTTTCAAAAGATTAAATTCTAAATGATTTGGATATATTGATTGCAGTGTTTTAAAGTTATCATCATGCAAATAATTAGATAATTTATCTAAACTAGACGACATAAATTTAAAAGAATCAAGAAAACGTAATTCTAAATTATATTTGTCGGTTATTTGAATTCTTTTTCTAACAGATATATACAATTCTTTATTAAGTGGTATAACATCTATATCACCTGGATAATCTGCTAGAGCCTTTACAAACAAATGACAATCATAACCTGAAAAGTTATGAAAAATTATTGGAATAAAGTTAGGTAATTGATAATTAATATTACATTTCCAATGAGCTGGCCCGCGATATTGACCAGTTAAATGACAATGATCAGCACATCTATCATCATCTAGAATTTGTTTACATATATGACACTCATTAGTATTATAATGTTTTTCAACTTCATGGGGTAATAGAGAATTCATTGGCACTACTTTCATTAGAAAGTTTGTACACAAAAAACGTGCATCCTCAATCAAATTTTGTACAAAATCTTTAACAACATCGTTACCCGTATACGTTCTAAGCTTATTCAGTTTAGAATCAAAAGATGATTTTATGTAGTAGCTGTAAGCTATAGGTATATGTTTTTGAATGCTTGTGACATTATTAGAATTTTCGTTGTTAATTTTACTTAATATACATTCAAAATCCGCATAGATAACAAATGGTACATCTAATTGATTTTTAAAATTTTTGAACTGCGATATATTATCATCCTTAACACCCGATGGCATTTTGGTGACAATTTTATTGCATTCTTGTTTATGTTTTAACAACAAGAGTTCACTGCTTGAATAGTGTAAGCAAAAATTACAAAAATATTTAGCACCGTCATGTTTTGAAACTTGTGTGCTCAATAAACGACTTATGTTTTTTATCCAAACATAATGTGATTCATCGTTTTTATCATCTTGAATGTATAGTAAATTTATATGATTAATTTTTTCATCAGCTGTCTTATAATATGGTCCAACGATTTCTTTTTTTATCACATCACATCCAAAAACATTCACGCTTATATTTAAATTGTTTTTCTCAAATATCTTAATATCACCAATAGATAGAGGAAAGGTTAAGTTGTTGAAATCAATGGTTATTCCATTTGTTAGTGTTATTAGGCTCTGTGTGATAACGTTACTATAATGTGAATATTTTGGATTTAAATGATGGTTTTCTAATGCAGCTATAAGAGCCCATTTAAAACAATAATTATCATTATTTTTAATATTGATGCACGCTTTTTTATTTCTGATAAATGCCGGTAGTTCTAAATATTTAGATCCTTTTATAGGACAATACTTGTTGATATTAATTTCAATTTTATTGATACAAACTAGAGACCAACCACTATCTCTCTCTTGAAACTCATCCATTTTGCTTGCTATTTCTATACAATGATTATCGTAAATGTCAGATAGATCTTGTTCTAATTGTGCTATTACCATTTTCGTTTGAAAAGATTTAATACTAATTAGTGTGCTATCATCATCTACTGTTTCATTATTTTTTGAGAATTTTATATATTCTGCAAAAAGTTCTATATTAAATTTTATATTTTTATGTTCTAATAACGTATTTTTTAAAATATTTATAATACTTTCTTTTGCATTCGAAAATAAAATGTTTAATGAAAGCTCATCTACCTTTTTATTTTCGTATACAAAAGTTTGAATACGCTTAGAAAATAAATTTTTACTTATATATATATCATTGTTTATAAATATACGATTATTATTTTTTTTATGTTCATTAGTTCTCAAATGATGAGACCAAGAACCTTTACTTATATTTAATTTGCAACTATCACATCGTATATAGCTACACGATGGACTTTCTTCAATATTTTCACTTTTTAAATTTAGTTTTGTTTTGTTATATTTTAGGTTAGTATGCTTATTACTAAAATGCCTCTTGAAATTAAATTTGGATACGAAAGACGTTCCACAAATTTCACAGATGAACATGATTAGGCAGAAAATGAAAGTAATGTGCTGAAATTTAAATTGAAATTTAAATAAACAGAAATTATAGATTTGCTATTCATATCTACAAAATACCTGGACTTAGTAAAGATAGTAAAGATGTTTATAGAAATTTTATGATTTCACAATTTCAGTTTAAAATAAACAGCAGAAATGAAAGTAATGTGCTGAAATTTAAATTGAAATTTAAATTAGCACAAATTAACAAGTTATAGATTTGTTTTTTTAGCACAACATACCTGGACTTGGTGAAGATGTTTGTATAAATTAATTAATTAATTTCTCTTCAATAATTGCTCGAGCTTAAGGTCACTTATGGTTTTATAAAAATGAATTTGTATATTTTCAATTTTCGATTTCCTTTGGATATCTTCTTCAGGAAATATTTTGTGTTGTGTTATAAAATTTTCAAATTTGAAAATTAATTAATTTCACAATTCACTGTTAAAAATTTAACACTTAGCACTTCAATCACTGAAATCGTTTTTTTTTTTTTTTTTTTTTTTTTTTTAGTTTTCTTTTTATTACGTGAGACGCGCTTTCTAAGAATGATCAAAATTAATTGTTGCATTAAAACTCATTACCAAATGTTTTTTATATACTTTTTATTCTTACTAAAATAAAGCTTTGATAAAAAAGTTGTGGTCAAATGTTAAAAAAAAAATTAACAAACAAATGCTTATATTTTAATTGTAACCACATTTTTAATTAAGTAAATATGTTATACTACATTTTTGTTATTAACATATTATTATTCAAAGTATGTATGTAAATAATTTCTGCTTCCATTTGTTGGGGCTTCAATAATTAAGCTGTTTGAATACAAAAGCTGGATACTGACCATACACAACAAAGTTGATTAGAAATAAAAATCAAAACTATACTATTTATGTATATACATATGCATATTTTATTTATTAATTTGCTTTAAAATTTTCTAATACAACAGAAAAATAAATCTAATATTCAAGTACATAAAAAAAAAAAAAAAAATATTATTGAAGTTCATCAATGTTAAAGATTCACATTATCTCCTTAGTGTATCTTGAGCTAGAACGATAACAAAAAAAAAAAAAAATAATATTTAGATTTAATAATAATAAAATAAATAAAAAAAAAAAACTGTTTACCAAAAATTACCTGTTGCAGCTGCATGTATATTTAGCTCGTAATATGCACTGCTGTTGCTACCTTTTCTATCTTTAGTAAGATAGTAGGTATTGCGGGTAAATTCCTCTATACACTTATCGTCTAAAGTGTCGTTGAATATACCAGGTAGGTATATGTATTTGGTGTTTTCCACCAAACAACGAACTTTTTTACCATAGGGCGTCTGAACACGCTCCATTTTTGTTATGATGTATTTATACCCAAACACCATCTCCTTTATGGGGAGAATGCTCTTAGTTTGGGTTTTTTTGAAAATGGATTTTAATTGTGCTTCCATTGTGATTTACTTAACTTGAATGACACTTAAAGTAAAACTAGCGGGGGGTTTTTATACAAAATTCAGAAATGTAATTTTTCTTCTAAACAGGAAAAATGTGGTAAATATTTTAATGCTATTGGATTTTAATTTTAAAATGCTTGCGTTGCGGTTTTTTCATTTTTATAAAGTTCCTAATTTATTAAATACGTGAGAAAGTTTAGAGTTTGTGGGTTTTTCTTTATTATTAATATTTTTTATAATTTTAAAAAAGTTTCTGTTTCGAGGTTATTTAAAATGTGTTTTCTATTTCATCATTATGATCGTCATCATCATCATCATCTTCTTCTTCGGTACTGTCATGCAAGTTGTTGTAGAATACAAATTGCTTCTTCTTTTTAACGATTAGAGTATATAATCCTTTCACTTCTTTAACTTTCTTTAAAATGTGTGGAGTTGTGTTTAGGTAATCCATTTGATTTTTAGTAATAATCAGAAATCGTTTAGGTAAATAAATGTAATATTCATTATTTAGAAGACATCTTATACTTTCACCATATTTTGTATCTACTCGATCTATTTTGTTGATTTCATATATAGTATTTTCTTCCATATCCTTTAAAGGTAAGTATGTAATATTAGGATTTTGAAACAATTTTCTTAAGCTTGCTCTCATTTTTTTTTTTTTTTTTTTTTTTTGCTTTCAACTTTTCACCGTAAAACGAACTTTCAAACTGATTCTTTATATTGAATAATTGATAGCATAAGACGTTTTTAGATATTTCAATAACTTCTTATCAATTGCGGTTAAGCATATATATATATATATATATATATATATATATATACAGAGAGAGATTCAGTTATATTAAAACCTTTCATAAACATGTATTGGGGTCAATTTTTAAAAACTGGTGATAAATATTGTACTTGTCATGCACAGTGGAAAACTTTTCAAATAATAAATGCAATAGTTTTGGATATTATAATGCAGGTGTTCCTAACCGCAGAAGGAGGAACAAGAACACAAATTTTTTCTCTTAATAGAGGACAGCAAATGCCAACAAATATTCCAATATTTCATTTTAGTCACAATCAACATATAAAAATTGAGGTTATCGGTGGTATGATATCACTAGTTGGAACAGTCTATGAAGGTGGTTTTAAAGATATAAATGTACACTCATACAAACCATCGTGCGTTTATAGTGAAATAGAGACTATTGTTTTCAGAGATACAAATAAACTATATAATAGTAAGGCTGATATCCACTCATTAAATAAAAAAAATCAACAAAAACCTTTTCTCCTTCAAAAAAGGGTTAATGATAGTAAAGTTAAGAAAGATGGCAATAACGTTGGTGGCGACTCAGTTGATAAATCTATTGAATACGACGACGACGATTATTAAATTAGTATATAAATATGAGAAACAATTCTTATCATCTCATTTAAAATATATCGCTAACTTAAGAACACGTCTATTAAAAAAGAAAAACTAAAATGAAAAATATTTTTATCATATTGTTTTCATATATTTATATCCTACAAGTGTTTTCAGCTTCATTACCTATTGATTTGAGTGAAAATGAACTTAAAAATACAGAATTTGCTATAAAATTACCGAATAATGATACTGTGAGCATACAACTAAATTTCAAACTTTTAAAGTACAGTACTGATTTAAATAAAAACATCGAGTTAACAACAACAAAAGCAGAAAATAAATCAAACGAAGAACAAGAAGACTCCCCACCGCCTATAAATCAATCTTTTACTGTTGAACAAGCTATTGAAACATTTAGGCAAGATTTAGTAAAAAAAGAAAAAAATATTGCAGGAATAATTGAAAGTTCGGCTCCATTTTATAGACATTTTCAACTTCAATATAAAGATAATATAAAATTGAGAATCCGTTGTACATATGACAGCAATTACTTGAAACGTCGATTAAATATTTCATGCTTCGAATACCGTCAAGTTGAATACGAGAGAATTTTAAGTAATGGTGAAATTGAGGTGGCTTCTGAGGATGATACAACATACCGATCTGATGTTACACTAATCAACATTCAAGATTACACACATGATTTGGATATGGAAATAATATAAATTAGCTGATATGATGAAATACATTTACTACTACCACTTAATATAAACTTTGTTGTTGATGTGTTAAGAAGATTTATTTAACATAAAAAATAAGAAAAATAATGAATAATCAGTTTTATTCGAAAATTGTACATGACTTCTTGAATGAAGAAAGGTTTTTGTGGTATGAACATGAGATTATTTTGAAGAAATTAAAAGCTCAATTCGATGAATATGCATTTTATAAGAAAAGTAAATCAAAATTTGGATATCATTATAACAATTGTGTGTGGTTCAACGATGAAACAACTTGTGGACCTGATACCTGTAAATGTTCCCTTATCGATAACAGTTGGGATCAAGCATTATATATAATGAATTTTTATAATAATTTAAAAACATAAACTTTATAAACAGTTCTACAGTCGTCGTTGTGACTTGATTAGTACTAAACAATGTCGGAGGAGAGAATATTAGTTGTAGACGTACAAGGTTTTTATCTCAACAATAAATTCATTGTAAAAGAACTGAGTATTTCAATTGACGACTCACAAGTTCAAACATTTATTATTAAACCACCTTTTCCATATTCATCGTTGACAACAAAAGAAAAATATTCAATTAATTGGCTTTATAATCATCATCATGGATTAAAATGGAAAGATGGTGATTCATCCTTAACAAATATTGTGGAATATTATATTGCGCATGTTAAAGATAAAAATTATATTTATTATGCTAAAGGATTAGAAAAAATTAAGTGGATTCAAAATATTTTTAAGGATAAAATTAATTTTTATAACCTGGATGATTTAAATTGTCCAAATTTAAAAACATTATATCAAAATGATGAATCTGTAAATGTTTGTTGTTATCATAGAAAATATTGTATATGTGCTCAAAAAAATGTAATACTCTTAAGAAAGTTTATTAAATCAAATATTAATAAAGAAAACATAAAATTATAAAAGACATTTTTTCTTTTTTTGGATTTATTATTTAACACTTAAATCAGATAGAATAATCATCAAACATCATCAGTTCATTCTGAATACTTGAAATGTCAATAACAATATCTTTAAACGGAAACAAATCAACTCTGGTTGAAGAATATTTTCCTCCAATTGAACTCCCTACAAAATATGTTTGTGGACTTATTGATTTTGTAACATTCAACTCCATACCTAATGTAGATGTTCACAACAATTTGTTTCATATAGGAAATCATATTATTACTATTCCGGTTGGTTCATATGAACTTGAGGATATTGATTTTTTCTTAAACTCAAGCTTAAAAGATATTGATGAATCAATTTATCTAGTAATTGAAGCTAACAATAACACACTTAAAACTGAAATAACCTCATCAATGGATATAGATTTTTCACAACCAAACAGTATAGGAAAGTTGCTCGGATTTAGCAAAAGTAAATTAGAAGTAAATTCAACTGAATATTATAACACTGATCAAAATCTTCAAAATGATAAATCTGTGGAAGTGATGATTGTAGATATTAATCAATTGAATACTACAAGGTTATTTGAATCTGACTTACCTGCACATATTACGAATGTTAATACAATACGCATTGAAAGCAACTTAACAACCGGATCATTTATTAATAATACTTCGAATCATGCTATTCATGAATTTCCTCTTGATGTTCCTCCAGGATATAAAATAAGCGAAAAACCTCGAAATGTTATTTATTTTCCCGTCAACTGTCAGCAAATAAACAACATAACGATTAGAATCTTAAATCAAGACGGTGAACTTATAAATTTTAGAGGAGAAAAAATCACTCTTAGACTCCACTTCAAACCAGAATAATGATCATTTACAATAAAAACATAGTGCAAAGAGGATTTTCATTCAATACCGCATCAACTCACAATCGAGAAAGTATAAAAAATAAAAAACTGTTGTCCCCATCTAATACAGAATACTTAAAATCGCTGGGATTTAATCTTCAACAATGAATGAAATACTAAATGTTCTTCAAAAACCTATGTATGATGAGAGTATTGTAAAAAGGGAATATCATAGTTACTCTCCATATCTAAAATCATTTAACAACAACGATGAGATTCGTATACCAATTCAAAATCAGGATCTCTTCGTCCTACCAAGTGAGAGTATGATTTACATTCATGGTTTTATAGTAAAGAAGGGAGCAACCAAAGAGGTTCCAGCTATAGATGTGAAATTAAAAAACAACTTTGCTTCATATTTGTTTGATGAAATTCGTTACGAAATTAATGGTTTTGAAGTTGATCGTACACGTAAACTTGGAATTTCATCCACCATGAAAAATTTTGTATCGTTGAATAAGGCTGAAAGTGATGTATTAAAAAATGCTGGTTGGTCTCTTACTGAAACTTGCGCTTTAGTAAAAAGTCATTTTAGTTGTTGTATACCTCTGAAAATGTTGTTGGGTTTTGCTGAAGATTATAACAAAATACTATTAAATTCGAAACATGAGCTTATCCTTCAACGTTCTACATCCGATGAGAGATCATATTATTCTACAAATGCAACTGATCAGTTGAAATTAACAATTCTGGATATAACATGGAAAATGCCACACATTCAACTATCGGACTTTGCAAAATTGGAAATGTTTAAGATAATCAACAGCAAACATTCTATACCAATTGCGTTTAGAAGTTGGGACTGTCATGTAAATCCTGTTTTACCAAAGAGTACAAAGGTTTTATGGAATGTAAAGCTTTCTCCCCAAAACGAAAGACCACGATTTCTTATAATTGGTTTGCAAAAAGAGAAAACTAAAGAAGAAGGAAATGTATTTGATCATTGCAATATCTCTAATTTAAAAGTTTATCTAAACTCAGAGTCATATCCATATGATGATTTAAATAATCGTTTCGAAATGGGTCAGTATTCGATTCTATATAATATGTATGCAAAATTTCAACAAAGCTTTTACATGCGAGAACCTGAACCATTATTAAATGTTGATGAATATAAGACTTATGCGCCGCTTATTGTTGTTGATGTTTCACATCAAAATGAGGCTGTTAAAATAGGACCTATTGATGTACGAATTGAATTTGATACTGAAGCAAACAAACTAATTCCAGATAATACATCAGCATACTGTTTAGTTATTCATGATCGTTTAATCGAATACTCACCTCTAACAAGCGAAATTAGAAAAATTATTTAATTATATTTATTTTGAAATTTTTTTAATAAATGAAATAATATGTTTATTTATAAATAAAACAAATTCTTAATCAATGTATTTTATTAAAACAATTATAGTTTCTCTTTTTAGTTTAGTTTCGAAAACAAAAACTTTAAACATAAATGACCACAATTTATTGTATTAAAATTTTGATATCTATCATAATTATAACTTATGTTTTCTCCTAAATATTTTATTAATTGTTTCGGCGGTTGCAAATTACCAAAGCTATCAAAATATTCAATTTGATTGTTGTTTTTCCAGTACGCTACCCAATGTGTGCCAGATCCCTTTGAAGTATCCAGATTAATTATTCCACATTCTTTTTTAAATGGTTTGCTTGGAAGAGTGTTACACATAAACACACCTCTAAAATTTGGAATATGTTTTGCATATTTTCTCAAGTCTACATCAGAAAGGGCTCTTTTAGGTAGCTTCATTAAAAATTTTGTTGATAAGGCTTCAAATATAATCCAAAACCTTTTTTATATGGTTTTAAGAACATGCCTTTTCCCATCGCAATGGCTTCCATTGTATTATTGTGTCGTTTTGCTTCAGTCAGCTGTTCCTTTCCATTTTTAACTGCATTGATTGCTTTTGTAATACCAGATACACCACCAGCTAAACCACCAAGTGCACCCAGTGCAGCAAATATAGGGGCAAGTGGAAGAAAACCTCCAGATTTTGGTAGCGGTATTATTCGAGGTGTTTTTATTAATGATTTTTTCTTCCCCTTGAAAATATTGTTTACAACTTTTCGTGAAATCTTTATAGCATCTTTCAAGTTTTCACTTTTCTTTATATTCTTTCTTGCACTTTTCAATGCATGTGTAAATAGTTTGTGGGTATTTACTGGAGACGACTTTTTAGTTTTACTAATAACGTTACCCATACCGAATTTTGTTTTTGCTTTCATTGCAGTAGTAACAAACCAAGCGTTTGATTTTTCACCGAAACTACTATCGCTAGCATTAACCCTCTGCCAAGCCTTTTCAGCTAAGATTCTATCAGCAATATGTCTTTTCTCTAAATCTTTATTGTTTGAGTATGCTATATCGTGCTCTCTGCAAGCAGTATCCAATGGATTGATTCCTTGATCACCTCTTTCTAAACGTTTCTTTAATTTTGTTCCAGGTCCACAAAATTGATAACCGGGTAAATGAAGTTCAAAAGGAAGTTTATTAATAATTTTATTCAGAAAACCTTTACCGATGAAGTATGGATGACGACTGAATATCTTTTTATAAATGATTGTCATATCTATTGACACTTTATCGATTAAAGTTTAAAACCAAATTGATTGAAAACAAATAAAAGAGACTGGTTTATATATTATGTTATCATTAGATTTCAGAATGCGTTTTTTTAAACAACATAAAAGGATTGATGTAAAGAATATCGAATCAAAGTTCGATTCATCATCATCAAATAAAATTCGTCATAGTTCATTACTACCGAATTCTATTCGAGCCCTTATTGTGGGTCCATCAAATTGTGGAAAAACAAATGTGATGATCAGTCTTATTGAAAGTCCACATGGATTGAAATTTAAAAATATTTACTTATATTCAAAGTCAACACAACAACCGAAATATAAGTACTTAGAAAACCTAATTAAACCTATCAAGGAGATACATTTTTCATCATTTTCCAATAATGATGATGTTATATCCCCAGACGAAGTTAAGCCAAATTCAGTATTTATATTCGACGACATAGCTTGTGAGAAACAAAATCATGTACGTTCTTACTTCTGTATGGGTCGTCATAAAGATATTGATAGTTTTTATTTATGTCAAACTTATACACGAATACCAAAACACTTGATTCGCGATAATGCAAATATGATTATAATTTTTAAACAGGATGAAATGAATATTAAGCATATTTACAATGATCATGTTGGTTCTGATATGACTTTAAAAACATTTCATGAGTTATGTGCCGAGTGTTGGAAAGAAAAATATGGTTTTCTAGTTATTAACAAAGATGATCCTATGAATAATGGTCGATATAGAAAAGGCTTCGATATATTTATAAATCTATAAAAGAAATATTACAGATATTTTTAAATCAGTACAAGATTAATTATTAAACTAACAGCTTCTCAACTATTAAACTGCTAACTGCTAAACTGATCTGTTTTGAATCTGTTTCTAATTCAATCTTTAAATATGAATACAAATCTAGTAAATAATCTTATTAAAACTCGAAATATTTTAAAAAAGAAATATAAGAATATTTTGCTTGGAGAAGTTGCAAATGATGAATTGTTGGAAAAGACATTTAAACCAATATCAAAACCATTAAAAGAATTAGTTCAATCAACTAATAATAATAACATTATAAAACATGAAAAATATCCGGATAACTCTTTTAAACATGATCTTGAGGATAATAAAGTTGCCTTCAGTACACCATATAAAAAGAGTAAGCTTGATTATAACACGTTTTCTTCAAGCTTTAATAACAAGAAAATCGAGAAAAGTTCAAACACGTTTCAATCATTTGATGATGATGAAAATGATCATGATGACTATGATGATGATGATGATGATGATGATAATAATGATAATGTTGATAATGAGAATGATGATAATGATGATGATAACACCATTGCAGTACATCCCAATCAAAGTATTCAATATAATTTATCAAAAGTTAACTTAAATATATATGATAAAACCTATGGTCCACATAAGGATAAAAATCAAATATGGAGACTGGGTAATGAACCCATCGCTTTCGATTCAACCAATATTACTGTAGGTAATTTAAAATGGCCCTTCACATCAGGCTTATATGAATTGTTAGTTTATAAGAAACCAATCAGTTATAATAAAACAGATTTAAATAATTATAAACAAATATTGGAGATGACTAATGTCCATAAACGAAATAACAGTATTAATGGTCAAATTAAAGGAAATCGTTCAATTAAATATACAACCATTATTAAAAACCTATTTAAACAACAGAAAATTCATAAGGGAAAAGGTTTAATGAAATTGAATAGAGAAAAGCCTAATTATGTTTATTGGGATGATCCTAATGAATTGGTTGATAGATTACGTCTTTTGATTTCATCAACAACAGCTGGTCACTCAAATCATAATAATGAAATTGTATCAATTATTGAGGAATTGAGAGAAGCAAAAATTATTATATAAATAGACTTAAAAATGTTTAACGATTCATATTCATAAAATGCCTATCGATAAGTTTGGACATTATATTGAAAAATCTGCAAGATATCAAAATCAACATTTCAAGATTCATTTGGATAGTGATCGTAATTTCAACTTTAACTTGCGGAGAATAAAAAATATTGCTAGTCCTGTATTGGAAAACGATGCTGTAAACAAAATTTACATGAAAAGCTATTTAAGTGAAATAAAGAAACAGCTGGATACAATGTATATGGAGAGAATTAAGGGAATGGAGGATCGTTTTAACGAAATAATACAACAACAAAACGTGTCGATTACAGAAAAATTTGAAAATGTAGAAACACGTTTAAGTAAATTAATACATGATCAAAGTATAATACAAAATAATCTCGATCAATCACTAAAAGAAATGAGATCATTATTTAATTACAAAATTGATTCAGTTGAAGAACGTCTTAAGCTCATTACAAAACATTTAAAAATTGAAATATAAATCGTTTTGATTTAAATCCTACGTCAACAGCATTTAAATTGATGTAATCTAAGACAGATGTTAGAAATGGAGCGACAAGAAGTGGTTAAGGAGCTTCATAAACAAGCACGCAGAAATTTCATTCGACGTCGAGTGGTACACAAGGGAATTGATGATCTTTGGCAAGCAGATCTTGTTGAAATGGGTGTTTACTCAAAATATAACAAAGGCTATAGATTTATTTTAACAGTTATAGATACATTTTCAAAGTTTGCTTGGGCTGTACCCGTAAAATCTAAAAGTAGTGAAGATATAACCAATGCTATGCAATCTATTTTTTCGCTAAAGAGAATTCCAAAAAACTTGCAAACAGATAATGGTAAAGAGTTCTATAATAAAATATTTCAAAACCTGATGAAAAAACATAATGTCAATCACTATTCTACATATAGTATCATGAAAGCATCTATTGTAGAACGATTTAATAGAACTCTGAAAGGAATGATGTGGAAAAATTTTAGTCTACAAGGAAATTATCGATGGATACATATATACAAGGATTTAATTAATCAATATAATAATAAAAAGCATAGAACAATTGGAATGACACCAAAGTCTGTTAACACAAAAAATGAAAGTTCTTTACTAAAACAAGCCTATAATCATCCCAAAATATTTAAATTTGGCAAACTAAAAGTTGGAGATCACGTTCGAATTAGCAAATATAAACATATTTTTTCAAAAGGATATACTCCAAACTGGACAACTGAAATTTTTAAAATTCGTACTTTACGGAACACAAACCCCATTACATATTTATTGGAAGACTATCAAAATAATCCAATTGTTGGTGGATTCTATGAACATGAACTATTAAAGACACATTTTCCAAATACATACTTGATTGAAAAGGTTATTAAAACTAAGGGACACCAGGCATACGTAAAATGGTTGGGTTTTTCCAATCAACATAATTCTTGGATCAATAAAGATGAACTTCAATAATATTTTATATGTACTTCAATATGAGATTTATTCTTTTTTACTTTTTTTATTATATTATAAAATTTTAAAACAAATTAATAAATAAAATATATGTATGTGAATAAATAGTATTGCTTTGATTTTTATTTCTAATCAACTTTGTTGTGTATGGTCAGTATCAAGCTTTTGTATTCAAACAGCTTAGTTATATCAACTGTTGCAAACACATTCGTACATATCAATGAAAAAACCACAACAGAATTTTTAACAAACTCAAACAGCCTAATTATAGCAACTGCTTCAAACACATTCATTCATTCATATCAAAAATAAAAAAAAAACCCACAACAGAAGAACAATACAGTAGGGTGGCACTGTACAAAAGTAATCGTTGTTAGTTTTCTCATACAAAATTAGTATACAAATCCTAACCAACCCCACCCAAAACCCGACCAAATCCCGCCCAAACCCCGACCAAATCCCGACCAACTCCCGCTCAAACCCCGACCAAACTCAACCAAGCCAAACCAAGTCGTACCAACCCATTACTCACACACAATTTCAAAAACTTCCAGTAAGTACCACCCTATTTTAAACACACATTCAACTGACCAGTGTTGCCAAGTATGCATTACACAGATTTTCATCGTTCATGCCATACAAAATTAGTATAAATTTTTTGCTCCCTGCTCTGTTTCCAGAACTGTCTTATACACCCTACTTGTTCTCTTTTTTTAAACACGGAGAGAATTTCATCATATTTTGATTTTACAAAGTCGTAATACTTTGTATTACCATGTAAAGACACCTTAAGAAATATGTAGTTAATGCATGTTTTCTTCTACGAGTTCAATTACCACTGAGCTACTGCATTTTGGAGATAAAACCGGTTTTTTGAAAATATGGCAAATTGATAATTTAATTCTGTTTTTGCATGCATCCGTAGTTTTTATAGCATAACTCATAGCTGGGGCTTGATGTAGTTTTTTTAATATTTTGTCTTTGGAAAAAGTGCGAAAATATGCAAAAAAAACTGCAAAAAGAGACCTCTTTTAGACACGGTCCAGCTCACGAAACGTCATCGCTAGACCCTCAAATGTTTTGGGATTCCTCATTAAAAAGACAGATCTTTGATTTGGGAAGGGTTACAAAAACTTTTTTTTTCAGCGAATCGCTCTAATGTACATATTTTGAAAAGCTTATCGGAAGAAAATATGAAATAACTTTCATGAATTAAAAAATATTAAAACATCTTTTGTCTGCAAGACGCATTTAAAATGTAGTTGGCGCTGCGCATTGCAATTTAATTTGTAATGGGTAAGAAAGTTTTAAAGTCATAAAATTAAGCATGGCTACCCTACAAGAAGACTACTAGTCAATTGACTAGTCATTTTACTAGTAGCGATCACCGAAACTGTGGTCACAGTCCCCAGTTAGTTTATTAAGGGCTTGGTGAAAAAAATTACCAAAACATTTGTGTATGTGTGATTTTTTATCTCTCTCTTCCTTATTCATTTCACTTAATTAGAACACATATATCTGAACTGCTTACTCTGCCTCTTTTTGCCAGTCACTGATTTCATAAGCATTGGTAAACTGTGACTAGTCAATGGTTACGTAGAAACTGGTCAACGATTACTAGTCAATGTTTACATAGAAACTGGTAAAATGAAACTTTTAAATAAATAAACATAATTTTTATGTTATTTTAATTGTTTTTTATTATAAGAAAATAAAGAAATAATTAATATACAATTATATAAACAATCTAAAACACAAAATAATATAGGTGGTACCACTCTAGTCTTCTTCATGCTTTTTTCCAGCTCCAGCAAACCTTGATTTTTGTAAATATCTAAAATTTTAAAAAGAAATTCATAAATGTATTAATTAAATGAAACTTTTCAATTTATTTTAGGCACTATTGTTGCTACTTAACTTCCTTAGCACTTGTATAAATTTTAATTGCACAGACCGAACGAATTGTATATTTTACAATAAAATGCGATACCTTAAAAGTTTTGGTATATGCACACTATATGTTTCACTCTAACATACATGTTAGAGAGGAGCAAATATAATTTATATATGTGTCGGTCATCACTACTGGTAAAATGACCAGTCAATTGACTGGCACTCTTAAATTCGGTGGAAAGTTATTGCAAATGTGTTAGTGAAAAAATTTCGTTTGTGTTAGTTTCAGTCATTCATTTCTTGTAGGGTATGTATCTACATATAAACATACGTACATACACTGCGTTTCACTTGAATAGGAAATAAAAGTGGTGGTTTGCTTTTAATTTGGATTTGTAGTGCTGTTTATATCTTTTAACAGAAAAAAAAATATTTCGATGTATTAAAATTTTTTTAAAAGCTTAAAAAAGAAAAATACTCAAAAAATAACAAACAAATTTTGTTTCACGAGAATAGCACATTTTTTAATAAATGTAGATTGAATAATTTTTTGTAAGATGTTTATTTTCTTTTTATTTTTTTTATAAACATTAAAATTTAAATATGGATTTCTAGTAATGTGTTGAGCATGTATGCATGCATGTCTCTACATTTTATGATTTGTGAAGGGTATATAAGTTTCGGTACAGCCGAATATAACACTCATACTTGTTTTTAATTGCCAATGACCTTTCACACACGAGACTAATTTTAATGCCGAGTATTTTTTGTTCCTTTTAGAACACACGAGACTAATTCATCTGACATAAAAATGTATACGTGCACACAGCTTTGTGTGGATTAGTGTTTTATGTATTCATTTTACATTTGCTGTTTTTTAAGTTGTGTGTGTATTGGTTTTGTGCTGCTGATGCGAGGTTGTAGCTGGTTGAAAAATTATCCAAACAAAAAACCTCTCTCTTTGCCCCTCTCACCATGAAACTAGCATTTTATGCAAGCACAATAGTTTTCGTGTGTGACTGGCCATTGATCAACAAAGGGGACTTTGCGGCTGTTATATATGCCAAGCGTTGTCTCTTTTCTTTATCTACGACAACCATAATAAGGCTGAGCATGTCGAAACATTAAAACAAATGTATACACAACTCTATTCAAATTAGATTTTTATGTATGTACATATGTATGTACATTTTTATATGTACATACATACATATGTACATACAAAGTTTGCTTGAATACTTGAATAGTATTTTTGCTCTACTGAAAAATTTGAAAATCATACATAAGTTGTTCTCTACAAGTTCGAAAGATATGTATTCCTACATATGTACCCTGATGGGAGTAGTAGGGGTTATCAGTGTGCTGGCTTTCTACTCTGTAACTTGAATAAAAATAGACTTGGCTCATAGGTTTATGTCAAAAACGACCTAAACGGTCTAAATAAAACAAAAATACTTTTGAACTGCAATCTAAACAACATACATACATACAAACTCAAATAGTTTTCTAAAAAAAGTACGGGCAAATCCCGGTATAACGAACGATATAATGTCAGGCCCATTCGTTATACCGAAAAATTCGTTATATCGCAAAGTTTTTTTTTTCAAGTGTTATTTTAATTATTATTATTGTAGACATGATACAATACAATAAAAAGAATGAGGGCAATTTGTTTTCAAATAAGCAATCAAATACAAACTAACGGTATCACTATTTTTCCTTTACACTGCTGCTGTAGATTTTGTTTAATATTTTTTTGCCGTTCGTTATATAAAGAAGAACTAAATGTTAGAAATACATATGTTTCTCGCAAGTTTTTGTTTTTTTTTTTGCGATTTTTCCTATATAAGGTAGTTAATGTAAAAAATCTGGACGTTCGTTTTATCGGATTTTCGTTCAAGCGAGATTTGTTATACCGAGATTTGCGTGTACTTTGCATTATTCGGTAATTATTTCTCGCTTTTACGTCAGCCCGACACCAAAAATTTGCGCTTGCCTTGTATTGTATTGCACCTAAATTGTAAGGAGCCGTCAATAGTACTCAATAGTTACCGACAACAAGTAGACAAGTGCCAATTTGATTGTAAAGGGTTAAGGAAAGTAGACATATAGATAGTTATAATATAGAATAAGAGGGAATGAATTTATGAATTATGTATAAATTTTCCAAATATTATTTTTTTTTTTCAAAGCTACATGTACATACACACTTCTTTTTGTTTTCAAAATAATGCTAAGTTGTTTGTTGTAGCACCCTTGAATAGTCATTGTTAAAAGTACACGTTTAAAATTGCATGGGACTTTAAATATTAAAAAACTACCATAAAATTAACGAAATTTTTAATATATGTATGTATGTATGTCACAGAGCTCAATTCCGTTCGGAAACGGAATTCAATCCGTATTTCGGTGCGTTAGAAAACGAAAAACGAAATAAATTTTCAGAATGAAATCACTTTTAATTTCATGGGCATTTTCTGCATGTTAAAGTAAAAAAAATTTAAAAAAAAATTTTTTTTTCAATAAAGAATACTATTTTTTATTTATTTATTCAAAGCTGGATTACAATTAATTACTTTTTATTTATTTATCGTGTGAATTTCGCAATTCATTACAAAAATAAAATCAACAGAACAAAATGTAGGGAATTATTTTCTTCAATATTGCCATACCATTTTTGTATGTACTTTATCAACATCTTCATATTGGCAGCACACAAAACAAAAAAATACAAGGCAGGGGGCAAATTACGGCATTCGATACGACTCGTAATATAAACATATAAACTCTATTGAAATATTTTTAAATTACGAGTTGTATCGAATGCCGTAATTTGCCCACAGAATTAAAATATGCATACGAGTACAAAAAATTAAAACGCCTAAAAATATGCTACATTATGATTTACTACAAAATTATGTTGCCATACATGTAACATAAAAACGATTTAACCATTTTTTACAGATTTATGAAAACGATCGGAGTCTAAGTCCATATTTACACTATGCAAGTCTTATTGCTAAGCTGATTAGTTTGATGGAGAGAGAGACGAGGGGAACAGTAACGTTTCTTTTCCCCTCGTCCCTAACAAACTAATCAGCTTAGCAATAAGACTTGCATAGTGTAAATTAGGACTAATATTACGTTTATACGGACGGCTTATTTGCAAATAATACTGTAAATTGTTGCCATATTGTTGTTTTTATTGCGACTTATTAATTCAGAAAACTATTCACGATTAACGCACTATTTGCAAATAAAATGATTGAGGGTGCCATACTTACAAATGTTTCCTAATAAAAAACAATAAATTGATAAATATTGTAAAAAAAAAACATTGATAGATGAAAATAATGACAATAAACACAAATAATTGTTTGTTGTTTTATACATTTACACAATTTTTTGCAAACGTAAGTAACATTTGTATAGAAGTGCCACAAAGCTTTTATACATTGGCAATACCATATAAACAGTGAGTTCATTTATTTGCAAATATTTTTATAACGGAATGGTTAATACGGAATCAAAACTATACCGAACGGAACCTGTGATACGGCTGATAAATAGTTTTTATATAAAAATTGTTAAGAAATCCGGAAAGGAAATAAAAAAGCTGTTATTAAAAAGTATAAAAATTATGTGTGTTGTGGCCGTTAGTAGTAGGGAACTACCAATCCGGCCGCAATTAAAATTGTTAAATTGTGGGCTGAAATTGTTAAATTGTGGGTGAAATTGTGAAATTGTGGCTGAAATTGTTAAATTGTGGGCTGAAATTGTTAAATTGTGGCTGAAATTGTTAAATTTTGGCTGAAATTTTAAAATTCTTGGAAATTTGTGAAATTTGATACCTATGTGTGTGTGTCCGTCCGTCCGTCTGTGTTTTTTGTTTACATTAGGAGTTTTTTGTTTATATTAACTTTTTTTATTTATATTAAGTATATGTATGTATGTATGTATGACCGTGGGAACTTGTGCGTGGAATATTTTGTGGGAATACATTAAGGGGGTTTATAGCTTTAAGATTTTTATATTTGTATGATTTTTCCTAATGCCGACGGGAAAACATCTTTATTTTTTCTAATGCCGACGGGAAAGTTATGATTGTTGTTAGACTGTGGAAATTTGTTGATGTCCGTGATTTGGGCAGGTGAGGTTTTTGCAACATGTAACCGTGGGAATTTGCGGGTGTATCTTTAAGGCAGCCTGTGTTTGGTGGGGGCGGGTGTTGTTGTAATATGTATCCGTGGGAATTTGTGTGCGGAATATTTTGTAGGAATACATTAAGGGGTTTATAGGTTTGAGGCTTTTATATGTGTATGATTTCCTGATGCCGACGGGAAAACATGTTTTTAGTTTTTTCAAATGCCGACGGGAAAATCATGGAAATGATTTTTCCTAATGCCGACGGAAAATTTGAGGGTATGTCTAGCTGTAGGAATTGAAGTCTGGCTGTGATTGGTGGAGGGTGGGGTGTGTCTAGATTGTGAGACCTTAAGGCTGACCGTGATTTGGGCAGGTGAGGGTGTTTTGTAATATGTAACCATGAGAATTCGGTGACGTATATGCTTGTTGGAATTTAAATCAAGCTGGGTTCCTGGGGGGCGGGATGTATTTGAGGTAGATCGACTGGTGGAGGGCGGGGAGTTGTTGTAATATGTATCCGTGGGAATCTGTGTACATGTATGTATGTATATATGTATGTCTGTAAGAGTTTAAGGCTGTCTGTGATTTATCAAAGGTGAGGTGAGAGTGTTCATGTAATACGTATCCGTGGGAATCTGTGTATATGTATGTTCGTTGGAGTTTAAGACTGATTGTGATTTGAGGTGGGGGAGGGTCTTGTTGTGATAGATAGATAGAATGTGCCTATGTGTGTATGTGTATGTATGTATTTATATATAGCAGTTTAAGTCTGTCCTTGATTTGAGGTAGGCGGGGGGTGTTATTGTAATATGTATCTATAGGAATTTGGGAGTTTATATGTTTGTAGAAATTTTTGTATATGTATGTCTGTAGAAGTTTAAGGCTGATCGTGATTTGAATTGTTCAGATTAACGATTGTATGTGACCTTGAGAATTTGTGTATGTATATCTGTAGGAAATTTAAGGCTTATCGTGATTTATGAGGGGCGAAGTGTTCATGAAATATATAACCGCGCAATTTGTGTGTATATCTGTAGGTAAGGCTGATCATGATTAATGAGAGGTGAGGTGAAGGTGTTCATGTATATGTATACGTATCTGTGTGTATGTATGTCTATATGAGTTTAAGGCTGATCGTGATTTAGGTTGTGAGATTGATAGATTGTATATTACCTTGAGATTTTGTGTATATATATCTGTAAGAACTTTAGGCTGACTGTGATTTGTGAGGAGAGGGGCGTTGTTGAAATAGATTTAATTTTTCGTAGATGAATTTTAGTATGTGTGTGTGTGTGTATGTGATTTTCTCACCCTAGTATTTATATGTACGTTGAAATAAATTATTTCTCATATGAAAATTTTTTGCTAGAAAATATTATCATATATCTGAACTTCCCTAATCCTAGTATGTTTTTCATATTGGAGGATGAGATTGCTTTATATTTTATCAAGCTTAAATTTGTCCAGTGTTAAAGTCTGTCGGTCAGAAATTTGTTTATATTTGTATAAATATTAATTTCAGATTTTGCAAAATTCTTGCGTACGATCGTGGTGATTTTGTGTATGTGTATGTGTGTATGCGCGATAGAGTTTGACTGGTCTGTGATAAGTTTGTTTATTTAAGTACATTTGTCTTCTTCGACTTTCGTCTTCAAGCGTCAATAGCTTGGAGAACGGTTTGTATGTTTTCATGATGTAGATATGTAAGTGTGATTGTTAAAATCCAATAAATACTTGAGCATGGGTAAGAAATTTGATAATATGTGTTATGTTTGTATTGATTTTATGTATGTATGTATGTACATACAAATAAGTCTGGGGCTCCCTGTTTAAATACATTTTTTTTGTCATGTGCTGTTGTTGCTGTTGTAAATATTCGCCTGGTCTTTTGTGTATAGATGTGAAATATCTAGATAGTTTTTTTATTTGAAATTAAAAAAACGTTCTTCTAATTTTTAGATGTATTTACTTAAAAGTTTGTGAGGAGTTTCTGTTTTAAGTAAAATTGAATTCCTCTCTAGTTGTAGTAACTATAGTATAAATATTTAATATATTTTATTTCCATTTGTTTAAAGTTGATGTAGCCTATATAGTCAACGTTAGAAATTTTTCGGTGTAAAATTTTTTCCAACTATCATATTTTTTCTTCACCTTTTTCATATATTTTAGAACATCTTGCATTGGCTTTAAAAAATGATAAACGCTTTGAAATGAAACTGATCCAGCAGTCCAGCTTTTTTTAACCACTTTGCTTCTCTTTCCTTTTTTATTGATAAACATTTAAAATCAAATGGTGGTTTTTATAATGAAATTGTTATACTCATTATTGCTAAAAACATCCGCTACTTTTTTTTTGTAATGAAAATCATTCGAAACCTTACTTAATTTATAAGACTTTCAGGACTTTCTATTATTCGATCATCAGTAAAAATGCAGTAGCTGAGGTCCTTGCTTACTGTTTCATATTAAATTTCTATATCAATTGGGCCGCTATTGAATAAAAGGAACTTTTATCTTAAACTTTAGTGCATTTGGAAGTGCTTGAGATTCTTTCATATAATAGCTTTGTTGGAATCTTAGATACGAGTACATATAATATAGAATTGCATAACGTTTATTTTTAATTTTTATGTTAAGATCATCATCATTTAGATATGAGACTAAATTTAAATGTACTTTTAAATTAGTTAAATCATAATGAGGAAACTTGTTTTCTTCTTGAATAGCGATCAACAGAAAACGAAATCGTTTTCTTACAATTTAGGTCTGGCCTCTCAACGGTTCCTCTAGTATACAAGATGACTTTCTATGTCAACATATCTGTCTACTCTTTGTCAGCGTTAAGGGACAATTAAATGTTAAAATTTTAATTCCTCAAATTGTGTATGAAGTAACACTGATAATATATTTTCATTAATAAGGTATATGTTTATCTTATGAAGGTTACTCGCCTATGGCTTTTATTTGATGTTCTAGATGATTTTTTTCTCATTTTATTAAATTTCAGCGTATTGTGTATATATTTCTGATATTTTTAAGCGCGCTTTATTTACCTGTCAGACAAAGTGTACGTATAAGTTGATCACTCAGTCTCTCTTTTTAATAATTTTTTTCTTTTACTACTTGAAAAAGAGAATATTTATGTAATTTTTAAATGTATTCATATATACATATAGGTATATATATGTGTATATGTATAGAGAAATTACTTTATCTACAAAGAAATACATGTTTAATAATCAACTATTCTAGAAAATCGATCTCAAATAACGCAGTTACCTCCACCATCAATTCACCGTCGGTGTTTTTATAGTGTCAGAAACACTAGAATATCTATGTTTGAGAGAATTTTTACATCGAGTTTTTCTACATGAGGTTTGCTGGTTGACATCCTTGAAGTTATTGTTGACGTAGGCTGGGTTGTATCACATTCAGATGTAATCATTTCCTACTTAAAAAAGGTCCTCATTACTATCAACTATATCTGTATACATTTCGTTCATGAGTTGGGTTGATCCAGATACAATTGCTGTCTACAGATTAATGATTAGAAGCAAGTTTCTCATCACCTTCTAACAGATTTATATATTTTGCTAGCATGCATGCCTGAGCATGCTTCTATCGATAGAGAGTCAGACATGTAGTGGTGTTTCAATTAAAAATCTATACTATTAGATTTTACAATTTCCCTCTTTTTATTCTTTTACAAAGTAGATACATATTTATGTATTTCATTTAGCACAGAGTCATAAAATTTCTTTGCTTACAAAATTGTATGACATTCTTTTAAATTTGCATGCTTCGGCATGCTTTCAATATTTTTTCTGTAAATTTATTTGATACTCATACAGATTCAGATATAAAGTAAGATCTGCTTACATTGCATTTTACAATTTATGTATGCTTCAGCATGATTCCAGTTGAAGTCCATATTTATTCAGTAAGTTTGTTTGATACTAATTCATACACATATACATTCTTAAAGATTGGAAATCTAAGTCCAATTTATGTAGTTTATCTATATTTTCTAAAGATTTGATAGCTATAGAAATTAATAGAGTAAAGATCTATTATAATAGCCCATGGGCATATTTTAAAATTTCGCTTGCTAGAGCTTTCGAAATGGAAAATGTACAATTTTCACTATAAAAAGTGATAATATTAGGTGTTACTGAATATTACACTGTGTTGTAATTTATTTTGAACACTTAAGTTTTCACAATATTTCATACAGGCCAACAAGTTTAGAGAATTTCCAGTATATTAAGTTAATTATCTTTCTTAAGACCTATCATTCCTTCAAAAATACAAACCAAACTAGATTTTTCCTGTTTAATTTTATTTTTTACTTTCATTAAATTTCAACATTTTGTTCATCTTCAAATTATTATATTTAGCAGCTTTTTCTCATTTGTTGAGTTAACTTTAATCGGAAACATTTAAATAGTGAGATGAACTTTTATATTGTATGCGAGTACATTAAGTAATTCTTTGTATATTTCATTTATATGAACCATCATCACATAATTCCTTTGGATGATCTATTAAATCATTCTACTATTGATGCTTTCATATTAAGTAATGTTTAATATTCTACATATGCATGAATTTTCCAGTGTCTATTAAAAAATTCTTTACAATCATCCATTTGTAAGCTTTTTGGTACTCATAACATTTCAAAAATATTTTCCACAGCCTAGGTTTTTTCGAATGCAACTTTTATTTTCAACGGTATTGACCATAGAAACTTTGTGAATGAATCATTTACAGTCTACAATAATCAATAATTTCTATTTTCTGTAGAATAGTTTCCCATTTCACCTAAATCAGCTCCATAAAAGATCAACTATTCCTTTCATTACATATCTACAATGCACAAAAAATTTTCGAGATTTATTATAGAGTTCGTCTACTAAATTTCTTTTTAAAGACATTGAGTTATTTTAAAGATTTTTTGGAGAGTGTTGTGATCTACTTGATGCACTTTCAGCTATTTATACTATCATGTAGTTCATTTTCCAATCTATAAATTTTATCGTTCAGCTGTTCAATTTGTTTTTTCAAAAGATGATTTGATTTTTAGTATGTATTTTATCAATTTTATAACTATCTTCTATCTCTAATTGTATTTCACGTTGTACTCTATCAATTTGCATTTTAATATATTCTTGAATTATATTAATTCCTTAAGCTATATTATTAATTTGTCCTATAGTTTATCGTTTGGAGTTTCCAGAAACAATTTACTGATAACATCATTCTCTGTCAGTGAATGATGATGATGATTAGTAGAAATTATATATTTTATATAGTTTTCAACATCAAATTTTTCATAGTATTTCCATGTTTTATTATCAATCATTAAAGAAAATAAAGCTACTATTAGGGCCTATATTTGACCATCAACTTGTATTTTATCTTCATTTAGTTTTAGGTTACTATCACCAAACTTTCATTCATTATTCAAATCTTGATGTGGGCCATAGTTTGTATCTAATTCAATTCTTCCTTCCAAGACTGATAAATGAGTATAAGTGTCTTCAGAATTGGAAGTCTATGAGTAAAAATCATCTTTATCATCCTCATCATCATTCTCAGTATTAGCATCATTAAATAAGATGATATCATCAAATATTACTCCTTCTGAAAGTTTCTTTGGTGTACTTGTCTCTATATTGACTGATGGCTTTAAACTTATATTATTTTCAGCTTCTATCTTGATTTTACTTTCTTCTTTCTTGTGAATTCTTTCAATATTTCTAGAACTATTTATGAATTCTTTGAGAGGTTCTGTTATAGGTTTAAATGTATCTTTTATTGCTCACATGTATCTATTTCACCAGTTTTTATACTACGAAGCTTTTTCTTCAAGACATTTCTTGTCAACACCAACTGTTTTAAAATTTTCTCATCCATGTTTAATAATAGTAAATAACAGGTATCAGCTATTAGATCAGGTATCAGCTATCAGATCAGGTTATCAGGTAACTGGTCTGGTTTTCAGATCAGCTTATCAGGACCTGGTCTGTTTTTCAGATCAGCTTATCATGACCTGGTCTGGTTTTCAGATCAGCTTATCAGGACCTGATCTGGTTTTCAGATCAGCTTAATAGGACCTGGTCTGGTTTTCAGATCAGCTTATCAGGACCTGGTCTGGTTTTCAGATCAGCTTATCAGGACCTGGTCTGGTTTTCAGATCAGCTTAATAGGACCTGGTCTGGTTTTCAGATCAGCTTATCAGGACCTGGTCTGGTTTTCAGATCAGCTTTTCAGGACCTGGTCTGGTTTTCAGATCAGCTTATCAGGACCTGGTATGGTTTTCAGATCAGCTTATCTGATTCAGATTGGGTTATCAGTTTACAAGTAGCTGCCCATTTATAACATTTAGATGAATGCAGTTTAAGGTCAGATGAAAAACGAAAAAGTAAACTTTTATGTAGTCAAATTCTCTTTTTTTCTATAACGATCATCGTTCAATTCAATATCGTTGCTTATAATCAAAATCCATATTTATCCTTCCAACATGCTTTATATTTGTCTCATCTTACTTAAAAATTATAATTACATTATGATTATCTAGTATCAAATGTTTGGTGATTCTGGTATAAGTTTGACATCAGCAGAATGCATCAACATTCTTATCTCACTCCATACAAAAATATGTTTCTCACATCTAACATCGTTAAATATCATATCGGAATTACTTTTAGCTTTGTTAGGAGAAATAACAGATTCAGTATCTGTAAATGTGTATTATCCCATTCCTTTAATTAATGAAATTATGTAATATCTTTAAGTATCCATATTTGGGTTGATAGAGAGATTTTGAGTATTAATATGTAGATGTTTTTAAATTTTAGTTCATTAAGACTTTTTAGCAAGCCAATCATAACATATTATTTTTTATTTTATTTTTTTTACAATTTGACAGACCAACTATTTTTGCGCAAATAAAATTTGATAGAGGGGGAACTATGACTTGTTTTTGAACTAACGTTTGATGAATCATCAAAATTTTGTACCATACTATTTTTAGGTTGTTTTGACTATGAGTATGCACCAATATTTATGAAATGTGTTTCATAAATATTGTCTCTTATATAGGAAAAATAAAATAATACAGCTATACGACACCAGAAAATATTTTCTGGTATCGTATAGCTATATTATTTTATTTTTCCTATATAAGAGATAATGGTCCCTACTCATAGTCAAAACAAAGTATATTTTAAGAGTTTAAAACCAGTATTATCATAAAAAATACTGATTTTAAACTCTTACAGTCTTATTTATAAAAATTATTAAGACTTTATAAAGGTTTTTTTAGACAAATTTTCATAAAAAAATTTTCTAAAAAAGCCTTTATAAAGTCTTAATAATTTTTATAAATAAGGCTGTTAAAATATACTTTGTTTCACTAACCACATTTGTGTAACTAATTCCATTTCATAAAAATTGACGTATACTCATAATCAAAACAAATGATAGTTTTATGTTGTTTTGAATGTGAGTATACATCATTATCTCTTATTAAATAAATAAAATAATGCAGCTACACGATTTCAGAAAATATTTTCTGATATCGTATAGCTGTATTATTTTATTTTTTTAATAAGAGATAATATTTATAAAATGCATTTAGTTACACAAATGTGGTTAGTGAAACAACCTAAAAATAGGATGGTACAAAATTTTGATGATTCATCAAACGTTAGTTCAAAAACAAGTCATAGTTCCCCCTCTACCAAATTTTATTTGCGCAAAAATAGTTGGTCTGTCAAATTGTAAAAAAAAAATAAAATAAAAAATAATATGTTATGATTGGCTTGCTAAAAAGTCTTAATGAACTAAAATTTAAAAACATCTACATATTAATACTCAAAATCTCTCTATCAACCCAAATATGGATACTTAAAGATATTACATAATTTCATTAATTAAAGGAATGGGATAATACACATTTACAGATACTGAATCTGTTATTTCTCCTAACAAAGCTAAAAGTAATTCCGATATGATATTTAACGATGTTAGATGTGAGAAACATATTTTTGTATGGAGTGAGATAAGAATGTTGATGCATTCTGCTGATGTCAAACTTATACCAGAATCACCAAACATTTGATACTAGATAATCATAATGTAATTATAATTTTTAAGTAAGATGAGGCAAATATAAAGCATGTTGGAAGGATAAATATGGATTTTGATTATAAGCAACGATATTGAATTGAACGATGATCGTTATAGAAAAAAAGAGAATTTGACTACATAAAAGTTTACTTTTTCGTTTTTCATCTGACCTTAAACTGCATTCATCTAAATGTTATAAATGGGCAGCTACTTGTAAACTGATAACCCAATCTGAATCAGATAAGCTGATCTGAAAACCATACCAGGTCCTGATAAGCTGATCTGAAAACCAGACCAGGTCCTGAAAAGCTGATCTGAAAACCAGACCAGGTCCTGATAAGCTGATCTGAAAACCAGACCAGGTCCTATTAAGCTGATCTGAAAACCAGACCAGGTCCTGATAAGCTGATCTGAAAACCAGACCAGGTCCTGATAAGCTGATCTGAAAACCAGACCAGGTCCTATTAAGCTGATCTGAAAACCAGATCAGGTCCTGATAAGCTGATCTGAAAACCAGACCAGGTCATGATAAGCTGATCTGAAAAACAGACCAGGTCATGATAAGCTGATCTGAAAAACAGACCAGGTCCTGATAAGCTGATCTGATAGCTGATACCTGATCTAATAGCTGATACCTGTTATTTACTATTATTAAACATGGATGAGAAAATTTTAAAACAGTTGGTGTTGACAAGAAATGTCTTGAAGAAAAAGCTTCGTAGTATAAAAACTGGTGAAATAGATACATGTGAGCAATAAAAGATACATTTAAACCTATAACAGAACCTCTCAAAGAATTCATAAATAGTTCTAGAAATATTGAAAGAATTCACAAGAAAGAAGAAAGTAAAATCAAGATAGAAGCTGAAAATAATATAAGTTTAAAGCCATCAGTCAATATAGAGACAAGTACACCAAAGAAACTTTCAGAAGGAGTAATATTTGATGATATCATCTTATTTAATGATGCTAATACTGAGAATGATGATGAGGATGATAAAGATGATTTTTACTCATAGACTTCCAATTCTGAAGACACTTATACTCATTTATCAGTCTTGGAAGGAAGAATTGAATTAGATACAAACTATGGCCCACATCAAGATTTGAATAATGAATGAAAGTTTGGTGATAGTAACCTAAAACTAAATGAAGATAAAATACAAGTTGATGGTCAAATATAGGCCCTAATAGTAGCTTTATTTTCTTTAATGATTGATAATAAAACATGGAAATACTATGAAAAATTTGATGTTGAAAACTATATAAAATATATAATTTCTACTAATCATCATCATCATTCACTGACAGAGAATGATGTTATCAGTAAATTGTTTCTGGAAACTCCAAACGATAAACTATAGGACAAATTAATAATATAGCTTAAGGAATTAATATAATTCAAGAATATATTAAAATGCAAATTGATAGAGTACAACGTGAAATACAATTAGAGATAGAAGATAGTTATAAAATTGATAAAATACATACTAAAAATCAAATCATCTTTTGAAAAAACAAATTGAACAGCTGAACGATAAAATTTATAGATTGGAAAATGAACTACATGATAGTATAAATAGCTGAAAGTGCATCAAGTAGATCACAACACTCTCCAAAAAATCTTTAAAATAACTCAATGTCTTTAAAAAGAAATTTAGTAGACGAACTCTATAATAAATCTCGAAAATTTTTTGTGCATTGTAGATATGTAATGAAAGGAATAGTTGATCTTTTATGGAGCTGATTTAGGTGAAATGGGAAACTATTCTACAGAAAATAGAAATTATTGATTATTGTAGACTGTAAATGATTCATTCACAAAGTTTCTATGGTCAATACCGTTGAAAATAAAAGTTGCATTCGAAAAAACCTAGGCTGTGGAAAATATTTTTGAAATGTTATGAGTACCAAAAAGCTTACAAATGGATGATTGTAAAGAATTTTTTAATAGACACTGGAAAATTCATGCATATGTAGAATATTAAACATTACTTAATATGAAAGCATCAATAGTAGAATGATTTAATAGATCATCCAAAGGAATTATGTGATGATGGTTCATATAAATGAAATATACAAAGAATTACTTAATGTACTCGCATACAATATAAAAGTTCATCTCACTATTTAAATGTTTCCGATTAAAGTTAACTCAACAAATGAGAAAAAGCTGCTAAATATAATAATTTGAAGATGAACAAAATGTTGAAATTTAATGAAAGTAAAAAATAAAATTAAACAGGAAAAATCTAGTTTGGTTTGTATTTTTGAAGGAATGATAGGTCTTAAGAAAGATAATTAACTTAATATACTGGAAATTCTCTAAACTTGTTGGCCTGTATGAAATATTGTGAAAACTTAAGTGTTCAAAATAAATTACAACACAGTGTAATATTCAGTAACACCTAATATTATCACTTTTTATAGTGAAAATTGTACATTTTCCATTTCGAAAGCTCTAGCAAGCGAAATTTTAAAATATGCCCATGGGCTATTATAATAGATCTTTACTCTATTAATTTCTATAGCTATCAAATCTTTAGAAAATATAGATAAACTACATAAATTGGACTTAGATTTCCAATCTTTAAGAATGTATATGTGTATGAATTAGTATCAAACAAACTTACTGAATAAATATGGACTTCAACTGGAATCATGCTGAAGCATACATAAATTGTAAAATGCAATGTAAGCAGATCTTACTTTATATCTGAATCTGTATGAGTATCAAATAAATTTACAGAAAAAATATTGAAAGCATGCCGAAGCATGCAAATTTAAAAGAATGTCACACAATTTTGTAAGCAAAGAAATTTTATGACTCTGTGCTAAATGAAATACATAAATATGTATCTACTTTGTAAAAGAATAAAAAGAGGGAAATTGTAAAATCTAATAGTATAGATTTTTAATTGAAACACCACTACATGTCTGACTCTCTATCGATAGAAGCATGCTCAGGCATGCATGCTAGCAAAATATATAAATCCGTTAGAAGGTGATGAGAAACTTGCTTCTAATCATTAATCTGTAGACAGCAATTGTATCTGGATCAACCCAACTCATGAACGAAATGTATACAGATATAGTTGATAGTAATGAGGACCTTTTTTAAGTAGGAAATGATTACATCTGAATGTGATACAACCCAGCCTACGTCAACAATAACTTCAAGGATGTCAACCAGCAAACCTCATGTAGAAAAACTCGATGTAAAAATTCTCTCAAACATAGATATTCTAGTGTTTCTGACACTATAAAAACACCGACGGTGAATTGATGGTGGAGGTAACTGCGTTATTTGAGATCGATTTTCTAGAATAGTTGATTATTAAACATGTATTTCTTTGTAGATAAAGTAATTTCTCTATACATATACACATATATATACCTATATGTATATATGAATACATTTAAAAATTACATAAATATTCTCTTTTTCAAGTAGTAAAAGAAAAAAATTATTAAAAAGAGAGACTGAGTGATCAACTTATACGTACACTTTGTCTGACAGGTAAATAAAGCGCGCTTAAAAATATCAGAAATATATACACAATACGCTGAAATTTAATAAAATGAGAAAAAAATCATCTAGAACATCAAATAAAAGCCATAGGCGAGTAACCTTCATAAGATAAACATATACCTTATTAATGAAAATATATTATCAGTGTTACTTCATACACAATTTGAGGAATTAAAATTTTAACATTTAATTGTCCCTTAACGCTGACAAAGAGTAGACAGATATGTTGACATAGAAAGTCATCTTGTATACTAGAGAACCGTTGAGAGGCCAGACCTAAATTGTAAGAAAACGATTTCGTTTTCTGTTGATCGCTATTCAAGAAGAAAACAAGTTTCCTCATTATGATTTAACTAATTTAAAAGTACATTTAAATTTAGTCTCATATCTAAATGATGATGATCTTAACATAAAAATTAAAAATAAACGTTATGCAATTCTATATTATATGTACTCGTATCTAAGATTCCAACAAAGCTATTATATGAAAGAATCTCAAGCACTTCCAAATGCACTAAAGTTTAAGATAAAAGTTCCTTTTATTCAATAGCGGCCCAATTGATATAGAAATTTAATATGAAACAGTAAGCAAGGACCTCAGCTACTGCATTTTTACTGATGATCGAATAATAGAAAGTCCTGAAAGTCTTATAAATTAAGTAAGGTTTCGAATGATTTTCATTACAAAAAAAAAGTAGCGGATGTTTTTAGCAATAATGAGTATAACAATTTCATTATAAAAATCACCATTTGATTTTAAATGTTTATCAATAAAAAAGGAAAGAGAAGCAAAGTGGTTAAAAAAAGCTGGACTGCTGGATCAGTTTCATTTCAAAGCGTTTATCATTTTTTAAAGCCAATGCAAGATGTTCTAAAATATATGAAAAAGGTGAAGAAAAAATATGATAGTTGGAAAAAAATTTACACCGAAAAATTTCTAACGTTGACTATATAGGCTACATCAACTTTAAACAAATGGAAATAAAATATATTAAATATTTATACTATAGTTACTACAACTAGAGAGGAATTCAATTTTACTTAAAACAGAAACTCCTCACAAACTTTTAAGTAAATACATCTAAAAATTAGAAGAACGTTTTTTTAATTTCAAATAAAAAAACTATCTAGATATTTCACATCTATACACAAAAGACCAGGCGAATATTTACAACAGCAACAACAGCACATGACAAAAAAAATGTATTTAAACAGGGAGCCCCAGACTTATTTGTATGTACATACATACATACATAAAATCAATACAAACATAACACATATTATCAAATTTCTTACCCATGCTCAAGTATTTATTGGATTTTAACAATCACACTTACATATCTACATCATGAAAACATACAAACCGTTCTCCAAGCTATTGACGCTTGAAGACGAAAGTCGAAGAAGACAAATGTACTTAAATAAACAAACTTATCACAGACCAGTCAAACTCTATCGCGCATACACACATACACATACACAAAATCACCACGATCGTACGCAAGAATTTTGCAAAATCTGAAATTAATATTTATACAAATATAAACAAATTTCTGACCGACAGACTTTAACACTGGACAAATTTAAGCTTGATAAAATATAAAGCAATCTCATCCTCCAATATGAAAAACATACTAGGATTAGGGAAGTTCAGATATATGATAATATTTTCTAGCAAAAAATTTTCATATGAGAAATAATTTATTTCAACGTACATATAAATACTAGGGTGAGAAAATCACATACACACACACACACATACTAAAATTCATCTACGAAAAATTAAATCTATTTCAACAACGCCCCTCCCCTCACAAATCACAGTCAGCCTAAAGTTCTTACAGATATATATACACAAAATCTCAAGGTAATATACAATCTATCAATCTCACAACCTAAATCACGATCAGCCTTAAACTCATATAGACATACATACACACAGATACGTATACATATACATGAACACCTTCACCTCACCTCTCATTAATCATGATCAGCCTTACCTACAGATATACACACAAATTACGCGGTTATATATTTCATGAACACTTCGCCCCTCATAAATCACGATAAGCCTTAAATTTCCTACAGATATACATACACAAATTCTCAAGGTCACATACAATCGTTAATCTGAACAATTCAAATCACGATCAGCCTTAAACTTCTACAGACATACATATACAAAAATTTCTACAAACATATAAACTCCCAAATTCCTATAGATACATATTACAATAACACCCCCCGCCTACCTCAAATCAAGGACAGACTTAAACTGCTATATATAAATACATACATACACATACACACATAGGCACATTCTATCTATCTATCACAACAAGACCCTCCCCCACCTCAAATCACAATCAGTCTTAAACTCCAACGAACATACATATACACAGATTCCCACGGATACGTATTACATGAACACTCTCACCTCACCTTTGATAAATCACAGACAGCCTTAAACTCTTACAGACATACATATATACATACATACATGTACACAGATTCCCACGGATACATATTACAACAACTCCCCGCCCTCCACCAGTCGATCTACCTCAAATACATCCCGCCCCCCAGGAACCCAGCTTGATTTAAATTCCAACAAGCATATACGTCACCGAATTCTCATGGTTACATATTACAAAACACCCTCACCTGCCCAAATCACGGTCAGCCTTAAGGTCTCACAATCTAGACACACCCCACCCTCCACCAATCACAGCCAGACTTCAATTCCTACAGCTAGACATACCCTCAAATTTTCCGTCGGCATTAGGAAAAATCATTTCCATGATTTTCCCGTCGGCATTTGAAAAAACTAAAAACATGTTTTCCCGTCGGC